>JAMAGL010000023.1:0-378418 GCA_023626215.1 Talaromyces sp. PL2406 | reverse complement strand
AGTTTTATAGTTATATGACTTTTGTATAGTCTTTTTTAACTTTGAATGAACTCTGTTGTAAGGCTTTTTGGTTGTGGATTTTGGATATAGTGTCTTTTTCTTTCTTTATGAGCTTTGCTCAATATATATGCTTATAAGAATACTTAGATAAAATACCAAGCATATAGCTAGTACTAAGTGAACAGTAAGTAGCTGATCATACTCAGTAAGCGAAAATACAAACCCAAATTTGGTCACGTGATGGCGCCGAGCTGCTCAGGGGGCGTGACCCCGGACTGAAATCTACTCAGTGAGCGGGACCATGAGCGCCCTTACAAAAGCGGCGGCAGCTGAAAAAGGAAAGCCCCACCGGGTAGGAAAAATCAAGTTCGTATAGTGACCTAGGTACACATTTATTTGAGGGCATCTGGCGCGCTTCTCGAATCCCATTTCTACACCAGATCAATGTGAAAGCAGATATCTTCCAGTGGATGTGCCATTTGATACAGAACATATTTTATTTCAGTATGTATCTAGCATAACCTATTGTTTTTAGAGCTACATTATGAGAGATACAACCAGATGTCAAAATCTTGATCATTTTCTGATACGCGTTCCAGGCGAATACCTACTTGTTCTTTCGAATTACTGCAAGGTTCCATGACTCTTTAAAGTTCTAGATTTGACACTCGAAACCATTCATGGAGATGACTGCTCTAAAGAAGACAAAGAATCATTATTCTCCCCTCCTTGGTTGCGGAATGTCGCTCCCTGTCCGGCGAAAATAAAGTCCACCAATATGAATGAATCCTTGCCAGCGCTCCCAAATACGTACATACGAGCTAGCTCTTTTCAGACATCATGAGATATTGAACCAACCAATCCTGACACGCCAGAGTATGACTATAGGCTAAATACCTGGTGAATGCCTCCTGCCTCGGCCGTTATTGTAGTCTCCAGTTATTCACCACAGCGAGGAATACACCACCGGGAGCCCTAATTTCTACGGAAATTTGGGATGATACGGGTTCCAGACAGGTGGGTTGTTCAGGCCAATCCGATTTGCAGTCAAGCTTCAAACTATTATCAGGTTCTATCTTTTTGCAGTTAGTTTTGACTCAGCGATCGCGCTTTAAAGCTTCAAGCTTTAGGATTTCAGCCCCCAGATTTCTCCTCCGCATTCTGGGGTACAAGGTTAATTCCGTATAATCCATGTTCCCCACCTGGTAAGGATGAAACTGGCCACAACCAGAAATTTGGTCTGTAGCTGGCAGTTGGTTCATGGCTATTGGTCTCCTCGGAAAAATTTAAAACGCTTGGCCTTCCATATACACATGGTTGTGCTCGAGCACATGTTGACATACCTAGTGCAAGTTCTGGATGGAATTATTAAACATATGGTAATTCCCCTTCACTTTTCTTGTCTTGTTCCCCTTTCCCAGAGCTTGCCTCGGGTGACAGGCGCAATTGAAATAAGGAAACTCAATTATCGCTATGGCGTCCAGTGAGATCCATGTCGAGAAGTCCGCTGCCAGCCATGTGGAAACCACACTGGGCAGCGGTGCTATGAACGAGGCCAAATTGGCATCAGACGAGGAGCACTCGCAGAACATTTGGCAAGCATTGAGTGCAAATCGGAAAGCGGTTGCATGGTCCATGCTTATTTCGCTTTCGATCATCATGGAAGGTTATGACCTCGTGTTGATTGGCAATTTCTTTGCATATCCAGAGTTCACCAAGAAATACGGTGTTGATTATGGAGGTACCATCGGATGGCAGATTCCAGCTCGGTGGCAATCTGCTTTGAACATGTCAAGTACAGTGGGAACAATTTTTGGTAGGTACCTCTGAGAGCCTTTTTTCCACATTCTTGCAAGAGCCCGCTGTTACCCTTGAAATCTCCAATGAAGATTCAATGGACATGTCTCAAAACTAATAAAAATAGGTGGTATCTTAAACGGTTATATGACTTCAGTCATCGGTTATCGTTGGGTCATGATGATTTCTCTCGGCCTCCTCAACGGGCTACTCTTTATCGTCTTCTTTGCGCCATCGAACGGAGTCCTCGTTGCGGGCGAACTTCTCTGTGGTTTAGCCTGGGGTGTCTTTGCTATTGTCGGTCCAGCCTATGCATCTGAGGTATGCCCGACCAATCTCCGAGGTTATCTCACCGTATACGTCAATCTATGCTGGGCCATTGGACAGTTCATTGCTGCTGGTGTTTTGCAAGGGCTGGTGGGTAGACCGGATCAGTGGTCGTACCGTATCCCATTTGCTCTACAATGGATATGGCCATTGCCTCTCATGGTCGTCTGTTTCTTCGCACCTGAATCACCATGGTACTTAGTTCGACATGATCGTTTGGAGGAAGCAAAGCAGTCGTTACGTCGCCTTGGTGGAAATAAAACAGAGGAACAAATCAATGGTCAACTAGCTATGCTGGTGCATACTGCTAAGATTGAGTCTTCTTTGGAGGTGGGAACCTCGTATTTGGATTGTTTCAAGGGAACCGATCTACGCCGAACTGAGATTTGCTGTCTCGTGTTTGTTGGTCAGATCATGTCGGGCAGTTCCTTTGCCTACTCGCCAAGCTATTTCTTCAAAACCGCAGGTATGAGTACTGACCACGTCTATCAATTGAATCTCGGTGGCACCGCAATCGCCTTTCTGGGCACACTCTGTTCCTGGTGGCTGATCACGCACTTTGGCCGACGAACACTATATGTCACTGGTCAAGGAGTTCTTTGTGTGACTTTGTTCATTATCGGAATAATCAATGCCGCATCCAGCTCAACCAGCGCGATTTGGGTAGAGGCCGGCTTTTGCATTTTCTGGCTACTGGTCTACTCACTGACTGTCGGACCCATTGCCTACGCAATCGTGGCTGAGACATCTTCTATACGCTTACGCGCGTTGACGGTTTCCCTTGCCAGGGTGTCCTACCAGATTATCAACATTGTGAGCCAGGTTCTCGAACCGTACTTTATGAACCCAACCGCATGGAATGCTTCCGGCAAGACTGGCTTTTTCTGGGGTGGCACTGCGCTTATCATATTTATTTGGTCGTACTTCCGCTTGCCCGAAGCTAAAGGCAGGACATATGAGGAGCTGGATATTATCTTTGCAAGGAAGGTCAGTGCGAGGAAGTTTGCGGCTGAGGAGGTGGATGCCTATGCTGCGCGGGATGTCGTCAACACCGAGAAGGAGTAGACACTCTTCATGCATCATGATTCTTATTTCTGTTAAACGTGCTAGAGTTTAAATTAAATGCCTCCCATTTTAGCAGTCTACGGGCGGCATTGACTTGGACTACCTTGCTCTCAAGCTTGTAGTTAGAGGTTGAATTAGGATACTTGCATCGAGGAAGGAGCGGCGGACCGTTCCACCAGCGGTCCGGCCCAACAATGCATGAAGCTTATTTTGACTCCAATCTTTGAATTCTATAATCAATTTCTTTAATACTGTAGAAAGCAAAGCGGTATAATTACCAGCATGAAGAAGCGCCGTCTAAGTCCACGTGTAATTACGAATATGTGCAGCATATGGTAGGGGTAGGTTGAAAAGTATCCCAACCTTCAGGGGTTCGATCAAGCCTCAACCAAGCAACGACGCGCCTTGGTGATACAAGTACAAACGCCTTGGCTTCCATATCTCGATAACATATTCCCTCTTTCTGGGAAACACGGGCGTCAGAAAATGTGCGGAAGAAGAAAGCAGTGGCAAGCAGTAATCCCATCCATGCAAGATGAATGCCCAAAGAAACTATTCAAAATTGTCAGTAAGATCTCAATGCTTTGACGAAGATACAACTCGCTCCTAGAACCTCCTCCAAATGGTATGAACGTAATCTTCATCTCTTTTGATGAATTCTCCCATCGACTAGGATCAAAGTCATATAGTGGATGACGCATTAATTGTGCGTTGCGTAGGGAGCTGCTGCTAGGAACAAATAGAGGCCTGGCTTTCCGGATTTGGAAAAATTGTGGGATTGCGATGCAAACTATACGCCTGTGTAGACACTGTCGTGCCACCTGGGATGTTGTATCCAACTAAAGTACGGAGCTCCTCCAGGCCGGATAGCTGTGGCCAGGGGCGGGCTAGGGACTGCCGAATGTAGTCGCAGCGCTTCATGAATGACGAGTTTTAGATCTAAGGAAGTGCCTCCAGATTGACCATCAATGGGAGTTGCCTGATTCAGATACGTCGAAACACAGAAATCTTCTTCTTTCAGATTTCCTGACAATTCTCGACCTCTGCTACCAATGGGACTCGTATTGAGGGTCTCTTGCAAACCACTATACAGGATATGTCAATGTGATTGCGGTTGCGTCCCTACCACCAACTCTATGTCCATCGGCATCCAGCGTAAGTTCGAATTGTGTAAGGCCCTCAGAGCCACCTTTGCGCATTTTAATAAAGAGAGTCTTCTTAGGATCTGCGTTATTTTCAAGCATTGATTGAGATCGAACATACACAACTCAGAACTAAATTATCCAAAAAATGGCTGTGAAACGAGGAATTATAGGCATATTAATGAGGAATAAGTTCGACACTGAATGATCAAAGAAACTCGACATGGTCAAGCAGATAAAGATTCAAACAAAGTCAATCGACTAAGGTCTGGACAACGCGAGGACAAGGCATCGGCAATCCCATCAAGATAACACTTCCTCTATGATCCCCAATCTTCCCCAGGTATCAATTTGGCTTGGTTTGCAGGCCAGCAGCTTTGCAGGTAGATTAAGCACCCTTGGGTCGGCATTCACATCTTCCATCCACCTGAGCGCACTGGGGAGGTCGCCAGCACAGCATGTCAATTTTGGACAGGGGTTGCTGCACTTGTAACATTTTCCTGTGATTTTAGTATATGAGTATAGCCAATCTAGACTAACATTGGGATTTGGATCGAGCTTCATGGACTCACTTCTATCTCTGGCTTCCAGGTCTAGCGGCTGGGTTGATCGCGAATTGAGAGCGGAATCCGCGCTATCAAGAACACTTGTAACCACTTGGAGAGATTTTAAAATAGGCTTTGACATCGAAGTACCATGAATTCTTACCATATGGGTTGAGGCTCAAGTCAGGAACCTGGACCTTTCCTTCACGGTTGGTCTCGGGCAAAGCAGAGCATGTACCAGCGAGAAACATGGACAAGGCGATTCCGAGGCTGCTAAAAGTGTTTATCTTCATTTTTTCTGGCGGTGTGATCCTTTGCTAGACAGTAAATTGAACACTGCTTTGCAACAACTCTGTGGATGGCTCAAGAGTTGGTTGTGAGTATGAAAAGGATAGAACAGTGCGAGAAATAGACTAAACCAGTCGTATTTATCTCGATTTCCTACCTAAACCCTCACCATCAGAATCACTTTTTTTGGACATTAGTTACAGGAAATGCTATGTCAGTCATGGATATAATAATTATGCGCAGGTTCCTAGGAAAAAACAACTATTACCAGTTTCGATGGATGAAGTCTTGATGTTTGACATGTTTTCAGGGGCCATGCTTTCAATCGTCGACTTTCGTATGTATTTACAGGTGCAGATCATTGCCACCTGGGAGGGTCTTATCAATTGCGTTGAACAGAGCCGGATATATTCGAGGATTGTATTACTGCACAACGTAGGATGTCAGGGGCTAGATTGATGCGTAGTACATACGTACCTGCAAAGTTTTCAATCAATAGACGAATGCTTATGTGCGACTTTCCGAGCTTACTGGTATGTTTCCAAGATCATTATTGCCCTTTTATATGGGTAGAAATGCTCATGAATCAGGGTTGTATTACCACAATGTATCACCAGAACTCAGGAGCCATCATTCACATGTTAATTACATTCGCAGCTGGTATAGCATGTCTCACAAATTGTCTGCCACAGTCCACAGCCCAGTGGATTCGGCTATGTATGCAATTGAAACAATAAGAACCGAAATACCAATTCTATGATCCGTCTATTTTTATTTTCGCTAAGAACTGCAATAACATAAACCGTCGTCGTCCGTACAAAATGGATACCCATCGTTGCAACAGGTCATCAAGCTGCATGGCTCTGGGCATGACCAGCATTGCACTGTAGTAAGAAGTCGGTTAGTCGAGATATCATGCTGTGAGAGCCCCGCAAGAGAGGCAACTTGATGCATCAGAATGAAATTGATAATCAATACGATCATTAAACTCCACGCTACCGACACATGAAGGGTGCAATTGAATAAGGTAAAGTCCCGACTTGCCTGTTTGGAGAACCGATTGTTCCGTATTTCGTGGTAAGAATTCTGGGGTAGCTTCCGAGTCTATTAAAAATCATGTCAGCATGTCTATTAACCTCCAGTCATTACATTGACATAAAATCTATGGACCGAACTTACCATAAACAATATTAGAGGCACTTGCCACTGACTGGCAGAGTAGCATCAAGGCGATCAGGATGAAGATAATTGGGCTATTGAATCTTCCACTGTTTTCCATTTTGAGAATTCTGTACTTTTCGGGCTTGGTTGAAGTACCTAGGTATCGTTCGATTGGATTGAGTTTCGGACAAAAAAGCTAGAAAGTGTCGATAGTCTGTACAATGTATATGCTTGTTATCAACAAAATTCTAGGCGAGAACTTCTGATTATGAATCTAAATCAGCTAGCCTTCTAAACGTCTCCTCAAAATTCTAGCGATTCTCTATCCCTATTCCGGACTCCCGGAGTCACTAACACGGCGTCTGGCATTCGTAGATGGAGGAAAATGGCGCAAAAAACGGTCTTTGACAGGCTGGAGTGTGCCACCCTAAAGCTTGTTCGTTGCACACAGTTGTGCCCACAAATGCCCTGAAACAACTTAGCGGCCTGCGGACTCGTCAGCCCATGACGTTGGCTGCAGTTGCGATGATCCCTTTCCCCAAGGCTGAAATCATCTATTCGTGCATGGGTATCAGTCATTCGTTTTATCATTGTTGTCTTACATGCAAGCCTCTTGTTGCCTAGTATCTATTCGATACAAGAGCCACCAATGAACCCGTCGGTACACAGAGGCCCATGCGAAGTCATTAAATTGAAATTCGAAAGTCGTCGCGTCTCACCCATGCCGATATTGTCCCGTTCGTAACCTGCAGGGTAGTACATATGCAGTCGTACATATATGAAATCAGCTGGCGATCTTTTGCCATTCCAAGGTACGCAGGAATCTAGTCCCTCCGAACGTTACAAGATCGTCAATCTTTCCGAGGTCTGTGATGCCGTTTCAAGGAAGGCCCGATCATTTGACATAGTGGACGCTATTAACAACATCGACTTTTTACTCTGGAGTCTGGAGTCCGGACTGAACGTCAAAAAAGACGGCCCGCTGGTTCGGAACATTTCTTGAAACAAGCAGGCGACTCGCCAACCTCAACTTCAAGACATCGTATGATCGTAGATCTAGACCCCCACAATTCGCACCACTTTCTATGAAATTTGACAACTCGTTTGATTACGACTAGTGTCACAAACTAGTCACGAGAGGTGGAACGGTTTAACCTGAAGTGTATGTATCATGCCTTGAAGTCAACTGTAGACACTCGGCAACAACTGCCAATATGATCGCTATTAAAACATAGTGTTTCCCCGATACCATTTTGTTGCGAAACCGAACATACATCATAATTGTGACTAATTGATTTCAGGCAAATAGACCCGAAAACCGATGTGCTGACCAAAAATTACCATTTCCGACCTGAAATTATCGCCTGTTGTTCATGATTCTATGCCCAAATACACCAATGTTGGTTCAGGCGTCATTTTATTGACGCCTAAAAGAGAGCCCCAAAAACGCTATTAAATGCATCGATTTCTCTTGCCATCGTCGAATGTCAACGAACAGTTCTCACACGCGTTTCCCCGGTGATCACATTATAAATGGTGGTCGATGCTATACGCAGAACATGGTGTCAGTAGAACATCCAAGAGAGAAAATGGTATTGCAAAATAAGGATAAGCAACGTACTTCTCATTTGGGGCTCGATTAGAAAGACGTTGCCAGTTGGGTTCCAGGCTGAATTGACCACCTCCGTTATCACCCTTCCGGTATCGAATCTGCCGTCTGGTTCGGCCAACAGCTTGGTATGCTCTTCTGATCCATGATCCCTGAAGTGTGTTTTCAGTGTCGCGTGGAGACTAAAACTACGGTAACATATTGGACATGTGGCACGCAACGACGTGGCCATGATGATGGCTTCTTGCAAGGCGATGGCGGATTCGTAACCCTTCTTGTTCTTGAGTAATTCCATCAAGATGGCGGGATCAAATAGATCGGGAATACGCATGTGGCAGATAGTCCAATCGTCAATGTGCGCCTCCGTCAGATTCAAGGCATCTCGGAAGAAATTATAAAACCCCCGAGGTTCTCTGTTACGGTTCTCGCGAAGAATCTGAGAATGGCCTTCGCCGCTGTCGGAGGCGTGGCGATATAAATCTTCCATGCGTGCAAAGCCTTGATAACAATAGAGGCAGAAACAGTGCAGGGATGATTGACGAATTACCGATTTTTGAACTCGGTATTTGCGTTCCAAATTTTCGGAAGCGAACTGCTCAGGTCTGATTGCAAAGCTCGCGCCATGAGGAAGAATAGTCCTATAGTATGTAGGAGGAGTTGTCATGGTACTGTTGAAAGCCATTGACTGGCGGCTTGCAGGCTCAGGGAGGAAGATAACAAGTATGTCTTTCTCTAATTGTTGCTCTTGTTCGTCTTGCCCAAAGGAGTACTATTTTCAATCAGCGTCACAACCAGGAACACCCGGGTGACCCACGACTAGGTTTATTAAAATATACGGTGGAGTAGTGATGAAAGGATCCCGTTGGGAAAGAATCCGGGGCATCGAAAGAAAAGAAGGTTGAGCGAGTCTTGGGCAGGTCGGCATTATGTCACTAAGCTGTCTCCTTTTTTCTTTCAGGGCGTCCTTCTTGAAATCGACAAATCACGTAAAGTGGTTGTCCTGTTTTTTGTTTTTCTTTTTCTCCGTGTACTCGATTTTCTTTGTTTGATTTCTCGCTTACCATTGTGACAGCATGCGAGGAGCAGAAAGGAACCAAGAAAAAAGATGAGCTCACCTGTTGGAAAAGAGGGGGGGCAGGAAACAGTATCCGGATCCGTTCAATGATGAAGTGAACGTTGCCCCTCATTGTCCTTGCACCCTTTGGCGCGGAGACGGCTCGTACTATCTAAGACTTCATAGCTTGAGGCTTCATAAGTTACTTGGGTTATCCGCCTATCATTTCAGCCGGACGAAGTTTCCATCGAATGACCTTCAACGTGCTTTGATATCAATATATCCGGAACCCATGACTAGTATATCTTAGCGCAGCGCTTGCTTGGAATTTGAGTTCAGCGATTCCACTTTTTGCATGCGCCTAGGCTGTGATTGACAGCCCGTCATTGAATTGATTGGGTTGTTTGCCTACTGCCGTCCCTGTTGACCACTTACGTATAAGAAGCTGTTGTTATATGGATGTCACTGCCTTGTATCCCAGAATGTGGCTGATCATGAACTCATTGGATATTCTTCCGTAAAGCCCTAAGTGGCCAACTCTATGTCCGAATGTGTAGTTCCCCATAGGGATGTACCCTTGGAGAGAAACTTTCTAGGTGAAATTTTGGATTTTACTTACTTTGCACCCCAACCTTAATCGGTGGTTCTTCTAGAACAATTTGTCTGTACGGCAATAGACTTCCAACAGTGGATCAATCCTCTACGCTTCGGCTTCGCCGTTAGTCATAATTTCTACGTTTGCCGACTTGATCCACCGCTTATACGGAGTAGATCAACATTGCGCCGTAAGCCTCGTGTGTACTTTGTAGTCAACTTGACCGTTTAGGTGTCACACATTCCATCTTCCAGGCAGTATTGCATCGGGCTACTATAGTCGCAATGAATAGAGTCCGAAGAAAATGATATGTCTATTGACGCATTGACATACAAACAAGTTTTTTTTTTTTTTTCATGATCAACGATAGAACCCGAAAGATCATCGCCGCATAAACAGGAAAAAGATACTTTTAAATGTAACTATGCGCCTCCGGAAATTCTAGCCGCTAAATCATGTATGTCGGCGTTTTGTGCACGATTCCAAATCTTCACCAGACAGATTTAGTCGCAGCCATCAGCCATGTGGAAAGTTGCTATGATCGCTGTTTCATATGACCAGATGAAAGAGTTATTCCTCCTGGTCGGATCTATAGAGAGCGGAGCTGTATAATACAAATCCACTTTCATCTATCCGTGCGGTCACCTGGGAGATGGTTGACCCCTTACCCCGCCAGAAATTAGTTTACTCCTATTGTTATCGAGTCGAACTGTTGGTTTTGAAAATTGCATAATTGTTCCATCACTCTCTCTCATTTTGTACAGCCTCTTGCTGAGCGACGGATTCGACTCCGGAAAATAGTGAGAAATCATGCGGGGCTTAGAAGACGGCCGGGATGCGCTTCTCGTCATAAGCTCGGATGCAACAGATCGCATTAGACATGCCTGGGATGGCTTCGTCGATTTTGCTATGCGAGACAATGTTCTCGAAGTTGCTATTGGTTTGATGTACATTCATTAATACTGCTACTGTCTACCCTTGTGAAGCCAATGGTGATCTAACGCTACGATCAGGATCGGTCAAGCATTCACACAAGTCGTAACATCATTTGTCTCCGATGTTATTCTCCCTGTCATCTCCTTGCTGCCTTTTATTCACCGTAATCTCGACGAGAAATTTCACGTCTTGAAACAAGGGCCGAATTATGATCATGGCAGGGGTTACAATACCCTTGCACAGGCACGAGATGATGGAGCCCTAGTCATGGCTTATGGGTATGTATTTTCTTTTTTTCAATACAGTGGTTGATATTGAGATGAAAGCTAAGTCTATATAGCGCTTTCTTGAACAATGTGATCAGCTTTCTCGGCGTCGGAATGGTCCTATATGGACTTGCTCATTTCTATGTCCTAGTCTCACACGACGGATCAATGATCAAGAGAACCGTGAAGTGTAAATACTGCAAGAAATGGATCAATCGCAAGGTAAGTCAGTCATCACATGCGTTTATGAGATCTCAATAGACTAATCGGTGCGTCTCAATCCGAAAAGGCTATTCGGTGTACGAACTGCTCGAGCTGGCAAGATGGCAGAGAGGATATTGGTCTGGCTCAGTGTGAAGATACCGATTAACTTGCTTCGTCGCTCTTCTTGGTTTGTAAATGTTTATGGATTGGTTCCTTTTTCTTTTCTTTTCTTTTGTTTTTACCGGATTCTTCCGGAGCATGAGACTACATCCCCGTCATATTTCGATTTCTGTGGGGACAGTAACTACTAATTAATTTTCAATAGCTACGCCATTCTGATTCAATACAACTCCAAGGCATTAATAAAAAGATTTGAAGCCATCCTATATGCCAGACTCTCCATCCTTCAATTGGGGCGTCTCTGCAATTCTGAACACATACTTGAGAGCACTGTTTTTCCCATCCTTGAGGTTCTTCAACGCTCTCTCAATGCCAGCCAATCCATTAGGCACAACCTCGAACGGATGACCGGTGAACCAACCGTCTTTCAATCCCTTTCCGAATAGTTGACTAAAGACAAATGCCAAATCGGCATCTCCGGGTTCCTTTTCGTCGGATGCATGAGAGTTGCCAACCGCTGTACGAGAATGAGATATGCCTGAAGAGAAGACGTCCTTGTCATACGGCAAGACACCGGTATACCGGCCTCCATTTGTGTCCAGCACTTTTGCCAATACCTGAAAACTAGGCTCTAGAGTCACAGCATCCAGGGCGTATTTGACCTTGGTCTGGCCCGCATTTTCGATAGCTTTGTTCAGTTGCTCAATAAGGTGGTCTGGGCCTGGTCGGTAGTCAATGATGAGATCACCCTTTGGGCGATCAATCAGTTTCTCAACGAAAGATGACCCGGAACCGGCAATCACGAAGAGTGGATGGATGTTGGCACGTCGCGCCAGCTTGATAGCAAAGGCACCGACAGCTGTAGAGCCACCGTAGATTATAGTAGGTGTGGGTTCTGTAGCTTTGATGAAAGGGGTGGGAAGCCTCAAGCGGGCAAAAAGGCCAAGAGCGGCTGTCAACCCGGCCAAGCTGTGTTATGAAATGAGTTTCCAGATCTTCCTCTGTAATGATAGCAGACGCGAGTCACTTACGGGATGGTTGCAGCTTCTATTCGTTACTTTGTATTAGCATGATTTTCCCCGGCTTCACAGGCAAGATTGGTAGTTCAACTGACCTTCGAAAGAAGTTTGCTTAGGAAGATGGAAAGTAGTGTGAGCCCATGCAACTGCATACTCCGCATAGCTACCACCGGGGGTTCGCATCTCATGGAACGCGGCTACTCTGTCGCCAACCTAGATGTGCAATTCCCTCAGCATGTGGCATCATTCATAATGCTTCCTAGGTCCGATCCGGGACGGGCTTTCGCTCATAGCATAAAGGACAGACCTTGAACTCAGTGACCTTGGCTCCAACTTCATGAACAGTTCCGGCAATATCATCGCCTTGATTCATGCCTTCCGATCCCCATAAATCTGGTAATTTCCAGTCTTTGGGATTACTTCCGGACACAACTACTTTGATAACGACTTGATTTGCATTGGGAGAAGGTATTGAAGATTGGATCAGTTGGGCCGTAGGGCCTGCATTAATGATGACTTCATACATGGCTAGTTGTGGTTTCGGCCTTCGAAAGGTTGTGAAGGTAGTTGGAACAAATTGTTTTCACAGGAATTGACGACTCTCCAGAGAGGTATATAAATTCTGAGGGGTCCTGCAGGATTATTAATAAAAAGACGACCCTACTCACGCCATCTGCTTGTAAAATCGGAGTAGATAAGTACGCGGGGTAGACACTCATTCCGACGTCATGTCGCACGTCCCGGTTCGTCCTCGCTGTAGGGTTGCCGGAAGATCCAGATTGAAAGCAACTTCTTCTTCATTTTTTTGTAGGAAGAATTCGAAAGCTTTTCGAATATGAACTATGGCACTGCGTCAGCGGTTTGAAAATACGCATTTCTGAGCTTTGGGGTCAGGAGTCATACTTAAAATACATTTCTCAAAGGAGTTATTGAGCTCCTAGAGCTAGAGAAACAGAACTGACTACAAACCTGGCCCATCATAGCGTCGGATCGTACAGACTAACGATTACTTGTGCCCTTGCAACTTCACCAGCGACTTTGTGCCCACCAGCCTATCGGATGGTTCATTTCAAACCATGTCTCACAAGGTGAAGGGGATCGTTTCCGTTTCCGTGCCCTCTCCGCTCTCTCTTTTTCTTCGTCATGTCGTATACCGACAAATTCGAAGTATTTTGGAGCTTGTGGAGGCGGTCGCTCTTTCTGGAAAAGGAATTCTTGGTCGACTTTTAGCTTCAAATAATCATGACTGATGAACTGAATCGTAAATTCGAACTTTCTATTAAGGTCGTTCAACTTCATTTCTTCCAGGCCCGCGTTTCGAGGAGGACGAGATGGCATGATATCACAAGAGGGATGCTTGCCGATTTGCAAATCCCCTTGTAAATACCGTGGCAGTCCATTTGACGATGATGGTATCAAATCATCACCTGAGTCATATACATCCCTCAAGTCGTCGAACCTAATAAATTTGGAACCGTAAGAATGGTAGCAGTGCTCGACCCAATCCGTGGAGTATAGGTAAACATGTTGCTGGCAACTGAGTCAACAACACGTAAAGCCGTCGAGCTTTTCGTTTTTGAGCTTCATAGTGTCGCATGCGCTTTGGACCTCCTCTTCTTTGCTTTTCTCGAAAGGATACGCCTCTATCTTTTCTTTTTGCGCGCTCTCTGATTTTAAGCGGATCTCGTTTTCTCTTTTCGCGATCGTCTTTCAATTCGTAATAGTATTCGGCATCAGATCCATCGTAAGATCTTTCCGACACTGCATCCTCTGAACCAAAGGGATCATCATCGACTGAATCTTCTTTATCCTCGTCATTTTCATCGTTCTCGTCTGAGTCCTCAGTATCCTCATCGCTCGAATCACCCTAATCCCCATCACTGGAAACACGGGCATCTTCCTCGTGCGCGTCTTGTTTGTCACCACATTCGCAGGACTTCTCTTCCTTGCTGCACGTATCGCAGACAGCTAGCTCAGAAATATCCTCATCAAAGTCACTTGCTTCTATATCTCGATCTTCGTCGATAGTAATTTGGACCAAGCAATAATACCATGCTGGTAATTTCCTCAGATTGGCTTTGCGCATGCTTACAGGAGGGTGGTAACTTGGCGCTAGTCAACAAGCTCAACAACATGCAATACTAAGATCACATAGACTTTGTAAAATTGATCCTCGTTCCGCAGTGCTCAGGTGATAATCATGTAATTGAACAAAATGTGTCGCCTTCGCGGTTGTGCTGGAGAGAAGGATGCAAACAAGGCAAACAAACAAAGCAATAGGTAACGCGTCAAACAGAATGGGCGGTAACCCCCCAGTCCACCTTTAAGAAACAATTTCGAGTCAGCTATACTATGCGTTCGATTTATCAAAGGAATTGCGATAGTTCATTTGCTTTAAGATGATTGCAGCTATCACGGTAGGGGCAAGACGCGAGGTACTTGGAAATTTTGTTCAAATTAGGATAAGCGACTATGTACAGGATGAATTTTTCGCGAATCGATCGCGAAGAATATCTTGGTAGTCAAACAACTACTGAGTTGCCGCAAGAGCAGCGTTAAGAGCATCCAAAGCTGCTCCCTGAGTGACCGCATTGGCCTGGTTGCTGTTGAAAGGTCCAGCCCAGGCAGACCCTACGATGCATTCCGAGTTGCCATCGACGTTCTGAACACTGAGGTCGTTGTTCCAGAGACTCTGCGCATTGGCAGTGATATAGTTCAACCAGTTAGATTCAGGGTCGACAAGCTGCAATTTCCTCAATCCTCGGATGTAAGCGCCCTTGAACATCTCAGCGGTGGTATCGCAGTTGGCGCTCTTGTCGCAACCTTCGGTCAGAATACCGCTGCTGCTAGTCACGTCAGACCCCGAGGCGGTGGAGGCGTCAGCGAGAGCTGCTGCAGTGGTCAAGTATTTCTGGTCTCCGGTTGCCTTGTAGAGCTCTGCTGCAGCGCCGAGAATGACACCTTGGTTGTATGTGAAAACATTGCCGTTGAGTGAGCAGCTGCTGTCGGAATTCAGTCCGTCTCTGACGATGTTGTCGGATCCGACTATGCCGGAGCTGAAGAACCAGTCCCAGTTTGCCTCTGCGTTGGCGAGATAGCTTCCACCGCCAGCACGGTTGGCAAGACCAGCAGCGAGTTCAGTGTATAGACCTGTTTCAATTCATTAGTTTTTCGATCTTGATAGGGCACATATATGAACCCACCATTTGAGATAGCAGCAACATATGTGTGCTCCTTGTCCCACCAGATACCACCACACGGTGTTCCCAATCCACCCACAATATCGTTGTAGATAGTGATGGCCTGGTTCAAGTAGGCAGAGTCGGATGTGTGATCGTAAACATCCAAGAAGGCATTCCCCCACCAACCTTCATCGTCATACCAGTTGTTGAGGAAGTTGGCGTAGTTGCCATAGCCGGGAGCTTCGGATAGTGTTGTAGCGAAGATGTTGTTGTGAATGGAGCCGTAGTCCGGGTCAAGTTGGAAGAATGTGGCCAGAGCGGAGATGAAGTTTGCAGATTGCCACCAAAGGTCTTGTCCGAAGAGGCCGGTGTTGACTGTTCCGTAGGAGCGAAGAAGTTGGTCTCTAATCCGTAAAATCTGGTCAGTTATCTCTTGCAGGTAAATATGCTGGTGTTATCTGAACTTACGCAGTGCAGACGGCGTTTTGCTCGTAAGATGAGGCATCCCGTTTGGATAGGAGAGTCTTCATCGAGTTGGCAGCGACGAGACTAGGTGCCAGAAGGGCAATGCCCAAATTCTTGGGGTTGATATACATTATAAAATAATATTATAGTATGTAGGCACTGAAGAATGGTAACGATCAATCGATGTCGTGCCAAATGTTGACCTTTGAATCCGGGTCAGGTCTTCTTGGTTATATACACTCAGGTCAGCGCCGTTACATAGACAAATCTAACTCACAGCTGGTGACATGACTCAAAATAAACGCCTTTCATAGCCAAGTTAACGGTTACATGGCGGTGGTAGTCGCCAGTTTAGCGCACTACTAACCTTTGTGCGTAGTAGACGTTTGATTATGGAGCAGAGCTGGAGCCATGCTCCTTGTTGAAGATATTTCGTTTCGTCCCTCGAGCTGAAGACCCAGTGATGATCCGAGGATTCGTCCAAGGCATACGCACTGTACTGAATCCAGTGTAGTGGACGAAATAGACTATCCCTAGCGTCCACTCCTTCAGACAACTAGCTCAGCCTCATAATGCAACGCTGACCACCTAAAGTTTGAGGTCTGGGGTCGTGGTCCAATGAGTAGGAAGTCATTCGGGAGCAGTTCGGATGTACATTGGACAGCACGTGTTGGTGATGTTACTTTCGTTTATTTATTAACAGGTCGGATTAAACCTTGAAACTTTGGCAAGGGAGGCTTTCTAAATGCGGCTTCCTGTCACCCTAGTATCCACTAAGACTTTTCGTAACCCCTAAAATTAGGTAGCTTCAGGGCCTCAATGGGGCAGCTGATTCTCGTAGAACCACCAACCACGTCGTATCCAAGCCTCGACTTTGTCCATGGCTTCAGCGACGAGATGCTACTACATGACGCTCAGCAGTGACTTCGTAAAGAACTGCATGTGATCACATAAATGATGACTCATCCAACTGTCTAATTCTTCAATTTGAAGTAGTAAAACAAGATGGCAAATGCTGGACACTTTGCGACGTAAGCACCCTTACTTGGCGTTGTTTCGGGGCGGACTGTTGTCCCTGTCGTTGTGGATTCAAGGCTAGAGCAGTCCGTACACACAGCCTTAAGCCAGCCCTATTTTTACACATTCAGCTATTCAGCCAGATTGTGCCAATTATATCTTAGCGGAGCCATATATATCTATTTCAATAAACTTTAAAAGTTAAATATTTACGGAGTACCTAGGTACACATAACCCACCAGACAATCCGTAGGAACGATCTATGTTTCAAGTGTAGATCGATCCTGCCAGATGGAAAGTTCATAATAAGCCCAGCATTCATGGTTGCCCTTGCATAGTTCAGTTAGGTGGCGCACATAATGCGCTTCCAGACACGGCAATTTGTAGCTTTCTACGCCTCGAGTCGTCCTTCTAGTGATGATTGCCACGTTATATCTAGTATCATAAGTAGCTGATTGACGAGCGACTAGTCATATAAATACCGGAAGTACCGTGGTCGAGATCGTACATGCTAAAGGATGAATCCCTTCAGAATAAATATAGAATGTCGAGTGTTTGATCAATTCGTCCCACCGGTTGAACTGATATCTGTACGGAAATGATTTTATAGTAACAGGCAGGATCTGAAATAACGAAGAAATCGAGACAACCCGTTTCTATCAGGATATTTCGATCAATATATATCTGAGAAGGATTCATACCCATGCCCCAATGTTGTTCTCGTGGAAATGCCCACGCCTATTATGGTGATTCCTCTCGAATACAAGGGCAGAAGGAAATTCAACTGTATCTTTTTGGGCAACAATAAACATAGATCGGAAAGATAACTTTAAAGACAATACTTTGCATCTATTCTATACGTGTAGAACTGAAAGTTGGGTAGGGGCACATGTGTCACTACCTAGCACACTTACAAGAAGCCGTAGAAAGTCCATTATCTGATTGTGGTTGGGAAAACGTATGCTATTATCTGTACATATGGTCCCATTCCCATGGCAATCCTGTGATGGTGAGTGGATTGCCCCTTGTGGTCAATGAGGGCATGGCAGATTCAGAGGTCAGAATTATGATAGAGCTGAGAAAATGAAGACAATTGCCAAACGCAGACTACCTAGGTATACTCTACCCAGCAACGATTCGGGGTGATCTGAACAAGACACAATCGGGTCTGTAATTAGTACTGTAGAGTTTCCTGTCTATATTACCTCTTGATAGGATCTTGGTAGAGGGAACGGTATCTATTCAGAGTCTTCTACAGAAATATTACTCCAAATTGCATTCGATGGCGCAAGATTGAATCTGTCAACACATTTTTCACGACCCAAAGTTTTGGTTGCATATGGGGCGTAGACGCAATGAACCTTCTTGAAGTAACTGAGATCACCGCTGGCATCTCAAATCCATAGGTCTTCTGCATTAGGATCTTCAACTAATAGGTAAAGAAGTCCGAATACTGTCATCTCAAACTCTTGCATTTGTAAGGATGTTACCAAAGATTTCCATACTATGGCCTCCGAGTCATCAAAAGTGATGACGATAAGACACTCGAGTTATGGCGTCAGGTATATGTGCACCTTATTTCTGTTTTTCATGGCAGAACTGCCAACGTTTCATAACCGATGCTGAGAGCAGGGTGTCGCCAAAGTACTAGTCAACAGATGCGCGCCCACAATGGGATTCTCACCGTCTTACAACGCCTCTCACAGAACGTTCTTTGTCCATCAGCTTCGATAAGATGAGAGGTGCCAGACTTCGAAACTGACATAGACGAACGGGGCCATCAACTGCAGATTATACCCTCTCTCTCCGATTTTATTCCATGCTGCTTTGTTATTAACACAATAGAGAACACCCGCCGTCTGCTAAACACGGCAATCAGCAATTTCCAGGAAAGCCATGCCGTTCCATTCCGTCATCAAAGGCTCATGTTCTTTATCGCCCAGGTCATTAAAGGTTCTTTGGGATGAGAATCTCGCATGGTTGAACGCAGAAAACCACCGAGACGTGTCGTAAATGTTAGCATAAGGCTCTTGCTGAGCAACATCAACCCTACCGCCATGCCGGATATAAGTTTTCTTACTACTTGAACCATGTCATCAGGGCCAGGATGACAATTGCGTATGTATAAGGATAGCAGAGACCCTATAAATACACATGATAAAGTCCCCGAGCCAGCTTGAGATCAATTGATGTCTGTCTTGTAGTCTCTTGCAGGTCATTATTAACTCGGTTTTTAAATGACACTTGGAAGTGTTCGCGTTTAAGTATTGTCTTGGACTCAATTTGGTCAGCAGTTTTCTACTTAATCAACATTTAAGAGGTGACCAGAACATGGAGCGAACCCGAAACTGGGACAAAAGCATATGCGTACTTAGCATAAGAATGCGCTTTAGATTTTACTTCGTATGCATTAAGACATATTCTATTCGTAGACGAGTTAGAGTTCATTTAGAGGATGAACAGGCTTCGGTCGCTAGGGTTAACGATGAGAAACTCAGGCATCCACGACCTAGGACCTGTGCTCGGGAAGAGCAATGTTCCAGTGTCAATCTCAAGGATAAAGACCTCAGGGCCTTCCAAGGTTGGAAGTAGCTCGGAATACAACCTTGGAAATCCAGGCTATGTGTATACACATCCCTGTGTAGATGTATAAATACACACATACATCAGGCCACATCGAGTACACATTCACATTTCGTTCCGTGCTGCGCTCAAGGCTTTGAAACATACATCTACCTACAAAACTCTTTGCACACCCAAGCAATTCATCAATTGAATATCGTTCAATATGTCCAAACCTCGCGATATGTGACCTCGAAGAAATTGACCAAGCAGAGAATGATATCCTAAAATAGTTTAGTCCCCAAGGACCCACGAAATGTATGCTCCACTGCGGGTCTCGGTTTTCTACTTGTGGATAGACTGACCAATCGTCGGCCATTCCGAACTCTACAACTACTACTTCTAGACTAGCACCAACGCCATGCTGCACATCGCGTGGCATAGTGGATACCAATTTCGCTATGGGAGCATATGATTGGTGCAATGAAACCAGGTACATCTCTAAATCCGATTTGTGATCGCGTAAATGCATGCATTAATTCCCTTCTTTGGTCAATCGATTCATTCTTTGGGCGTGTTGTTGGACTCATACAATGACCAGGGTATGCAAAATTCAAAGCGAGGTTGATTCTACAAACTAGTTCGTAAATCACATAATTTATACCATTCGCGATCCATGATTCGCCCACCCCAAGCCCTTAATGCAAGACAATATGCATGCATTAACGCATCAATCGGATTCAATCCAACCGACGTCATGCCGTGAGTGGTCAACAACATCCCTACCCCAGTCCGGCCAGTCCAGTCTCAACGAAGGGTCTGCAGGTGCATGCGTCGGGCGATGATACCGAAACGGGGAGTACTCATTCCTGGAAATTAGATTGGCCGTAATGTTCTCTGTAGTCTGTACTCACTTTGCATCTTTGATACCTCCAACTTTTGCGGATTTAGGACGGCCTTTTTCATTTCCCCGACGCCATCTCAAGGGCCAGGTGACAGATGCATGCTGCTGTTGCTGCTTGTACTCGCGTCCTCGCATGAGTAGCCGCGAAAGGCCTACCTAATTGAGTTATAATGAGCGAAGAGCTTGTCGAGTGGCTCGACTTGGACTTTGATCCATAATACGTAGGTAGTACAGATATGGCTAACATCATGCGATAGAACACGTAACTCAAGTCGGATGAATGATTCATATCCCGGTCTCGCTTGCCGGCAACGAATGGACGGCTTCATAGTTCATACAGTATCAAACAATGAAATTACGTAGTCCCTGTTGGCGAGGCCTACCAACCAACATCTTCCACTGAAAATGCGGCACAGCGATGCAAAACTCGTTTCTTTGTCTCGACTGGCGCGGGAAGGAAAATCATCTGAATCGGTTCGCTTAACCGAATGGTCTCAGGTGTGACTTGGCACATTTCTATCCGGCGACACCGTATATCAGGCCTGCTTCGACGAAGGTCGCACCAGTCTATATGTGGCCGGCATGGTTTTGATATTTCCCGGGGATTCGGCGTCCCGCCATGTCGGCTTCGAGCCATGACTGATATCCATGTTGGGTAGCCAGGAAAATAAAAATGGCTGACTTGCATTATTCCGGTCAGGCCATACGTAAATACAATCGAGAAGAGTGACTCCAACCCTACACCAACAGATCATCATTTTCTTCGCTTATGCAAACAGTCGTGGTTGATGAAGCAGTACGCTACGAATGTTGTTGTTTTCTCAAAAGTGAGTTGAATCATACAGATACTATTCAGAACTAGGAAAAATTTAGAAAAGATATCTCAATTGTAGGCACCAGCAGGTTGCAGTCTTATGAAACTGATCGACCGTTCTGTACGTTTATGTGTCCAAATTTCAAAGTTGCCTGAATGATTCATGTGGATGGAGTGGATATTTAAACAAAGAAATTATCAAAGTTAAAGACCCACAGCACCGGAAAATTATTGAGTCATTTTACATAGTACTGACTTACGGAGCCAGGAGTACAGATAGATCACAAAATGAGTTCTCTAGGTCGACTCCATCCGCCACACTATGATGTTTTAGTAGGTTAGCTCCGCAGCCTCCACAGGGAGTCCGGTAACAGTATCCGTGCTGTTACCGGTTCCAGTAAGTCGACAACCGACAATCCCTAAGTCTTAAGACCCTAACGAACTTTGTGTGGCCCCAGTATGAGTAGATTCTGGGTCAAGTATGGAGTAAGAGAAGACAGGTACACCGCCGCCGATTTCCGATCTTTTGGATCTTCGTATAGATCAGCGAACGCCTTCAGTTCATAGGGTTGTCATATATCTGATCAACGAGACAAAGTGATTGACCAACTACCGGATATGGCGAATTCGGGACTGATTCGTTGAATTTCGTTCCCAACGGGACGGAAATATCCGATCAGAATGTTCATCATTTTTCCGGATGTGTCGAAAAAAGAAACGAGGAGACTGTATCCCAAGAATTGGTTTCTTTGTCCAGCGACACCTATGTGCACACTAGTCGAAATACAAATTAAGCCACCTTTTACGCATTTCAAGTGCCGGGCGCCAAAACACTTGGTAATGCATATGGAATAACGGTGTCCAGCAACTCATTTCGATGTTTGATTGGCGATCTGAGATTAAAGCTTTTCCATACGTGGATAATACTATCCAGATATGCTAGGTAAGTATGTCAAAATAGTGAAACAGAATACATGCCGAAACATCAACCATTACATACTATGTACATGGCTCACACGGATGTCCAGCCGAGGCCATACTCATGTGCATAGAATTTCTATATTAGCGGCATATCTACCAACACAACACAACACCATGCGACCACCAACAGTACTAGTAGTCTAGTATTCGTAACCCAACAAGGCTTGTATGGCCGTCATACGCGGCAGTCACCAGCATCGGCTCCTGCAGTACTACCTACTGTACATAGTACTCGCTACTAGGTAGGGTGCAGGGGCTAAACCGGCTGGATCAGGTCGACATATCCAACCAACGGCCTAGTATGGTACGCCTGAGCATCCCGGCTGATATTTCTACAAAATCTCGATGATGAGGTCACATCATCATCACTTTCATCAGTCTGTCCACGTAGGGACACCCACAAACAACATTCTGACAAGATCGTCGTTGAGCCAGCTGTTATGTTTCTGTTGAATTGGACAGGGGTAGAGTCACGTAGGTGATAAGATGGAGTGGCTGCCTTAATCATATCATACTAGCCCTGTCTATAGCGTGTGAACGCCGAACGGTCATGACTCCTTCTAGAAAAAGGTGGAAGGTCAAAAATGTCATTCACGTGTCGCGATGGATTTGGACTAGTGGTTTCTCGATACGTAGTGCTTACATTGAGGTTCGTAGGATCATACGTACGTAGCACTACGTACTACGTACTCCGGACGGCGACTAATTATTCTGCTGAGGTGAGATCAATCCTGAGGAATATATTCTGATGCCGGCGAAGTCAGAGGTGGCTTGGTGTCGTGGCTATACTCAACCACAGTGAGACGAGAGACATACTTCAAAATATGTCGAATCGAATCACTGGAATGTAGCCCGAATGTAGAAAGAAGTATACAAGTCTCCACCAATCACAGCCACTTTGCAGTAGTATACGCATAAGGTAAGTATGCAACCGAGCAGGGATGATTTGCATGCGCCTGCCACCGCCTTTTGAGAGCCAGCCAGCCGAGATGCGCTTGATTTAGACGAGGCATTCGGCGCGCTGATTGGCTGCAAAGGCGCCAAAGGGACAAAAGAAGTGGAAGTGCTCGCCCTAAAGCGGTATAGCCTAGATCTGCAGCGTTAAATCATCACGTACATGATGCATACATAAGTTGCATATTTTATGTCGGACGTAGCGTAATTTTACCAGACATGCGTATTGATACACGGAAGAGTGGAGACATGGGCATATTATCGGGGTTTAGGAACGCGGGGGTATGTTTATCCGCGCGATGTACTGACTGAATCGGGGAAGTACTTCAATTGAATTTGCACTGACTGACTCAGCGAAGCGCAGCAACAGACGGCTGATGCTGATGCTGATGATGCAGACTGCAAGTCTTGTCCTGCAGTATCAGTGCAGCAGCTTGTGCCGTGACAGATTTTGTTGAGATTTGTTGGTGTTGGTTTATGAGAATCGTTAGGAGAGGCCAACCTCTCGGCTTGTCGTGACTCGTGGCTCACAAGGTGACGGTGATTGCGGTACACCCGTTGGATCCTGAGTGAACTCGAGACCGAAGAGCCAAGGCCCAAGGTACCTTTGTACCCTGTACTTTGCAGGCACAAAGTACTCGGACAGTATTATTACCGAGGATACGGCAGTACGCGGTTGTGTATGGCCACGGGTAAATCTCGCTGTAAAATACGTATAGCGCGGTAATGCCGAGGGAATACCTCGAATAGGAAAATACTTATCGACGACCTGCAGCTTCCTCGTCCCAGTCTCCACCCGCGACTATCAGCCAGTTTCAGGCTTTCTCTCTTTCTCGCTGTGATGCTCCCCTTTCATATCCACATTATCCGTTGCTCATTATTCATTACCCATTCTTGTACAGTACGCTCTCGTTCAAAATCAGGTCAATTCTTTCTGACGTTCATTATTTCCGGCTATTCCGTTTCGAGGTGCCACTGCAGCTGCTGAACGCCAGGGACCGATCACTCGCTCCGGAGCAGTTAGTCGCCAGTAAGCTGTGAATATCAATTTGCTCCAACGCGGACGGACAGACAGCAAATCAGGCAGAGCAACTGCCTACTGAGGGACATGCCGCCGCCGCCCGTTAAGCAGGAGCTTCCCTTTCTTCTCACAGCACTTGCTTGTCATCGCCCTAGTACTTACCACTTACTACCACTGCTGCTGCTACTAGTGTAGCAATCTGTTGGTATCCCAGACTCCAGTCTCTAGCATCTGCCCTAGTCTACGCTGCCCCGATCTGTCTTAGACTGCCACCAAAAAAAGAGATCCTCGCCCAATTGCCTCTCTACGTACTCTTTCTCCGCGTTGGGACGACCTCAATGGCATTCTTTCTACGATAATCATTATCTGGACCTTCTTCTTTCTCTCTTCTATCTCTTTCACCCTCCTTCATAAGTGCAGAACGATCCTCCCTTCGCGATTATTACCAACCAAATACCAACCGATACCATCCCTCACACACCCCTTCCGTCGATCGATCCAACAATCCAAAACAAGGGCACAAAGAAGGAAATAAAGAAGGGAATATATATTAAGATTCGAGTGATGACCGGCCTATAAATTGGACTCCGTCATTCCTTCCTGTGTCGGCCGCTCGGGCATGCCAATCGCTATTTGTTACCATCACCAACCACCAACCTGGCAGTTCTCGGGCGTCGAGAAGGCTTTGGCCCGGATGGACCTCTGCTCGCACCTTCTTTTGCTGTAGCTCGGCGTATTGATGATCACGAAGACCACGCATTGCGGTACTATAACGACGGGTTGATCGAGGAGGAGACGGACAAGGGGGCCGGAGCGAGTAGGGGGTGGGACAGTCGAGAGGCAGAAGAATATATGACTTCGGTCGCGGAAAAGATACGAACGTCGAGTCGACTGGGGTGGGAACACGTTACGCCTCATGAGGGCCCGTTCGCGTTCACAAATCCCCCCTCCTGTTCCCCTTGTACATACTTGGATGTCGAAATGGATATCCCCCTCTTCGTCCGCGTGTCTACCATGGCCGCTCTCTCGACCAGCACCCTGCTTCCACTTGACAATGTTATGAGCTTGGAAATGGGCAAAACTGCACCGGGATTCGATCCGATCAATGTCCCCGATGTGGTTCGATTGCGTTCCGAACAAGATTGCGACGAGGCTTTCGAATTGCTCATATCGATCCTGCGTCAGCCCGAATTGGGGTTATATATACGACACATCGACATTCTCAGAGACACGCAGTTCCATGGATGGTACAAGCCAACCCCGTACCAGCGATATATTACCGAAGAGGATGGATTGCTGCTAAGATTAGCTGTTCGTAATGCGGGATGGTACGGTGCAGACGAAGAGTTGATTCTCAACATGCTACTCCAACGCCAATTCGACCTTGACTTCTCCAATGGCTTTCATTCGTATGTACCGTTACCCCGAAAACAGTTGATATCGTTAATTGACTGATATAGATCCCGAGCTCGAGGTGGTCGACATACTCGTGGCTCACATATGATTCAGTCCTTGGCGGCGCTCCTCATGTCTGTTTGTCCTAACCTAGAATCTTTGAAAATCCGCCCAATAGGTCGATTTATGAAAGAAGGCTACCCTCCTCTACCGCTCGAGCAATTCTTATTACATTCAACCAGCATATTTAATTCTGTTTTTCTCCAAAGATTACGGCGCGTCGACTTACTCCACACCGACGATGCCCTCGATAATGATCCATTATACTTCAACCGCTACGACTTATTATACCACATGTCCCTCTTCCACCAATTACCGTCTATCGAACACGTTTGCGTTGGGGGAATGGAGATTGACGAGAATGGCCGGGAAGATATTGCTCCGTTATCGTCCAACCTCGACAAAATTGAGCTTCTTCATTCTGTTCTACCAACCATGTTCCTCTGTACGGTCATTTCATCCTCCAAGGTACTTCGGCAATTCACACACTCTGTCGGTGGGCGGGCCACCCAAGATACAGGAAATTGGCATATGGCCTTTCCCGCTATATTCAGGGCACTACTTATCCATCGCGAATCGTTAGAATCCCTCAACCTCGACACAGACGCGGACTACTCGGATGAAGTCGAAGAAGAAGAATTTGAAGAATATCTCGGCGGCTCGCATGAATCAGAAATTGACGAAACAGAAGAAGAACGCAAGGCGTTTATTAACCAGAAATCAGTCGTCGAGCTTGTGTTTACACAAATGGGGTGCCTCCGAAATTTTACGGCGTTACGAAGATTGAGCATTGGCGTACGATGTCTTTTTCAAATGGCAAACGGCACTACAAGCGACTTTGCCTCCTCCAACATACCTCTAGCCGACATGCTTCCTCCGAATTTGGAGTCTCTATCGATTCGCGGCTACCAGCCTGGTCTGAACTCATATTACGACGCCCATATACATGACCTGTTTCAAAAGTTTGTTGCTGGACAACTCGGCTCATTGAAAGAGATCAACGGGATCAGCGAATATATCCCAAATTCGGCGACGGTGCATCTTGATGATGTTGAGGATCACCCGGAACTGGTGTGGATTGATGAACGGGACGCCATTGTTTAATCGCTTCACGCCATGGATAAAAACGATCACACTCATCACGCTCGATCGTAGTCCGACCGCCGACCACCTACCACATACTCGATCATATTATCCATCTTATTCTTTATGGACCCATTGTTTTCTTACGACTAGATATACCCATTTTGTGTACCGAAATAGAACCGCATTGTGCATTTTCACCACCACCATCTATCTTGTTCATCGCATGATGACAATCATATTTCTTGGAATTTTCTAGCAGGATAGAACTCCATGACTCAAGTCAATGTACGAATACATACTTTGAACGTTTGACAAGTTATCAAACATCGTATTCTTAATCAATAAGCTTAGTATAGTAACAGTAGACAACAGTAATCGTGACATTTATTCTTCCACCCCATCTTCTTCTCCGTTTGTCTTTTGTTTCTTGTTCTCGGTCTTGTCATCTTGTCGCGTGTGAACCCTTTTTTGTCCATGGGGTTCATCTTTGTTGTCATCGCCAACAACTTCAGCCTCCTCTTCATCCTCTTGGTTTGCCTCTGCATCTTCGACGGAGTCCCCATCTTCTTCTCCTTCGTCATCATCCGGCCAGTCCTCTTCTTCATAGGCGCCATCTTCGTCCTCGCCGGTTTGTTCTCCCTGTTTCTTTTCTTTGCCTGCGTCTTTAGGCTTTGATTGTTTGTCGGATTCCCTGTCGTTCTTCATAGCAGCCTCTTCCTCCTCACTCTTGTCCTGACCTTTCCTCGCCCTCCTCCTCTCCTCCTTCGCCTTCCCCGTATTGCCCACATACTGCTTCCCTTCCTTCTCCCCTTCCTCCTTCCTCTTCTCCGTCTCCTCTTTCTCCTCGTCACTCATATTCTCCCACGCCTTCTTCGGCAAGTACCTCTTCTTCGTGCCGTCATCTTTCGTAGCATTCGCATCCCCTTCCTTGGTCTGCCATTCCTCATTCGTCCAGTTTGAGAGATGTTTCTGTGACTTGTCTTGCCCGGTCTCTTTGTCAGTAGTGTAGGAGCCGCCGCGATTTTTGTATTCGGAGGCCATCATTTGGGCCTGTCAGATGATCGAAGGAGTTAGTATGGGAGTATTAGAGAGAGGGCTAGGGGAGGATGTACCTTTCGAGCAGACCATTGGCCTGGCCGGCCGCCTTTGTCGGAGGCATGGACTTCTTCTTTGATTTGATCGCGAAGCTCGGGGTCGGTGTATTTGTCGCGGGCAGGCATTTTGGATGGTACTATGCTCTCTTCTTGGAGGGGATCGATTATTAGATAAGACCACGCGAATTGAGTGAAGTGCTAATTTTACGCTGTTGGCTCTGTCCGCAGGGCAGGACGTCACTATATATTTTTCCCAATCTCTTAAGTTAGGGTTTGAGACAGTACCACAGACGGGTTGTATGTCGTAGCCATGATACACTTATCCATGGATGCGAATCTGGCAACGGTACGCAAACAGACGGCTCAACTCAATCGATCGCAGGAACTCCTGTAAATCTCCGTGCACAGATCCACACATTCCCGATCGGAATCTATGCAGATCATTTCAGGCCCCTACTCGTAGATCGACTGCGTAGCACGATAGCACGATCATGCTAGGAGGAAGGGTTCGTTGCATCATTATCCAAACCGTTACTCCTGATTACAATCATTACATAGAGGAATCGATGGGATTTCTTATCCCAGCCCTATGTATGATGTCACTCGCGCGTCGTTTTAGAGTTCTTCTCGAAGGCCTTCCGCATTCGGTAACTGGCATCTAGATTTGCATTAATTGCATAGTAGCCAGCCCGACAGGGCAAAATGTTACTTAGACGAGTCTGATGATCTTTATGAGTGGGAAAAGTTACTAGAGGAAGGCTTGTCGATGGTCGATGAACGAGATGACATACATAGCGACAGGTACGCATAGGCGTAACGTGCTTTGAACGAAGCGATGACATTGCGCTTCGCATTGCGCTCAGTATATCGCTGGTATAGCAATTGAGTTAAACTTCTTACAACCAAATGGCTCATAACCGAGTCCGCCTTGGTTTCTACGTTCGAGCGATCTTAGTGCTTGCTGCATAGACAGCTTAGTAACAGCCAGCAGGTTAGGAATTATTCATATGAACATAAAGAGTGCTCCGAATCGTTATTGATCAGACGGCTTATTAAACCAGAGCGCTCTTCGTTCCCATATGAATTAACATCTCGAGATATCCGATTTGGATGTTGGATGGCCTTCTGTTCGTTATAGCCAGGTTTACTGTAGTCTTCTTGATGCTTCAAAAGCATCCAATAAATCTTTGTTCTCGGATATTGGATCAACATTGAATCAATGCTTCAATCACTATGAAGAATAACATGTCGCATGTCCTTCATACGAATGTTTCTGCACTGGCATCGACTCAACAATTTCGCACTTCGGAGCATAATCGGTGCTTTTACTTGCCGGTTTCGCCGTCGACAAACATAATTTACATAGTGACACTGGAGTTGAATGAAGTCAAAGAGCTTGCTTCGGGAGTCGGTACTATTGTCGGCCGGTTTCGCCGTCGATCAACTGACATCGGTCGGAGTAAAGGCAATAAGGATTTTGGGAACGGTCTCCAATTCGTCAATCGGCTCGGCGATAACTTCTAGCTTGATTTACACTCGTACAGAGCCTTTTGTCACAGCCAATAAACCATGGCCATGGCAGAAATGGGTCTATATTTGTACGAAGCAGTTCAGCAGCTGAACCAGTGAACCAGGAGATCATCTAACCTCGGGGAATATAAATCTGAGCTGCACCCCGCCTCTCGGCAATCAGGGGTGTATTAGACAACGCGATGTAGCATTCGACCTCTGACGCCATCCATCTTTCGAACCATTCAAAGTGCCAATATTATCGATTACACGCTACATAGTACACGCGCTTCAGTCATACCACCCAAAAGCGAAAATAATTAACATGGCGTCCGCCAGTCGCTTCATCATGAAGCAAGCTTCTGTTCCCAACTTAGTGCTTGGTATCGCTGCAGCTGGTGGCATTTACACAGCTTATTCATACATGCAGAGCTCGACATCTTCTCAGCCACGAAAAGTTTTCGGTGGGCTTGCTGGCAGTCTGACACTTCAACAAACGGAGGATATCAACCATAATACAAAGAGACTTCGTTTTACTTTTCCGAATGCCCAAGATGAGACTGGATTGACTGTCGTTTGTATGTATTGTAATCCTGGAAATCCGATGATATGTTGCTCTGTAAGTAACATACCTGATTAGCATCCGTACTGACCTTGTCATGGCCCAAGGGAAGCCTGACCCCCGCCATACGACCATATACACCAGTTAGCGATCTCTGTATGTTCAATATCTTCCGACTCCGGAGAACTTTCGTACTGATGGTTTCATAGCAAAACCCGGCTTCATCGATCTCATGGTCAAAAAATACCCAGGCGGAAAAGTAAGCACATACCTTCATTCCCTCCAACCCGGCGACTCCCTCTTCTTCGCCTTCGGTATCAAAGCATATTCCTGGGTTCCGAATAAACATGACCATGTAACCCTCATCGCCGGCGGTGCTGGCATCACACCACTCTATCAACTCATCCAAGGAGTTTTGGACAATCCCGAAGATCGCACGAAGATGACACTCGTCTTTGGCGTGAATACTGAGCGCGATCTTCTGCTGCGCGAGGAGTTTGAGAAGTACGAGAAAAATTTCCCGGATCGGTTTAAGATTGTTTACACGGTCTCACAGCCCGAGGAAGGTTCTACGGTCCGCAAGGGTCATGTCACGAAAGAACTTTTGGAGGAGGTCTTGCCAGCACGTACGGATAAGGTGTTTGTTTGCGGACCTCCTGCTATGGAGAATGCATTGACTGGGAAAGGACGGGGAGCATCCGGGATTCTAGGGGAGCTGGGATACGGAAAAGATCAGATCTTTAAGTTTTAATTCCTTTGATGTATTTTTATCATCGTTAGATACCCTTCACCGTTGGCGAACATGCATCCTTGATGGATGTATCTGTATAGATGTGATAGAAATGTTATTCATTCTCCTAGAAAAAGTCTATAACACTACGTAGATTCCAAGAGAAAAGTAGATATTTTATCGAGCCATGACATTTCCTATTGACATGTTATAGATATCAACAACTTGATCGCATCATTATATATATTATATATACCCCATATATCACTCTCTATAAACAGAATAACATGCACAAAGATCAACGCCGAATGAAAGTCTCCCAAGTATAAATAAGGTAATCTAAGATTCATTGATATGTTCCATGATCCGCTCATTCTTGAGCTCCCTCACAGTCAATTCAGCCTCTTTCCCCTTCCCATGGACATCCTTCTCGTTCACGACAGTCACTCCGCCCGAAGATGAAGAAGCAGACGAAGGCAAAACTCCATTCAAACTTTCGGGCTTAGAAGAATTCTGAAGCTGATCACGTGTAGTCAAAAACTCCTCTCCGAATGGATAAGTAGTCGGTTTCCGCTCAACTGGCTCCTGACTGGCGAACTGCCATAGTCTTTGAGTGAAACCTTTACCGAGGGCTTCAATGGGAGGCGTGAGGATCGGTAGTACTGCGAAGAGGGTGCCGTAGCAGACAATTGCAGTAATCAAGGTACATAGCCAGTACGGATAGCCATGCGAGAACATGGAAATCATAGCCCATGATCCGACGGACCACATAACAAAACCGTGAATCAAGTAAATACTGAAAATGTGAGGGAAAAACCACTGCAACAGTTTGACGGAAAGTATCTTTTGCAATGTTGGCGAAATCTCGACGACGCCCTGCATCGTAATAGTCGCCAAAAGCGCATTCAGACGAGGGATAAAGTAGTCCGGATACGAGGCTGAGTCGGCTTGAGCTAGGCTCTCCCCTGTCTTTGGATAGGGATGCCATCCATATTCGATCTGCGCGTAATTGACTCCGTTGTGCTGCGTGACGAGATCAATGCTAAAACCAGCAATGGCTGTACAGGCCAAGAGGATTAGGATGGGCCAGTATATCCACGGCCGAGGATAGAGCCAATTTTGCTTGTATTTGTAGGTGATGTCTAGATCCGCGAGGAGGATACCGACGTAGTAATAGCTGCCCCACGAGAGAGCATACCAGTGCATGACTGTGCAGAAGAAATAAAAAGTGAATCTCTTCCAGGGTGTCTTGATTTGTCGGATCATGATTAGACCAAGCAAAGTTTGCCATGCACCTTGCAGCTGCACAGGGATAGTCCAAAGCACACCGGTACAGTAATTGTTTGTAATCATGGGCGCTGCGTTTGGGATCAAAAAGGCGAGTTGGATGATCTCCGAGATGAATGTGCCTGGATTAAGTGCAATGGCAGTAAAAGGCCAGTCTGACCAAGTCACTGATGGCAAGTATTCAAGCCAATTGAGTGCACCGGCATCCATGAGGAAATATTCTAAGAACGCAATCGAAGCAACGGGTGTCAATAGTCGGAAAGGACGTGCAACAATCTTCTGCGCCATGTTGTCGAGCTTTCCGGTGCGGATGTAGTTTGATGTCAAGAAACGAGTGGAAATCATCAAGAAAGGTCCAATCCAGAGCGGGTCAAGGAAGTACGTGGCGAACGTCTTTCGTGCGATGGTCTCACTCTGGTAGTGGGGAGAATTCCCGGGCATAATGACCGCACCAAAGTAGGTCAAACCGAAGTGATTGACAGTCACGAGAAGGGCACTAATAGAAATAAATCCTGCCAGGTAGTCGACACGCGGTGGCTTTGCAGAAGCCGGAGCAGCACTGGCTGCAGGTTTTCCATCCTTACCGGTTGCGCCGAGTTTGGTCTGCCCGTCTTTCGCGGCGGGAGCAGCTTCAGTCTTAACGCCTTCTTTATTTTTGTCCGAGCTCCCCTCGACCTGCATAACGCCGCTTGAGTATACCTCTTGACTTGGAGTTGATGAATAGTCTACTATAGGCACAGCGTGCAGAGAAGGGGCCCGAGAAGCAGCACGAGAAGTCACTCGGGACGATTCACCCTGAACAGTGCCACTCAAACTAGCGGGATAGGCAGATGAGTTTCCAACCATATTGGTTAATGAAGGTCGGCGAGAGACAGCAGGACTCTGATATTGAGGAAGAGGCGTCTGAGTGCCCCTGTATGGCGGCAAAGTGATGAAAGACTCATTTCGAGGGAGATCAGGTTGCCCGTTGTTGTGAGATGCTGGCGAAATACGTCCATCATCGGCAGAGTCACGATTGCTCTGTGGGTCCCGATCCATAGACGCAGTTGAGCGTGGAGGTGTGTCGAAGGATCTGGGCTTGGGGGGATCTCGTTCATGGACACCTAGGAAAACCATGAGTTTATGCCAGGTGAATCGTCGCCAGAGAGTTTTGCCAGTAAGAACCACAAAAATGGCCGCGAAGACGATATCAATGATGAGCGGTACCCATCTGATTTTGTACGGTGGCTGATACTGCTTCCAAGGATCCAGGCTTTCGGGATCAAAATGTGAGGAGCCACGCAAAGATAGGTCGTTCATGTTACAAGCCTTTTGAGTAGAGCATCTCTGGTCATAAGCAGCGCGTGTGGTATCGTTCCAAGTAGATGAGTTGAAGAACAGCCTCGTGTATCCAACATTTGCCAGATTCGTAAAAGTGGGTGGACCCTGGGAAGTGTACTTGTTTCCTGTAGACCAATGCTGGAATTTCAATGGCGCCGGTGTCGATGGAATACTAGAATTGACAGAAGTATTATAACTGGCTCTCAGAACATCGGCAACGTAATAATTGATCGCGTCACGAGTCCAGTCAACACGGTACTCCATATAGTACCAAGGGTCGAGACCTTCATCAGTCAAATTGGTGAAATTGGTTCCAAGCCAGGTGTTGGCGAATTGGCCGCGCATCAGCATATCGACCCATGCTTGCTCGGAGACGTCGGTGTTCATGACATCTACCTGCCAGCTTTCGGTTTGGTTGTGAACCAGATTCATGGAGATCACAGAACCCAGACTATAATTGCGTGCAGGTCGAAGAGACGAACGGAAAGAACCAAAGAAGATGTCCTGGCGAGCAGTACGTATACTGGAACCAACAACTAGATGCTCGTCGTCTGGTGGATGGCACAAGAGTTCCAAGCTTGTGCGGTTTGCAGGATAGGGATCGTGGGTGATTTGGACATTGTCCAGTGCCGCACCCGTGCGGTACATATTATTCCAACCACGGTCATAGCGATGTTCAAATTCTTCAACGACGAAGTCGGAAGGAATTGAAGTGGATTCGTTGAAATAGACGATTGTCGAATCTGTGAAATACAAACCCGCAGTTTCATCGTAGAAACCACAGGCACAACCATCCACATTAGTAGTCGTAGCAGCTTGGGCAGTCGTCAACACCACGAGGAGGGTGGGTAGAAGACCCCGCCATGCTGTAGGAAACATTGTGTCTTCCGTGCCAAAATACAGCGTGTTCAGTTCGAGGTATCGAAGAGGAGGGAAGAAAGAAAGAAGAAAAAGGAAATAAAAGACACAAAGCAGCAACAACAGATACCCACTCCGACTCGTATGCTGTGTTGCTCGCAATTGTGTAAGGGAAACCCAGAACTTTCGAACTTGACAGGTTTAAAGGGTGGCACGAGGAGCGACTTCCGAGATTCAATCAGGAAGGCGAAGTAACAATCTTTCGGTGTATGAGAACACGAACACAACGGGCCGGTCGCTAAAACCTGCTCATTGATCGACGGAGAGAGGAGTTCTACGGCAAACCGTGAAACGCTACGACAGGGCGGTGCTATCACAAAGTAACAAAGCCAAGTCTTGTAGCTTACGGCGTATATTTGACAAGGAGATAGAACAAGTGGCCGGAGGTCATGTCGCAATTGGCTATATCCAGGGATGCTCAAGTTTTCTGGCAATATCAAGAGGAGTCGATAGTACTGCTAGTTACGGAGCTACTATCATACGAACGAACAATTGATACCTTACAAGATAAATTACTAGCAGTAATTGCTTATCTTCTGGCGTAAAAGTCTAAAGGAGGCAACAGTGGGCCTCCTGATCGGCACTGATCCAACTGCAACCCGTCACTTTTTTAGCACCATCGTGCCTGTAGATCACACATCTCAGGTATAACAAGCGGCCTAAGTCATCAAGGCTGGCTTGGCAAGGACGAGATCCTGGTCTATGTTTCCTTTTTCCAGTTTTATTCGTACTAATCGCGCAAGTTGATAGTTTTTGGTGGAGAACTGAGTCAGCTACGTAGCTGGGTCTGAGAAAAGTAACATGGGAATCCAGACTGTACCATACTGCATTGCATTGCATTGGATCACATCCTCAATTGGAAAGAAAAATGAAATTCCATACACGTCGGCTACCATGGGGCATCCAGTGGATACACGCTTTAATAACCAGGAACAAGAGGCGAAACTAAGACATTTAGTGCCCTGAAAATAAATATTTTGGTGCGTCCCGCGGCTCGCAGAATGGCTCGCCCCATTCCAGGGTGGAAGAATTGCCTGTTTAGGAGACGGGTACAATCAACCGGAAGATATCCTATCCTAGCCCTATATCTGTCTGGCGGCGTCACCGATCAGATTATCAGCCAAGATAACAAGCAAACACAGAGAAAATGGAGTATTCGCACATGCAACACGAACAAATAGGGTTTAGCCGTTAATCTCAGTGTTGGAACCACGACAGAAATGGTAGGTGGATTGTCCTTCATTGCGTTCTAGCTTCATGTTAATCTTTACGCATTTCGGTGGCTGCACAATAATGGGACCGAGTTGGGTGATGATACTATTACCCACGACAGGGATAGATGCAAGCTAAAGATTAGATTGAGCACAACCAGATAGCCCGCTAGTGCAGTGGCGGCCCAGTATCAATGGGTCAGAGTTTTGTCATAGTCTTATCAAAATAGCTTGGTGAAGGCTATTATTGTAGTGTATCTGGTGCGTGCTATTGCGCGGTAATTGTTATTCGTCAGTCATGGTTCTTTCGACAACTTCGGCGGTCTTGGATGTTTCTGGGATCGCCGTGCAACGTTGCATCCCAATTGGTCCTCGAAATGTTTCCGCCAGCGGTCTTGAAAGATTGAAACTTTGTTACTCGAGGTTATGACCAGGGTCATTGTGGGTGCGAAGCTAATTCTTGGTAAGGAGTATTTAGTACGTAGAAAAAGATGTGTGCTGGGTACTCGACTGGGATCCAAGTAGACAGTTAGTTAGACCAGGTGTAGGAAACTCTCATTTTTCTCTCTATTCTTCTACTGCATGTACTTTCCGGCTTGCTTTCTTTTTTTCAATTTTGGATTGTATGACAATCTTTCTTTCACATTAACAACCCAATGTCAACACCTGTAATCATGGAAAAACAGGTCGACGTTGAGGTTAATGCATTGCATACTCCGGTTGAATCATTACGGTCGTCTGACAGACGAAACAATGTGCGGAGTGGTCTGAAAAAGGTCTATCAGGATGTCTTATGGGCGTTCACGACTGCATCAGATGGTGTCCAAGACTGGACGCCGTTTGTTCTTGTTCTGTCTTACTTCGTCTTCTCCACCACCATTTACATGAATGCCACATCCGGCATCACGGAAGTTTTCTGGTTTATCTATTTGATGACCAACACCTACATTGCAACAGCCACTGTGATCGAGTCTATATCTGCTCTTGGAAACTTCCAGGATTCCAAAAGAGCTCTAGACAAGGTCGCCAAGAAAAATTGGGTATTTCCTACAGCAGAAAATGACCTACCCAGGCTAGATATTATCATTGTGGCCTACTTGCCAAATGAGCAAGACATTGTCATGGATCGGGTGAAATACCTTCTGGAAGAGATTGTCTATCCCCGGGACAGGTACCGCGTCAACGTGCTATACAACACACCCTACGCCATTCAACCTCTGGAATCGGAACTTTTTGCATTAGCGGACGAATACCCCAAGAACCTGCGGGTTGTCAAAGTTCCGGGTTCCAAGTCCAAAGCCGACAACATCAACTACTATTGCAATATTATACAGACCGATGCCGACATTTCGGCCATTTTTGACTGCGACCACTACCCCCATCCATATGCACCGAAATGGGCAATGGAGCAATTTGCCAAAGACAAAGAACTGGACATTGTCCAGGGTCGCTGCGTGGTGCTCAATGCCAACGACAACTTCCTTACCTCAATGATCGGCATTGAATTCGACAAAATCTACGCAGTTTCCCATCCGGGACGTTCTGCCATGTTCCATTTTGGTCTCTTCTGTGGCTCAAACGGCTACTGGCGTACTTCGCTCCTGCGTGAGCTAAAAATGGATGACTCCATGCTCACAGAAGATATTGATTCCGCTCTTCGTGCCTTTGGCCACGGAGCAAAAGCAATCCACGACATCAACGTCACATCCTTTGAACTTGCCCCGGTCACATTCTCTGCTTTCTGGAAACAACGTCTGCGGTGGTCTCAAGGTTGGATCCAGGCTAGTATGCGCCATGTTCACCTCGTGTGGAGTCGGTCGCGAGAGGGCAAACACCGCACCATGCGCCAACGTTTCGGAATATTTTCTTTACTCTTTGTCCGAGAAATCAGTTACTATCTCATTACTCAATACCTTTGCCTTGTGTTGAGTGTGGTGATCACCGAGTTCCCTAGGAACGGTCACGATTTGTACAAACTCGTCTTCTTTCAGTACCCTATTGCTTGGTGGCTGTTCATTTTCAGGTATGTCCCAAACTTTTCTGCACCGAACCTTCCATGACAGGAGCTAATTTCATGGCCAGTCTCCTTGCTTTTGTCGGCACACTCTGGGTCACATTCCACTTCCGATCTGAATTTTGCCGGTGGTACACAATCCCAATCTTTGCGGCCACGTATCTTCCTCAGCTTGTACTCACTGCGGTCATTGGCCTCTTTGGTCATGCACGTCAAGTGAGTAAGTACGTTAAGTGGAACCCGACTCCACGCAATTGAGGTCGCATTGCTGGATGGTACGAGAAGGTTAGAGATGCCGCCTATGATTTTAGTGTAGATCTTTTAGCTGGTTCTTAAATTGCATTATACGTATATAGAGATTACTGCAGGAATACATACAGATAGATTAATTGTTTCATATGATCTGGTTATACGGACTACAGGGATCATAGGGCATCAGAACACGAGAATCCATGTAACATCAGGAGCCTCAATGATAGCAGATCCGAAGATCCTTGTTCCGTCTCGGTATGTCGACTTCCAATAATACAATTGCACGTGCTTCGCTCTTGGAAGCTGACTCAATATCACGAAATAACGCAAAAAAGAAAAGGTGAAATGGAGCACACTGTATCAATAACCATCAATAGTCCAGCCAAGATTAGAGCACGAGCTTGGCGCACGCTACCGTACTATCTGGGACTCGGAGCTCTGATTTCGTATAACAAGCCCATACAACCAAAGCCACAAACAAACACACTAAAAATGGGATTCAGCTCAAGTTGCACCCGATCTTATCTTTCATGCGTACTAATGTCTCTAGACTGATTGCCAAGCATGTCGCTGCATGGTGTTTGAAGGATCAAAACCCCTGACACCCTACTCGGGATGCCGATCAAATAGTAACAAAGAACTGCTGAAGAATGAGTCTTTAGAACACGTTGAATCCCGCTTGCGGCCGCAAGCATCAAATACATATCTTATCTATCTGCGTACGTACTACTACGTACAACCCTAGATCTTTCAGCCTCAATTGGGAAGGAGCTATTGCATGAACAAGCCTGTTCCCGCTATCACATGCTTCGAGAAGTTGCCAATCTTCAGAGCATAGAGAGATTAATCCGACCGGTTTTGTCCAATCGATTATCATGGCAAGTGGCATTTGTATGGATATTCTGACACTCCCTGGGTAGTAGTCGGACTAATACTATGATTATGGTAGGGATCTTATGGCGTAAGAAACAGATACAACAACAGACGGAAACGGATCAAATTAATTATCGAGTAGGTAAAGATCGATGAGTACGTGATTGTGGAGACTTTTGAACTCATCTGCAGGTCAATCTGTTCGGCATTATGTTACGAGATGACAAAGATCAAGCCAAATAAAGAATAAAGAATACGCCCACGTTCTTTTCGACATTTTACTCCGTATTGTGTAACTCGAGCAAGCAACTCGCATGATCTGTGCGTAAGTTTTATCCAGACTTCAATTACCGCAGGAGGGCCGTATCAAAAACGTACTGGGCGTTCTCGCACAGAAACATAGGAGTGCTAAACAACAAGATAAGGAGAAGACGAGCTGGATAGGATGCAGATGTGGATCTAGTTCAAGGCTAAAGTTGACTACCATCGCTGTCGATCAGTGAGTGGGTACGTATTGTTTCAGTGGCGCCATAGGCTATCAGCCTAGTATTTTATGGGCGCCCAGCGTGCAGAGGCTAGCTAGTAGTTACCGTCACTAGTACCACCACGATGTGTTTCTCGGCTCTTGAGTTTTTACGCTGCTTGAGCTGAGCATGGTACTTTTGGACTGCAGATCCACACTTCAGGTTTTCGGTAGCCTCTTTTTTGGATATTTCTGGCGCTTCCTAGAATTTTATCCTCGTAATTGCATCAATAGGTGTAGATAAACAGCTACAAGACTGTGTTGGCTGGTGGATATGCTGTTTGAATACGATTAACTAGCCCTAATTGATTGTCCCGCCGCGGTACCCAGCGACGACGGGATACTACGTCGAGTACAATGAAGAATTTTGCAACCCCTGCTAGCGTTGCCAAGCAAGTTAATAATAACAATCAATCCAATCAGGAACAAAAATCATATCTTGGCTTCTTACATGGGATACGAAGTCCCTAATATGATTACCGAGAGGCGACGTTATGTGACAGCAAAGCCGAACGTGCATGACCACCAGGGCCTTGATTGCAATAATTCTTACCGGGTTTGCCTTGGCAATTAGTTACGATTATAATGTAATTGCTATACTAAGTGGATTGGTTATTATTGCATCAAAATCCATAGGAAACACGGAGGACGGAGTTCCGTATCGTCTTGACATAGCCATGCCGGAGATTGACTAGATATGGTTTATGTGACCCTGCCTTGTTGATCTTTTAGGACGAACAAAGGACGGAGTAGTAGCACGAAATCTGGGTCAACGGTAGGACAATGGTTGTATCTTGCTCTGACGGATCTTGCCCCTGTGGACCTAGCTATTAACTAGCCCTTATCTTTGAGTTGGATTTTTTTGTACAAGACTTCGTCAAGTGGATTTCCGCCGTCCGGACAAGCTCAAGCGTCAGACCTGCTTGGCTTTTTGAGCTTATCTGCAATCGCTTCTTCGATGCAGTCAAAATTTTGGACAAACCACTTTCTGTTACTCCCGATATCCTTTGTATCACCTCAATACCCTCAGAACATTGGACTCGAGCAGATAACAACCTCCAGATCAGTTTAATTCATAATTTACCATGGTCGAACTCGACGTGAAGACGCTGCGAAAGCATATTGTCACACCACCGACGAAGTATGAGCAAGAGTACTTGACTGGATTCCGTGGAATACTTGTTATCCAGGCCTTCCTATGGATGTTCCTGCAGACTTTTGCACCGACAACGGTGTATGTCTCAGGTAATCCTCAAGGCCCTCTTGGCCAGGAGATTGTGCGAAAAGTCTTGTCAGTGCTATTCTGGAATGAGTACTTCCTATACGGATCGATCATCTTCCTATCAGCACGATCAATTGCGATTCCCTTCTTTCGGGATCCAACAGCACCGGTCATTGCACGATCGCTACTTACTCGTGCGTTACAATTATGTATTCCGGTTGCGATCTGCCTGGCGATTGTAAAAGGGTCAATGACTACAGGAACTCTGAATGCAATCTGGCGGTTCAAAACCAGCACAAACAATAATTCCATGCCAATACCAAACCAACTTCCTTCAACGCTGGCATATTGGAACTCCGTCTTTAACTTATTCTGGACCACCCATGGCTTCCGAGCACAATCAGGCAGTTATGCCTTTCCTACTCAAACGCTTTGGATGATCAATGCTGTCTACATCCAAAGCTACACTGTCTACATGATCATGGTGATTGTGCCTCATACTCGACCGGCCTGGAGAGTCCAATTCGGCATCTTGTTCGTCATCGCTGCATGGTGGTGCAACTCTTGGGCCTGGTACACGGTGTCTGGACTACTCGTGTGTGACATGGTCATGCACATGGACTTCAAAGAAAACGCTTTGAAAGGTATACCTGTCCAGTTCCGTGGTCTTGTCTGGCGATCCGGCAATGGCCAGCCTCGGCGCATTCCCACATGGCTTGTCGGAGGTTTATTGCTCGTGGGCGGGCTTCTCATGCAGTATCTGTGGGTGGCTTATCGACCAGATTTGTTCGATGCCGAATGGAGAATTCATTCAAATCCTTACACTACGGCCGGTCTTGATGAGAATTACAAGGCTGAGCATATTTCTGCAAGAGATGATGTTTACCTTACTATTCTGGGAATTTTCACCTTTTTGGAGACGTACGAAGTCTTGCAGCGAGCTTTGCAAAACAAGTTCCTGCTGTTCCTTGGTCGTCGAGCCTTGAGTAAGTGGACCTAATTTTGTTTTATTCCGGTGGACAATACTGATCTGTAATAGGCTACTTCCTGCTTCAATCTATTCTTGCCTACATTGTCGGCATCCGCGTGTACGAGAGTCTTCGAACCCAACATGGAATCTCCTCCGGAGGATCAGTCATGGTGACACTGATCACTTGCATTGTCATCACGGTTCCTGCAGCTGAGCTGTTCCATCGTCTGATCGTGGTCCCAAGTCGGTATCTGAGTCACAACTTTTACGAATTCATTACATCCTGAGATGTTCTTTACGAGGTTTTCTTAGCTTTGTCTTAGTTTTTTTGTTGTACTTTGTGACTGCTTTTGCATTTCGCCAAAACCCATGTATAGAATTTGATTAATGACTTTTTTCGACTGGTGTGTTCAAAACCCTAACTCGGTCCCGCAGCTGGGTTGCCCACAAGGACTTTGGCATGACAGATCCATTTCGCATTACCCTTTTGTGATTGACACGTACCGAAAGTTAATTATCTTAGCTTCGGATACATTTACAATTTTGTCCATCGATCGCGTGTCTGTAAATGATACATATCATGTAAAATAACAACACGTGTCTTTCATTCGATGCCATCCCTTCGGGCCAGTCATTTCGTTACGTTTAATTCAAATACTGACCGACAAACCACCGGAACTGGAAATTGTACGCGAAAGCATAATTTAGAATATGATTGCCGCATTCACAATCTTTTATCGGCTGCTCCTTCGGCATGTGAAGCTTCCGACAGTCAAGACTCGTGGGCATCTCGGATTCTCGGGTCCATCGATGGTGATAGTGTCACTAGTCGCTTGGAGACGCGTGGCACCAGTTGTATCTCGATAGACAAATTACCTCACTCAGAATCCAGGCCTTACTCGACAGAGTCCAGTTCGAACGATAACAAAAGAACAAGGGGCTTGGCTGTAGCTTAGCTTGAAGCTAAAACGACAATCACAGATACGGAATCTTGGCTGCATTGTGTGGCTTGCATTTTTCTCCCGCTCACTTCTTAATTTCAATTCTTGTCCTTATGTCGTTTATTCGAGGGCAAAAATGGAAGCAATTCGCTATCGACGGTACTGCGAGTGGATTGGTCCGGATATTACCTGCAACGGTAAAAGATCCGAGTCTTTTTTTTCCCATGGGAACGGAGTACGATCCGGATTAACTTCCTTGGATTTATGACATATGGTGATGCCAAGATCCATGGGCATGAGATCAATAGGAGCTACATATTTCAGCCCACTGCAGCGACTGCCCAGTCCAGTCCCACTTGGGAGTTCCACAATCGAGCCACCATTCTCAAATCTGAGCTGTCCAAGATTTTGACGCAGATCAATTTCCATAAGCTATCAAACTCCCGGACCACGAGTCAAATCATCCATTTCTCTTGTCAGGCACCATAGCATGTCTCCGATTTCCGATAGTTACACGCAGAGTTCGGCACTTATCAGACCCAGCAACCCAGATGCGCCTTGTTCCGCCTTGAGGCCCATCAAGATGTAGACTAGGTTAGGGCTTGCTTGCCCAAAGCTTAATAACAGACGCATACGGAGTATAGAGATTAGGAACCTGATTAGACCAGGAGAAGGGCAATAATGCAGCTAAATCTGAGTACTAAACCTCGATTACTGGGATGAGTCGACCGTTGTTGAATACGGTTTAGCCACAGATTTTTGAATGTGAAAATTTCAAATTGTCATCGGAACTACTGTATATTAGCTAATTGACATTGTACTCCGTACTCTGCTGCCCTATTTCCTGGCTAAGTACGTGAAAGAATTTTCGGATCTTAAATCTGGAAGGCTGTATCCGTCCCCATTTGACCCAGACTCTCACTCTGGCATGGATCAGCATATGAAAGGCTGGCTGAAGTCAAGGAGAACAGGTACTCCGTCCTGTGTTTCATTTCGTATCAATCTCAAAATTCATCCATGGAAATACAATAGCCGGTGGGATCCGACACGTGGACCCTCACCCAGTGTTGATCCCGTACTTATTAGGAACAAAGTACGGATCTGTAACTCGCTCACTTCTTGCTCTTTTTCTTTCTTTTTCTCATTTTTCCCCAAATTTTTACCTTTTTCTTTTCCTTGGTTGGAGCGGGTACAGAGTACGGAGCATTGCTTTTTTATCTACAGTTGGCTGCAGCTAAACAAGCTGAGTGCAGGGGGCTACGTGTGCGGTGGCGGAGATAGTTCGACGTGACGGACTTCAAATCTACGATATCCTACGTGGATCGGTGATTTCGGGATTTGGCCAAGTTTGTAGCTATGTAAAAGCTAAATTAATATGCAAGACAAAGAAAGTATGGTTTACGTCGGTGAGTTCCAGGCCTCACAGCTCTGTAGATACGTGGAATGGCCTTGAGTTGATACCAGGGTTAGGGTTTCAATATTGATTTCACTTTGACTCCTTTTTTCTTTGCCTTAGACATAGTAAGAGGCTTCGTCTGGAGAAAGCCCTTGTGTTGTTATTGAATTGAAGGGTGTTAACACAGGGAGACCTTAAAGTTCACGGGCTTAAGCCATTCTATATTGTTAGGAAAAGTAAGCACCTTTGTATTACCTACGTAACTATATGAAATATTTAGTAATTCTAACATCAATCCATTACAGATATATATTTCCAAGGTTCTGAATGGTAAGTTAGAGTCTTCTGCAAATCTATATTGACCGGTATGCCTTGGAACATTGAAAGGTATCCGTGTCCATATATAGAATATATATGATATAGCGCCACGGGCCTTGGACGTATCATTCATCCTTAATTTTCTCACAAACGAACGCAGAGATAATGCAATGGGTTTGCCATTATAGTGTTACTGGCATACGACTTCATCTGTTGGTGGAATGATGAAACCTGAGCAAGAGCACCAAGTTCTGATATACAAGCCTACTTACCAGTCTGAGTATTATATGGCTATGTCTTGAGATATCGAAATATGACAGACATCAGACTGACTGAAGCGTGGAATTGATCTCTGATATCACCAAGTGACCACTTCACCGGCTGAGATGCGGGATTCCAGGGGCGATATTCAGTGACTTCATTGTATGGCTAGATACATAGGTCAAGATACCGGTCGAAAGGCATGCTCCAAGGTTCTCGAGGTTACATCTTCATACGTCTATAAAATGCTTGTCATTATTATATCTGGCTCGGACCCCTGGCCGAATCTTCCCTTAATAGTATCAAGCTTATCAACTGATCCAATACTTCCCCCTTTCCAGTCTCGCTCATTACGGAGACACGGTTTTCTCGTATGATTTCCAGCAGCTGGTGTTTCGTGAGGATCATCTCCAGGTCAGCGCTGTTTTCTCTCGCTTCCTTGAGGTACGGCTCTGATTCGAGGCGTCGTCGGGTGAGCACTCAGTTATTCAGGATCAACCGCCATCGCTCTGATACATCAAACACATGGAAGTCAATACAGAGGGAGGTCTCGAGAGCTTGCGTGCTGTCCAACTGCACGGATAAGATCTCGGAACACTGTTTGACCCTTAGCTGCTCGCCCAACGCTGTACGATCCCCTGCTACCATGCCGGCTTTCTTGCCCATCCGGAGCTCTTGTGCCGCTGTAAGGTAGAAGTTACGCCATGCTGCATTCTCAGCTCCAAATCCTAGTTGTTCATATGATGTTGATAGGAGATTTGCTGCTCTGGTGTTGGGATTCTCTGGATCAGCCGCAACTACATGAGCAAGAAGAGTAGTAGCAAAGCGATAGTCCCTTTTGTCTAGAAAAGCCTCCGCCTTGTTACAGAGACCTTCGACACCACCAAAGCACTCTACATACCGCTTTCCCTCTTCCTGTGGTGGGTACTACCAAAGATGCTCAGGGCGCCCATCGAATCAGGTCAGATATTTTTGATAAATGCCCTGCACAGGTTAGAATAGCCGCCCAAATACTGATTGAGAGTCAATGATCATACCTTGACATTGTGTTTTAGAGACCCATAGTACCCGCGGCAATGCCAGGCACGTTCGAGTGCAGGTGGCAATTGCATCTTCTCCGCGATCTCGGTGCCAGTCATGCCTAAATTCATCATCCGTACCGTCTGGTAATGCCTATATCCGTATATCGCGCTGTTCCTCTAGCCGTGTAACGAGCTCCTTCGAACCCCATGCCGGCCAGTCATGGCTCCCAATGAGCACATCCGAGTCACTCGTCCAAATATCCCGACCACGCTTGAGCATCGCGTACTTGTGCACCGCACAATGTGACAATGTTATGCATGCAATTTGTGGCAGTCTCCGGGATACATGGTGTCCGGAATTCTAGGAAGTGGAAGTTGATTTTCCGCGAGAGCCTCAGTTCCGGGGACCATCTGGAACACGATGCGGACGCCATCAATGACATGCTCCTCGCCTCTCACTTGGATGAGAAGGTTTGGAGGGATGAGACTGGTTGTCCCTACACTTGAGCCCATCCCCATCCCCAGGCCCATACCGATCTGGCCCGTGGGAGAGCGGGGAAGCGCATTCCCATACATAAATGCGCCCCGTTTCCTCATCGCTGGGCCGACCAAGATGCTTTCACTCAGAATTGCCTCCATGAACCCTTCTGGCGCAATTATAGGCACAGTCGTGTCCGCATCTATAACACCCGCAGCACCCATGTAATGATCTCCATGAGAATGCAAGTATATCATTCCGGTGACTTCCCTCCCATTGCCGCGATGCTTCTGATACAACTCCAATCCGGCCGCAGCATATTCACAGGAAACAAATGGATCGATCACAATAACTCCCTCTTTTCCTTCTACTAACGTCATGTTTGACAGATCGGAACCCCGGATTTGGTAGATCCCCGGACAGATCTCGTATAGCCCATGTTTGGAATTCAATTGGCCCTGGCGCCAGAGGTGAGGATGTGCTGATTGAGGACAATCCCCTTTCATGAAATACCAAGCTCCGATGTCCCATACCACCTTCCCGGACGCATTCTTGATAATGCCCGTTTCGAGCGCTGCCACGAAGCCGCGGTCTGCATCATCATAGTCTCTTCTGTCATCGAACGAAGGTGCCGCCATCTTGAAATTAGGTTGATGTCTTCTTGACTTAGATCGTATATGCTCCTTGGTCCTAGAATGAGGTACTTACAAATGTGCGCTAAAACGCTGTACCCCACGTTGAGGTCGGCGACACACCGATGACCCGGCAAACCCTAATCTCGCATGTACCGGCAGCGCGTTAATACATAGAAAACCGGCCGGTAAGTGTATCACCGGCTACATTATCAGTGACATATATCATCGCGAAATTTGGTCCAATGCCTTCCAAACGATGAACTCTATACCACATTGTCTCCTGTTCGCGCGTTGTATCTGGCCGGTGCGCAGCCAGAGTGTGATTATCCATGATCGAGGTAACAAAGTAATCAATCCAAGACTGTCTCAGCACGCAGAGTATCGATCGGAAGTAGATGAAGTGAATATGCAGTCGGCAGAGTCGAGGCCAATTGTTTCTCCAAGGTTTACATGCCCGTCCCATCATTGACGTGCCGGCTGATTCGATAACCGTGGTGACATATTTCAATGTGATTTCATAGATTGGCTAGATTCATTGCAGAACAGAATCATTCATGAAAAGAAACTTTGTCCATTTACTGCAGGCCCTCATCCAGTGTATCATCTGCAAAAAAACAAGCAAGATGGGAGACGCAGGTGAATCGTGGTCAATAAAATAACGTTCAAGTTCCTTCGCTGATCATCGGAATAGGGCATATTTCACCACCGACCATCAAAACTGGTACTTCACAAGAAGCCCTGACATTTGCATACCTCTATGGCTGGCCTATGCACGCCTACGCCCTTTAGTTCGTGCCATGGCATATCCTGAAGTCAACGCGCCATACTCATACCGGAAGCTATCAACTCCAGAGGACCATGCAGTCGTTCGACCAAACGTCGACACGCTATATACCCCCCAGGGTGATCTTGAATTTGAAGTTCCTGAGTTCGACGACAGATACTGGCTGTGGCCGTGGTACGACATGTATGGAAATAATTTCGGCAATGTCGATATGTCGTGTATCTTGATCGTTCGATTAGACATTCCAGTCACTGACTATGCGTAGGTAGTCTCCAGGGGTTCAAGCCGGGGGAAGTTCTTGCTCAGATATACCGAGAACAATTTTGGCATTCAATTAGCGGTGAGGAGGATGAGTATCGCGCATATGTAAATTCGCCGACCCCATACGGTACGATCACTCTTTCTAGTACACGGACAAGTACAAGAACTAACTAATATAGGCCTGCTTCTGAATCGGATACTGGTAAAGCACCGGACACCAGAAGACCTCGCAATTGCCCACAGTCAGCAAGACCGGATGCTTTTGACGCCCAAGGCTCGAGGACCTGGTCCACACAAGGGGATCCCTGCCTTGGATCTGCAAATCTTCTCCAATATAGCCGACTCGTCGGATGTTGGCTAAACCGTTCTCAACTTGCCAGCCTTGCTATCATGCTACAGCCAGTCTGAGGTCCTCAGCGGCCGAACCTGGATTGCAGCCACGTTACAAAGAGCAGGTATCTCTTCAGATGGAACATTCACCCAACCAGAAGATACTGACCTCTCTCTGGCCGTGGCTACAGCAAATACCTTAGCAGCGACTTCTCGCAGTGATTCCGGTCTCTCCGAAAGCCTCGGCAACAGCTGGACTCAACCAGCGGCCGTGAAATCTGGCCACTTCCAATCCTTCTACGCAGCGCGCATCTTCTCTGCACAGCGCGGATACCTGATCCTCACGCGAGATCAAGCCGCATATCCTGGGTATACCTTACCCGGGGCACTCAGTGGGTCTGATCGATTCAGTTCAGTATCACAAAAGATGAAGCGTACATAGTTCGATCATCGAGTGGGCAACCTCGATTAAAGCCGACTGGGTTCTGGAGCTTGACAATTTACGACGATGATCAATATCTCATTCCGAACCAGCTGGGCCGATATAACCTTGGGGATCGGAGCGGGTTGACGTATGAGGATAAAACACCTATCAATAACAGCATGGAAAAGGAGATACAGATTTTGATTCAAGCTGGGGATGTGCGACCGCCGGGGAACTGGGTGACGAATTGGTTGCCTGCGCCGTGTGGAAGGGGCACGTTTACGACAAGTTTTCGGTTCTACGTGGCTGATGAGAGTACGTCGAACGGGAGTTGGGAGTATCCTGTTGTTACAGAGGTTGCAGCTCTACTTGAAGAACTGTCTAGTCATTCGGTTGATTGCACTGTTTTTGATGATATTTGAGCACTTTCTCCATGAACTAAACGCCTTACGTCTAGTTTGAAAGTGAAACCGCCTTCGTTTTATCCGATAGTATAGTTTCAGTAATTGTATGTAGGGATTGATTTCCACAGGGAAATAGGCTACCCTTAGTAAAGCGGTTTTCTAGTAATCAATTAGGTCGTAGTAAGGGGCTAGGAAAGAACGAGAGGAACTTGACTTTCATGAAGCACTACGAAGGTACATGGACTCATTGTGAGCTCGTTGAAGCCATCTGGATAATGATTGCGAACTGATGACTTACGCAATAAAAAATTTCAAACACAGAGATAACAACCTGGATGATGCTATCAAATAGATCAACAAGAAGTATGCTGGGGATGGCCGGACTCGTTAAGTAGGACTCAAGCCAAACGCCAACACCACCACTCTCCTGGTAATAGCTTCGCAAGTACCGGGTGAGCTCTGATCTATCCTACAGCACATATCGGAATCCCGGAAGGCCTTCAATAACGGCCAGCCCCTTTCAGCCTGACATTTCTTATTAGTGAAATACACTAGCACAACCGTAATAACGACCAACGATCAACCCATCTGCGCTATAAGACACGTATCAGTAGCTGCATACATTTGGGGTCCACCAGAATATTAGACAACTCACCTAAAGCAAGCATAAATCCCAGGTAAATACTTCGGTGCATCCTGCGACCTAAAGACCAACAATCCGACAATTCCTCCGTCCCTCCGAGGCCGATCAAACTCGCACTGCAGAATGCTCTCTTCCACTGCCCAGGGATATTATTCGCCTGAAACATCATGATCGATGGTATATTCGCACTACACCTGCACGGTTTAAGATCGCCCCGAAGTATTGGACGCCATCCGACGGGCCCCATTCCATAAGACAGAGACCGGTAATAGATGCCATGTAGTTGAGGTAGATCATAGGAGAGCGCAGCCGGATTTTGTCACTGGCCCACCCTTCTGCATACATCAGAATCACAGCGGCGACATAAGGAGGGAAGCTTAGACCCTGCGCGGCAGCTTGAGAGAATTTCGTCTTTGTGTTAAGGAGGACTGGGAGAAAAAAGCCCACGGCGTAGGCTTACATGGCAGTTAAACTAGAAACGCGTTGATCAGCCTGTATGAAAGAAGGGAAATAAACGAGAGGAGAGGGAGGTGGCTAAAATACAGATACGAAAAAGCAAAGGCCCAAATTTTCAAGTCCAAAGCAGACGAGAAGAAAGCGCGCCGGTTGAACGTTTCACTTTCTGTATCGTCTGCAGCGCCCCGGTCTCGGTTCAAACGGCGCACGATATACGCGCTTTCGCTCTCGTAACCCGGAGACCTTATGGCTTTGGCTGGAAAGTTCACCATGAAAATGTACCCTGCGACTCCGATGAGACAGGTCAAAAGGCCCTCCATGGTGAAAATCCAGCGCCAACCTGCGTACCCGCCCAGACCCTGTATTTTTGAGAAGCTTAGAGCGATGACACCGGATAGGGCAGAACCTAGGACGCCAATCAGGTAGAAGACCGAGACACATTTATACAAGTCGACTAGGCAACGTTAGAACAACACTGACATGGTGAATCAGACGGTCTTACATCGTGAGTACCAGCAAGAAACCGGGTAGTACATCCAGGGGAATGAGCCGGCTTCTAGAGCGCCGAGCAACATGCGTAGTGGAATCAAGGATACCCATGAATGAAGGAAGGTCCTGTTAGTGAATGTAAATCTCCTACAAGAAGGAAAAGTAGACCATACTATCGTGACGATTCCCCAGAGTAGCACAATTGTTGACAAGAACTTACGGGGCCCGATTTTGTGGATGGCGATCGTAGCGGGGAATTGGAAGACGATATACGGTGCGAAAAACATGAGCAGTGTTGTTGACTAGCTCTTTAGAATTTTGAAACATCTCACCTCAGCCATGGGAATGGTAAGCTTACACAGCGAGTTCAATTTCCAATTCCAAGGCCGTACTCATCCTATACGCTGTCTGTCAGCGGTGTTCTCTCGACTGACGATGAGATCAAGACCTACCCAGCTACCGCTGCATTGGACATATTGGCTCGATCCAGGAAGGATACTGCTTGCATAAGTCCGACAATAATAAGCAAACATCTATCCACCTTGTGAATAATCTTGCGTTGCTCAGCATAGGAGAACTCCTCGTCCGCATCGGGATCTTGCTGTTGAAGCTGGGGCTTCATCTCGTCAGGAGTTTGCTCAAAATGCATTGCGACCTCCTTCTCTGCCACGCTTGCAGCGGACTCACAAATATCAAGTGAAAGATGGATGGGATGGGTCACGAAGGACTAATAATCACATTGAGCCGGTCGTGTTAATATTGCCGTTCATTGTGGAGTGGCAATTCTCGCAGAAGATAGGATCATTCGGCTTTCCAATAGCGGTCAACCGATTTTCTCTGCTACCATGTCTTACCGCGGGCCATGGTATGATTCTACTTGTATTTTAAACTGCGAATTTGTCTTGTATCCTACGCGGTAAAATCTGTATTTGTGGAACTGAGACCCTGGTTGGCCATCAGCTAACTCTTTTGTCTATGAAGAAGCAAACAAAGCTACCGAGATCATTCCTTATGCGTATATAGTAGATAGTTTTGTATATGCAATTCTCTCGCAGGCGAGTTCAACTTGTATTTGGAACACTAATGGAATTTATTTATTTGGTCGTAGGAATAAGATTGTTGATCAATTTGGATAGCCTAGAAAAAGGTATGCAGCAATTTTATTGCTGTGTTGATCATGTCGGCAAGCAGAAGTGCAAAAATCATAGTTTGTTAGTAAGGAAGGTGTCGCACATTCGCCCGCTTGTTCAGGGTGTCAATGATATCTCCAGGGATATCCTGGAATATATCGCGATAGTGAGCATATGAGATGCGGTAAAGAAAATTGAAATTCAGTTTCATACGACGTGATAGAATGTATCTGTCGGATGCTTCGCTCAACAACTTTGCATCAAGGCCAATGCGGCCTCCATAGATAGCCTCAATCCAGACCAGCTCGTCGAAATTGTAAGGGATGGGAACAGAGACCCCGGGGTAAAGCAGCACCAACCGACGAAACTCCGGGAGAACATCCTGATGTTCAGGAAACCATTCATAGATGCGTTGGATGCAAGTCCAACTACAAGACGATGTCAATCGGAAGGCGTGCCATTCCAGAAAGTTATTATCGTTCATTTCGAAAAAGTCTTGAAAAATATCATTGACCGCTCGGGGATGTGGTTTCTTGTTAGGAACCTCAGCTGGAAGTAGCTGATTGCTAGCCTCGGATGCTATATTGGTTTTTGTTTGGTTTATGATATGTTGATATCAGCGAATACCTAGGTGACTATACGAACTGTATTTTTTCCTAGCCAAATCGGTCTTCCATTTTCAGCTGCCGCCGCTTTTGTGAGGGTGCTCACAGTCCAGCTCACTGAGTAGATGTCAGTTTGAAGTCACGCTCACTGAGGCGCTCAGCATCGTCATATAACAGATGTTGTGGACCATGTTGTCGCTCAGTGAGTACTCACTGAGCATGATAGGCTTCTCACCGCTCACTTAACAGTAGCCACGGTAGTTCAGTATCATTTCCGACATACGATTCCTGGCTCCAATATCATAGTCTTTTCAGATGGATCTAAGCTCGAAAACACTAGTATATGTGGCTATTATAGCTTGAGCAGTAGAACCCTACGAGCGAAGCCCAACGTGACGGCGCGGTTTAGAAAGCGGAATACAGAGAGCAGGAGCCACATGGCTTCCCTCCACAGAGTAGGTGGTTCTCTGAGACAAACATAGTATAACTACAGAGAGCTACGTCTATTTAGTGTCTGAGCCCCTAGCACGGAACAGAAAGCGTATTTAGCAAAGCTGCCGGGAATAGCCTTAGCTTGGGATGTGCTTCCTTTGTTCTCCTATTTCCCAATATGGCACAGCTGAGGGGATTTCCCTTACGGCACCGCCTAGGATCCTAGCCCTAGGTGCGGATTGCTCCGGCCAACTCCCAACAGCGCCATATCAGGCCTTTGGAGCTCGGGAAGCTGTCACATATACTTGTATATCTAATTAGCACTGTGTAGGGACCTTTTCTAGATTATGTACTTACTGCCTTAAATTGTTAGCAACCAATGTCCACTTATTCGGATTGGTCTTTTGGACCTTGCGATGGAATCTGTTCTTATAAGTAGGCTCTAGGGTGGTAAATTAGTTAGTTAGTTAAAGCGCGTCCTGGAGTGCATCTAAATAGATTCTTAAGATATAGTAATAACTAATATAGGCAGGCAGTAAGTATTTTTTTGCTGCCCACTTACACCCTTCAAGGCACGCCACACACTATGGAAATCACCGGGGCCAACCGTAGTAAGTCCACGCCCCGGGAGTATATCCGTCCATTAATCTCTACCTCGTTCCGTTAGAAAAACTAGGGATAGCTAGCATATGCATATGTCTAATCTTGGATTTGGGGCTGGTATAAGCAGGTGGTTATATCCTATGGAGGTCTCCATTGGTCTAAATGGTCAAGCTGACGCTGCGTGATTTCAGCTGCTAATATTCTGCAAAGGACTGCATTATGCCTGAGACCTCGTGACTCTTGGGCACTGGTAATAAGTTGCCCAGGTGGACATTGGAACAGGAAGGAAAAAGCAAAACGTGAATCCGGGTCTCTTGTGTTCCCGGGGCCATCCTTCTGGTATGCAGTAATCCTAATTCCATGGTACCTTCAACCAATTGCAAATCCCTTTCAAGCATACTATATATGAAGTATCCACAGCCACGTCTTGCAGCATTTGAGAGCCGTGCCCCCGCAGCGGCCCGCAGGGTGCTCTGATGGTTTTGCGCACGGCCGATCTACTTGTTCAAGGGATCCAACAACTGACGCCGGTGAGTTGCATGGTCCAACTCAAAATGTGATGAAAACTTCCCGTGGGACGCCTTATTCGAGCTCCCCCTCCTGCGTGGAACTTTACTGTGATAGGTTGATTGTTTCTTTTAATAGCTCTGAGAAAACATAGCCCCCACAGTCTACTCGTTCTTCGCATTCTGACCCCAGGTCTTCTTATGCTTTATTATTGGCAATCACCCTCCCTCTCGAGGTTGCTCGGTGTCCCTTGTCTTTTCACATGTTATGTCCTTTTCGGGCAAGGCACTATCTTCAAAATGGCTTCAATGATATCACCAGTCGATTTGATGGCTAGGGGAATCGAACACGGAAATGCTGTCATGGTGGCTATTACAACACTTTTCACGTTTCTCGCAACAGTCGCGGTCATATTACGATTTCTCTCTCGAAGGATATCCGTGACCGTGAAATGGGATGATTGGTTCAGCCTCATCGCCCTCATATTGGCATACGGATGTTTCATAGTCACGCTCCTTGCTGCTACTATTGCCCACGGTGGATATGATATCGAATATTACAGTGCAGCAACATTGGAAAAATATCTCCAAGTAAGATTATTGATCCTATCTCTTTACGACAGTCATAGTACTAATGAAATTCTGATTTATCCAGATAACACTCGCAGAAAACGTATTGTACGTCGCGAGTATCTCGTTCTCAAAAGCAGCAGTCCTTCTCCTTTACCACCGCATCTTCAAAATTCAAAAATCCTTCCGCGTTGCATCGTGGCTCGTCGGCTTTCTGATCGGCGCTTACTTTATCACCAGCCAAGGCCTGTTAATTTTTGCATACAGCCCAACTGAAGCTCAATGGAAACCATGGCTGCCACACTCTGCCAACTTTAATGTAATCGCAAGCTGGATAGTCATGAGCAGCATCAACATGGTGGTAGATTTCCTTATTCTCTGCCTTCCGCAGCCGGTTGTGTGGAGGCTTAAGATGAACATGAAAAAAAAGGTGCTTCTGTCCGGACTCTTTTGTTTCGGTATAGTGTGAGTACTGAACACAATCTTGCACTCCAAGGTTCAAAAAGCGAGATTAACCTTGGAGGATCTAGTATCTGTATTGCGGACTTGATGCATATTACCTGTATCTCAGAGGTCGACATCAATAATCCTACAGGTATGTCATGGCTGCAACGAAGCGCTCAAGCTAGGTGCTATCGCTAATCTCCACTTCTCTAAAAGCCACTGAGGCCAGCACTGCCATTTGGCAAAATGTCGAACTGAACTTGAGTGTCATCGTCACTTGCCTTCCAACATTTCCAAGCCTGATCAGCCACTTGCGCAAACGCCCTCGTGGTAGTGCGTCGAGGGCTTATGAGAGGTCTAATGATAATGAACATAAAAAGCCGCTCAATAACGGTGGCTTTCCTGGCATGGAAAATTCTACAGCATTTTCGGGGGGTTCCAAAGGGGAGCAGAACTCGATGAATAAAGCATGCCATGGCTCCAGCTACAATATGGATCACATGGGCCCGGTGCATGTACAAACAGATGTAAGAGTGAAATGGAATAGAGAGTCGCACCAGTCATCATGGTCGATTGTTTGAATATTCAAATTATTCAAATGTTCTAATGAAGAATATACGAAAGCTACACGCATGGATCTCTACAGCTAGGAGGGTCTATTCTACGTGGACGTTTAGCAAGGGTTTTGTTTTAGCATCCAAGCACTTGAGCACCAATTTCATACTTCAGACTGAAACAGTTTGCTCTGATTTCTGCAAGCAATGTTCTCAAACCATAAATCAACTTGGAAGACCCTTCTATATTTAATCTTTTTCCGTTTCATAGGCCCCGATCCTGCGAGAAGGCATCATACCCAGCTTATTGATAGTGGAACTTCTGTGGAAGCTTATGAGGAAACTGCCTGAATTGGAGAGAGCTAAAGAGAAGAGAAAGTATCCTCATGTGGAGAGTCGTTTCTGTGAGACAGGTTGCAGCAGAATGACCACCCCCTGCACACCGCCCACTACAGTCATAGTACGTATATGAATGCAGGTGAATACAGTGACCTGGAAGTGCGATTAATCGGCAGATTCTCTCATATTCTATTTAAAAGACCAAATTACATTGTCTCGTATCTAGAAATGCAGTAATGTCATGCTTAAATGCTCAAGTGCTCATTTTGAAGTCCACCAATGGCGGATTGGCCACGTCAATGCACCAGCCATACCAGACACCCAACCAGCCCATCCTCTTGCCTTCACAGTGGCATGAACAACCGTGAGCATCCGTTGAGTGAAGATATCTGCTGGGTCCGAGTCATTTAGACAGCACTCCCAAACAGCTCCTTCTTTATCGTTTCCATCATGCAGAGCCTCAAATTCTCCTGTCAAATAATCAAGTTTCAGTTTGGGTCCCGTAACCAGCGAGCGGCCAATACACGCTGTATTGGCAACCAAATATGACGCCGCATCGATAACATCCTCACTTTTCCCGAGTGGCACCCCCGCCAACAGTACCCGAACAGGCATTTGCATAAATGTGGAATCAGTATAGTATGGACAGATAATATTGACTCGAACTCCAGCGGTGACAGGAGCCGTCACACGTAGACTCCGAAACAATCCAAGTACCCCATGCTTCGAAACGGTATACGGCGCCTGCGTGACCAGTGGATGTAAACTGGCAACAGACCCCATGAGCAGGATATGTCTATCTCGCCCCGACTCCGAGGCAACCGATTCCTGTTCACACGGCATCGAGCCTGGGTTTTTTGGTAGAAAGAATAAAGCTAGGTGCACTGTATACATCACGCCAGTGAGGTTAACATCCAGTGTCTTGAAACTCGGAGCCGGTGGGCTGGGATCGTTCAAGTAGTCGACATGTGGGTTTTCGAAAGATCGAGATTCCTCGCTATTGTTGATACCGGCATTCGCAACGACAGTATCGATTCCACCATGTGGACTCAATCTGACAGATTCGCGAAAGAAATTGACCTGAGATTCCCAAGATGTGACGTCTAGCTGGATGAAATGAACATTTTCGTTTTGCGTGTCCTGGCGGATTTGCGCGGCGACTTCTTCGCCGGCTGGATTGATGTCGCCGAGTATCACGGTTGCCCCTGCCGCTGCCCAGCGAGCACTGTATCCAGCTCCAAAGCCTGAGGCGCCGCCGGTGATAAGTATGGTTTTGCCTTTAATGCGAGCTGGATCATAGCTCAGATCCATCTTGATTTGGGTCGTGTGGAAAAAGAGGAAAGTGCTTGAACAAAGCAAAAGAAATGTATAGCTTGTTCAGCATAAAGAAGAGAAGAAGTCAGCAGTTCAGCCTTGCCTTTGATTAACTAACCCCACCCGCCACGTGATACCTTCCTTCCTACAAGGGTCTGCATGTCTGTTATCACTCCCCAGCAAAACAGCGCACACCTCCTCAGGTCTTGATCAGTCATCTTATGCGACAGTCACCCAATCTGCACCAACGAAAACAGCTTCCACAACTCGACCTAAAATGTCACGGTCCCAGCATGGTGGGTACGACTCCCGGAGGTTATACAGCGCACGGACTGACCCCCAGAGTATACACCACCCCGGAGGATATACTACAGCTCCGGGGGTTATACAAGGCTCCCAGAGGTTATACTAGGCAATCATTAGCACACACGACCCCTTAGAAGCTTGGCAATAGTTACTAGAATCAGTATATTGGCTCCTAGGCTAATATATTAATAATTACTCCCCAGAAGTCTCTCTAATAGGCAGAGCTCCCGGGGCCTAAGCACCCTAGAGCTTGCCTATACGTAGGGGCTCCTCACCCCCATAGTTAGCCACAGTTATCAGCTGCTGTCTTAGTTACAGTAGTTATCAATCAAGTGTTCCATAGCGCCTCTTCCCGCCCCGTAACATAAAAACTCCCGGTGAAACAATCCCTTGCTGACAGCCGGCTCTTTGTACGCCTGCCAGATGACCATGCAGCCAGGAAAATGGAGCCTATGTCTACTCTAGCCTTCGGTCTCAACTGAAATCCAGCAGTACAGCGCTGAAAGAAGTTCAATACGAAGACTTGTTTTGCACTCCGCCCCTCATCCCCAGAAACCCTCCAAGCCTTGGAGGCTCAAAAAGATATCATCTCCGCCTTCTTTGTCAATTATCAGATAGAACGCAGCTTCCAGTGGGTCTCATACCGCGTCACAAATGTGCCGAGGAAAATCGGTCAAATCTTGGATGGCTGGTACTCTCTAATTCCTGTCAATCCTACAATATCTCAAGCGATCAGCGAAACCACAGATCTTAAGCCTATCTCTATCAGCGAGACCATAGCGAGTGCTGCCAACACTAGCACTCTCTCTTCCAGTTGGTTTATCAACTTTCCAGAAGAGCAAAGCCAACGCTCGCTTTCTCTCTAAGAGAACAACCGTCACTCACCCAGTCCACCCGTTGCTGGAAGTGGCGCAATACACGTTCCTGTGCTCTCCGGCTGTGTGGCTCCTCGGAACACACTGAGGAAGGTAACGCTGATTGCTGTACAGCCCCGGACCGTCAACAATGCCCTCCAAGATGTCAACACTGCCACGGACCACACCCGGCCGATTTCCCCGAATATCTTCTACGTCCTAAAGGCAATACCAAACTCACCAAAGCTCAATGATCGAATCCGCAAATCCTGTGCCACAAATCTAGCAAATGTCTGTATAGAGGGGGGATGCAGCTCTCAGCTCTATACAGATACACAAGAACCGCCTATTGCCTTAGATGAGAGAACGCCTCAACGCTCAACCCAGAAGCTGAGATTTGATCATTGGAACACCCCCGCCTTCTCTCACTCCTCGCATTCAATCTTACTGGTACCAAAAGCTCGACCACAGCAGAAAAGGATCTGGATACTCTGGCTGAAGAGCTAATATCCGCAATCCAAAGCGCACACAGAGGCTCTGCTAAGAGGACTCTAATGCAGGGGATAGGACAACCATCGTGGAACGATGACTGCAAGAAAGCCATACATAATTACCGCTCAGGCCTTTGCTCAAAGACAGACTTACGCCGGGTAACCAGGCGGTCGCGGAGACAATTCTGACGAGACAGAAAATCCGCGGTGACACAAATCAAGAATGTCTTCGACTTGCGCGAATAGCAGAAATTTGCAGGCTCCTATCGAAGACCCCCCCACTGAAGCTAATCCCACCTCAAAAGCATGGACAATTTAAGTTTCCATTGACCCTTCAAAAAACAGAATGGGCCGAACAGGTGTTTATTACAGGTGGCCCCGTGATTGCGCTTTCCGAAAACAGCGTTTACACGCAGTCGCTTAAGTCTGACATACATGCTAATAGACATTGGTTAAATAGTACCACGTATACATGCCAGGAGCTCTATAGCCTGCAAATAAACTGTCCTTGCCATTCCTCCATTGATGTATGAATATTACTCCGCCCGGCCAGTTATATTTCATATTGGCATAATGAAGGCGAAGGGACATCTGGACCTTTGTACATACATCTGCTGTAGATCTTTATTCTTGTTTGTTAATGTTAGGATGTTCCAAAAGTAAGTTCCCCAGTTGACTAGCTGGGAATGTCTCCCAGACACGGTCCTCAGATAAAGAAGCATACTGACCGTTTAGCTAGGATATAAACTAGAACAAAAGGATGGAATCCTGCGTCGCTGATCGTCTCAGACGCTGGGAAATGCAGTAGCAAGAAACTGTGAGTCGAGTTCACTGAGTAAAGCATTCCAATCCAGATTATCGACATCCATGGTGTTGAAGGTGTCCCATTCAAATAAATTTATATCGGAATTACTGGCTTGAGCTGGTGAATTGAGGGAGTTGTCAGTAATATTGGTGCTTTCTACCCCTGCGATCGAGATACCCTTGTTCGTATTTTCCGAGTCAATACGATTCTGTGATGGATTGGCGGGAGTTAAGTTTGAGAGTCGAGGAAGCGATAGCCTGTATTTCTGCACGATACTATCTAAAGACTCGAGAAGACTTGCCGTGAATGGCGAATGACTTCTCGCTTCTTCAAGAATACCACATGCCTCTAACAACTCGGCTTTGCGTTTCGGATCGCACTGCCCGCGATCATTGTGGAAGCACATGTCTAGCAAAAACGCAATACTGGCTATGTAAACAGCCTGCAAAACACCCGAGATGCGAAACCTTGCGTGCACAAATTGCACTGATTCGCGCTCAAGCAATTTTTCTGTTCGTATAGTTTGTCGCGCGGCTTCGAGACAGGCTTCTCTTGAGTAATTGTACTGAGAATTGGATGAGGCCTTGGCTAGATATGGAAGGTGCAGTTTGCATCGATGGGAATGAACCAGAGAGTGAATGATGTATCTTTGCACAATGATGCCAGTTGTGAGTGGCGACTGAGACGGGTTTTCCGCGGCTCCAAGCTTGAAGAAGTCCGGAATTTCTGCTAAAAATTTCAGGAACTGGGCATCGACCGCGATTATGTCGGCATGGCCAGATCTGTCTCGCGCTGTGGCTCCAAGTGGCATGCGATCAACTAATTCGCGGCACATTTCGCCGAGACGAATGCGCTGTAGAAAGTACGACATTTCTGTCGGTTCGGACAGAGGCTTGTCAATAATTGTCATGCCGTCGTAGAGGTCCTCATCGTTCACGTTCCATGGCTTGCGTGTAGCCATGTGTCGCAAATTAATGGAGTAGGCACCTTCTTGGGGGCCGGCATAGCGAGATAGCATCCTTGAGAGATATCAGCATCATACGAAGGACAAAGAGTGAAAGATATCAAAAAGAAGAATGGACATACCAGTCAGTTGCACATAGATACCACCATATCCTTCTGCCAATCTCCTCCGTTACGGTCCCTACTCTCGGCGCATGATCACTCGTTGCATAATTCGGATGATCCAAACGATGAAGTCCAATTTCACGCGCCATGCAAATGGCCTGGCTAACCATAGATGTATAGCGTACAGTCATACCTTCCAAGTTGACTAGCATAAAGAACGCTATGACAATCGCCTGTACAGCCTCAAAGGATCGAATAGAAGACCGACGACAATGATCCAACAAGTCAAGACAAGCTCGAACCCACATAGTCGACTGGGAGTGAGCTGATTCAACATTAGGATACATAGACTCGTCCGTGTCATGGAAGGTCCATGCATACGAAGCACTTCCGAACATGCTCATGAGTAAAGCAACTTGTCCAGGCGACACCGGCTGGTCTTGAGTAAGTTTGTCGTAGATATCGTCAATGAGAGAGCGTGCGGTAGGCGTATGAATTACATGGTGAATGAACGTTACGTCTCGCACGTATTTGTTGAATAGTTTCCTAGCTTCTTCGCGTAGGGGTAGCCATACACATCGAACAGGCTCTTGGAATGAGGTCGATCGTCCGGGGCTAGGCCATAGATAAGTCGGAGATTGTGGGATGTGCTTGATGGAGCATATCCTAAAGCAGACGTTGATGGGAGATATCGATGTCTATAACGCTATCAGTATACGGCTTGTTTACAAGGCCCACTAGAGGAGAGGACTGTGAAAATGAGCGTACAAACCAATCCTCGTTGAAAGAAACCTTCTTGAGAATATCCGCCTCAATCTTAGACGGAAGACCCTCACTAGTCGGCGGTATAAATGTCGTAAGCGCCGAATTCTGCCATGGCCGATGCGCTGGTGAAACACGATTCGTGACGGCAGGGTCACTATGTTTGAGCACAATCTCTTCCAGCCGTAAAAGACGGGCAGTAAGCTCTGCATTCGACCCATTCGGCGCCAATGGCTGTACCGTAGGCCGAGCACCCGGAAGTTCCACGGAGTGTGTAGGATACATGGAGCATTGTACGCCTCGGGTTTGGCAGTTCGTACATGGCGATTGACGATCACAGCGCAGTTTTCTTGACCGGCAGAAATGACAGCTTACCGGACGTTTTCGGTCCGATTTTGCGGTGATGCTGACTTTCCCCATGGTGATAACCCCTGTCTCATGCGAATTTTAGCTGGATAGAGAGAGAGAAATGATTATTTCGTGACGTTGGTTTCGCAAGCTGATGAAATAGGCCGATTTGCACCAATTAGAGCGCGAGAAGTCCGTGGAACATCCGTGAGGCAAGACCAATCAGATAAAATCACTTTTGTTGGCTCCATTTTCAATGCAGAGATGTGTATTCATTCATCATAGGGAAATGCGAATGGATAAAGTAAAAAATCCATAGAGTCAAGACTCTGTCCGTAGGAAGTCACGCCCATCACTCTTCAAACACCCTAGCGAGTGATAATGAACTATTCGCGTTGGCTCGATCTCGATGAGCCCGGATTGACCAATCAGAGTACGAGAAGTCCGCGGATCCCCGGTGCTGAAAATGGCTCCAGTAATTGGTATAAGTAGAGCAGGATTCCAGCGGAATCATAATCGAATATCAGCTTCAAATTTTTTAAAATTATTATACTTCGGGCAGTCTCGAACAGTTTGGATTTGTCGTATATCAGCATATCTCTTTCATCCCTCCGTTACGCACTAGTATACACTTTGACCACATATCAGAAACACCACCATGGATACTATAGTGTCACAAATCAAAGATGTCGTTGGCAAGGCTGACAAGCTAGCTAAAGACAAGATGTTGGATGCTCTCGAAAATCTTCTTGTGGAGCTTCGAGATCCAATGGATGTGCTTTACAGCACTTACGGAGCGGTATGTTATCCTGGAGCTTCAAAAGCCTTGCAATGACTGGTACTAATGCTATGCTTGAACATGATGCAGGCAATTCAAATGCCTATAGCTAAAGTCGGTGCCGATATTGGTGTCTTTAGACAGTTGGCGGAATTGCAGCCCGGATCTTCAAGGACTGTTGATCAACTAGCCAGCGAAACAGGGGCGGATGCTGAGCTTCTCGGTAAGTAATGCCCTTGTCATATAATCTGCCAGTATATAGCCTGACTCGGTATATAGAGCGGATTCTGCGCTATCTTGCTTCTATTAGTTATGTCCAGGAGGTCGGCCCGGATGAATATACCGCCAATAAGTTCACGCATATGCTAGCCAATCCTGTCCTGGAAGCGTCTTTAACTCATGGGTAAGCCAGCCATTCCTTCATCCTTCAATGCACTCTTAATAAAGTTACTGACAATTCCTTCAGCGTCTGCAACATGAATCCCGCAATCAACGCGGCCCCAGCCTTCCTTAAAGACACCGGCTACAAAAATGTAAACGACAGCTCCAACACACCCTTCCAAAAGGCATTCAACACGAACCTCAAAGCCTTTGAGTACATGTCTCAGGTCCCCGAAATGTTTGGCTCTCTGCAAGTCGTCATGACTGCTTTCGAATCAAGTGACTGGGTCAACGGCCTCGAAATTTTTCAACAAGAAGTCAATGCTCTGTCTACATGGCCATTGGACGAAACACCTCAAAAGAGACAGTTCCTCGTTGATGTTGGCGGTGGCCATGGGCATCAATGCGCCCAACTCCTTCAGAAATTTCCTTCCCTCCACGGAAGATTAACCCTCGAAGACCTCCCCGAAGCCGTCGAAAAGGCTCCCCGCAAAGAAGGAATCTCATACATAGCGCAAGACTTTTTCACACCTCAAGTCTGCCACAACGCAAAGTTTTACTATATGCGCCGAATCATGCATGACTGGCCTGAGGATGAATGCGTGCAGATTCTGCAACAGCTGGTAGATGTCTTTGCGGACGATTCGAGAATACTGTTGGATGAGGTTGTTCTTCCTGATACGGGAGCTCATTGGCAGGCGACCATGGCAGATTTGTCGATGATGGTTGTGTTTGCGGGTGCGGAGAGGACGAGGAGGGCGTGGCATCGGCTTGTGGCAAAGGCTGGTTTGAAGATTAGCAATGTGCATACCTATGATACTAAGCGGGGGTATTCGGTTATTGTCTTGGAGAAGTTGTGATCTGCATTGGGAAGCGGTAATCAGATATTAATACTCTCTACTCTTATAATTAGGTCTTCAGTATATACCAATAGAAGGAATAAACTAGAGCCACTGAACGAAGGTTAACCGGTAGGTTAAACTAAACAATCAATACATAGCACACCCCCCACTAGCAGCAATAACCCGCCCCGTAACCCATCGACTCTCCTCACTCGTCAACAAAGCAACAATCTGCGCAATATCATCCAAAGCACCCACCCTATTCTCAACCGGCGTATTCGCCTCTTGCTTCTCGATAATTTCGTCCGAAAAACTCGCCAACATATCGCTCAGCACGGGGCCTGGGTTCACTGCATTCACCGTATGTTTTGCGGCTCCCAACTCCCATGCCCAGCACCGCGTCATTCCCTCGATTGCGGCCTCTGAGGAACAGTATACTGACATACCGGGGAAGCCTTGTCTGCTGCCAATAGAGCCGATGTTGATGATCCGTCCAAGGTCGAGGTCGTTCCCGTCTTGACGAATAACGAACATGAAACCTAACCAAGTGTCTCATATCGCATGTTCCCTGTCTCGTTGCGGTCCCGCATGCTTAGTCTAACATCGCTGTTTAATTTTACAAGTGCGACTCCTCTGTAGTCTCATGAGCAGGTGGTGAAGCTCGAACAACATCTCGTAGTGGAAAATGGCACACTTGTGGGTGAACGTGAATAGGAGGTTGAAGTTTGAAGCGAGGATTCGGGTGAGGTCCTGTGCTGTATTCCAGAAGATATTCAATCGCAAGTCTGACGTCGGCTAACGTGATGTCGGCAATTAAAGCATTCGATAGCCGTTTGTACGCAACGTGAGGTCCCAGGGGTCGACGCTTGACAGTCTTAGAGCTCTTGATTGCAGTTGCGATACTCAGATTGGGAGTCGATCCGTCGAGAACATACTCGTCACGGAAAAACAGGGTGACGGTCTCACGATCATCTTGTTCTTGAATTGTTCTTTCATATGGCATAACGTGACCGACGAGAGAATAGTCAGGCACTGCATGAAGACGACCCTTCTCCTCATAGAAGCCACACTTCATCCACATCATCTGAGGCTTTTCCTCATCTACCGGAAAGAAGATGGCCCGCTTGTGGAATGGAAGAGGGTCGAGAGGGTTGCTGCGCGAAAGCCTTGCACAGAAGTTTATGGACGGTAAAATCTTTTTCCTGACACTCTTTGGAGCAGTAAGAGATGCTTCGACAACGCGCGCAGAGCTTGGCTGCGCCTTTCTTGCATATGACGCACGGTTCTTTCGCCTCCTGAGCTTGAGGCGCAGTCTGCGAGTCTGAAGCCATGTGGAGGCGTCTGCTTCAAGGTTAGGGATTGCTCGTCAAAGAGAGAAACGAAGAGACTCGAGGGAAAAGATACAGAAACAGAAAGGCTTTGTCGAATTTCTCTGTGATGTGTAGAGAGGAAGGATGAAAAGACAAGATTCCTCGCTAGCAGACAGTTTTATACTCTCTAACCCAGCCCACGCTAGACTACATTTGGCACACGTACTGTTTGCTACGAAGAAGGAAAAATCCTTTTTGAAGTCATAAGTGCAAACAGCCAAAAACGGCAAGATCCAGCAATCAAGGACTGTTTGTCGGGCAATCAGGGCAAACAAAGGCGTCGAGTGTAGCTGGTCAATTGGAAAGCTCCTGCCAAAAACCCTCTCGCTTGGATGTTGCCCTTGCTGTATGTGATGACTGAGAGTATCATTAGTCGTATAGACAAACTTACCGAGAGACACGTGCCTATAATCGCAGACAATCAAGTCCACCTTGGCTAGCAATCCCCAGTGATAAATGGGAACTCTTAGGTTTCTTCACATTCAGGATCAGGACTTCAAACATAGTTCTCAGTTTCACCTTTGTTACGTAGCCAACCAGAGTAATTGAAAACCACACTTTCCCATTCTTGCCAGTGTTTATTTCCGAGTGAAACATTGTCAGTAGTAACAATCAAAACAATGTATTGAATGGTATGTAATTACTAATAACCACTGAAACTTGATGGATTAGTACAGGTCATTGTCTAGGAGTTTCATTTCAATGGTGCTGCTTCTCGTCACGGGACCAACCCAACCCTATATACACGAACTTCAGAATTGCACTTTTTACAAAACATAGCGGAAACTCTCATTCTCCTGGTCAGTCACGTTGAGAAGTTCCATTTGCAACTGCTGATCAACCGTCAATGCATCTGGTGTTCCATATACCCTATCCCTTCGTTTGTTCTCCCAGGAATAGTAGACGTACAGACCTACGAGCGAGCAGATACCTAGAGACAGGCCAGCAATGGCAGATCGCATACCGGTCTATGCTTGTTAGTATTTTCCTCCCATGATACGATGGAAACAAAGACAAACCTCATAGGTAGGCTCCTCAGAAGCCAAATAAAACTGCGGTCCAACGATATTACCAACACAATACGCAATAAACAACATCGCGCTGACCGTACTCTTCTTCGTCATACCACCCACATTCGAAGTAATCAAACTGAGTGAGAGGGGGATATTAGCCGCAAAGACTGCTCCGAGACAGAGCCCAGTCATTTTAGCGACTCGGGCATCCTCGCTAAGTCGGTAGACGAGCAGGTATCCGACCATGGCGACGAGACAGTTGACTATCATCATGATGATTCGGGTGGATTTCACGTAGGTTGCGATGCCGGAGGTTATGAGGAGGAAGATGAGTTGGGCGGCACCAGAGGGCATGGAGATGAGTAGGATTTTGAATGTGGAGTAGCCGAAGCCTTGGGCGATGATGGCGGAGAACTATGTATGTCAGTATTTTGGGCTTGTAGTGTATTGCCCGATGGATTGGGCGACAATTAACTTACAGTAGTAATTCCTCCATTACACAAATTCACGCAGAACATATACGTAACCAGTAACCATGCCTGAGGATCCTTCAAAGCAAGCAACACTTGCTTCGTCTGGAACTTGCCAGCATCGAGTATACCAGTCTTATTTTCCAACGTCCGTTGAATAGCAATGGCTCGTTCGTGCTTCTTCAAAAAGAAAGCGTTGGCAGGGGAATCGGGTAGGAATAAGTAAAGAACGATTGCGTAGGCTGAGGTCACGGCTCCCAGAATCAAAAAGATTAATTGCCAGGACACCAGACTGTGTGAGTGGATGTGGCCGATACCGTAGCCAACGACGCCTCCAATCGTGTTTGCGATGCAGTTTCCGATCCACCATGCTGCTTGTCTAGTTTGAGTTGCTTGTTAGGTCTAAGTCAAAGTTCAAGATGTATAGATGGCATACCTGAGTGGCTGCTCTTTTCTCTTGTAAAACATGCCGGTAAGCAAAGCAAATCCAGGGGCGATGGCAGCTTCGCCAACACCGAGGAAGAATCGCGCTGCCATTAGGCCACCAAAATTCTTGCATGCCGCATGGCACATGAGGACGCCTCCCCAGAGCAATCTTCCATGCGTTAGGACAGGGCTTATTCTCTGTGCGGGATGTGGTGGAAAACATACACGGAGACAGCCAAATATTTTCCCAACGGGAACCGGACGATCAGGTACGAGGTTGGCCAACTCCAGACCAGGTAACCAAAGTAGAATATAGCAGATGCCCACGAGTATTGCATACCGAAGAGGTGCTGTATTGTTGCAAGTCGTCGTCAATTTATGTCCAGTCATTCGGGGTGAATATCATACCAAGTCTTTACGGATATTGAATAGAGTAGCCTGACTCAAAGCGAGTTTGTCCATATATTGCAGCATATAACAGAAGCCCATGAGGGGAATCATACTATAATTACACGACCTATTAGTAAGTGAGTCATCTCTAGTAGAGGTGAGCAAGCTGACATGAAATCAATCTTCATAAGAACCTTTCGTTCCAACTGCGGCGAAGTTGCAACCTCTAGGATCTGACCAAGGTCAATATCCTTGTCGTTGGTTGCCATATCTCCCGCAACCATGGCCTTGAGGTCAGATATCTGCGCCGTCACAGACGGCTGATCGTGTACTTTCTCCATGTTGACTTTGACTTTTCACCGGAAATTTTCAATCAAGACAAAAAGGGGGTATCAATCATGAAGTCAATAATGGGCATTGACAGGAGACAGAACCGATCAATCCATGGACAACATCATGAATTATATAGATTGACCAGTATACTCTCAGGCGATCAACAACGTACATCCACACACACTGTATCATGACTATCTCAACCGTCATGTCTATAACGTTCTTCAAGATAAACTCAGACCAATCAGCATGCCCCATTCTGCATCTTTATTGAGGCGTTATCTTCACCTCCACTGTGTCTCCACTATGTCGGCAAATTATGCATGTCTGATTGGTGCATCGGCAGTTTGTATGCACGTCGGCAATTAGGCGCTTGGCGATTGTGTAGGGTAGATAAGATCGATGGGAAATTGTAGGAGAAATGCTTCAATTTCTATGTTGATGGCAGCATTGACTGCATGAGGAGGTCATGAGGATAGATACAATATATTAGAAGTGGATATGGTGGTGTTTTCATGGATGATAACAATAACTTGGTAGCAGGTAGGAGGCGAAGATGCCTCGGTTGTTTCGACAGGTCTTATCTATATAAGGTGGCTGTGTGCAGGGTTATCATATAATCTTCTTGTCAATGCCCCTTGCTCTAGGATCCTCACTATTAGTTGTTGAAGATAGCTTCCTCGTCACCTTGCCAAAATGCCTTCCGCAATACCTGCCGAGATCGATGTCAAGGAAGTTAAAGCAGTCGTCGATGCTGCTATTGAGGAACTTCGGACTCAATTGCGTGAAGTAAATAGACAGGTAAGTTGTTTAATAGTACTAACAACTCATATAATCAGTGCTAACGACTATTCTCAGATCTGGTCAAACCCCGAGCTCGCTTACAAAGAGTACCATGCCCACGACACAATCTGCAACTTCCTCGAGTCTCAAGGCTTCCAAGTAACCCGTCATGCATTCGGCTTGGAGACCGCCTTTGAAGCCCGCAGTAGTAGTGGTGGTTCTGAAGACGGCCCTCTAATCAACTTTAATGCTGAATATGATGCTTTGCCAGACATTGGTCATGCCTGTGGTCACAATTTGATTGCTACTAGCAGCATCACAGCATTTTTGGCGTTGTCAGCTGCATTGAAGAAGTTTGGCATTCAGGGGCGGACGCAACTCCTTGGGACACCGGCTGAAGAGAATGGTGGTGGAAAGGCGCAGTTGATTGATAATGGAGCTTATAAGGGAGTCGATATTTCATTGATGGCGTGAGTTCTGTTCCCACTGGTATTAGTAGCATCTCATCCACTAACAGAGATGAAACAGTCACGGAGGCCCATCTTTAATGGGTGATGGTATTGCAGGCACTCTCTTCAACGCCCGCAAACAGATCCAAGTCGAGTTCACTGGCAAAAATGCACATGCCGGTGGTAACCCGTGGGAGGGTATCAATGCCCTCGATGCACTGATAGCAGCCTACAATAATGTGGCCGTCTTGCGACAACAGATCCTGCCCGAGGAGCGCATTCACTGCGCATTCCTCGACACACCCAAGGTGGCCAATGTCATTCCTTCTTTTACGAAGGCGTACTGGCAGGTGCGAAGTCCGACATTGAAAGGACTGAATAAACTTACTGCCCGCGTGCGGAATTGCATTGAAGCTGCGGCCTTGGCTACGGGATGTCAGGTCAAGTTGGATGAGTACGTTTTCCAGTCGCCCATAAATCGAGACCTTCACTAAATGCCAACGAGTCGTGGTTACAGAGATAGTTTATATACCGATATCAAACTCAACGACACGCTCTGTGAACGATACCAAAAGAGCATGAATCTTTACGACCGCACCGTCATGAAGAAGCTAGATAAAGTAATGACTGCTTCATCAGATATCGGTTCGTCTTGTCCCCTCTTTCCTACAAAAGGACTAAATACTAATTCTGAGAAGGCAACGTGAGCTACGTCGTCCCAACTATGCATAGCATGTTCTCTATTCGCGCCGCCGAAGGCGTATATCCTCACCACCCATCCTTTGCAGCTGCTGCAGGAACGGATACTGCGCACGACGAAGCTCTGATTGTTGGAAAGGGCCTCGCGTTGACCGGTTGGGAAATGTTGGTTGATGCGGGTCTTTTGCAGCAGGCGAGGGAGCAATGGAAGTATGAAATTGAAAGCGATGAATAAAATTGGCCCTTACAGTCCCGATGCTGGCGAGGAGGGTGCTTCGAAATATAATATGGATTAAGCTAGTAGCGACCTCGGAACGACTTCCAAAGTTTTAATTGTTCTTGACGAGTATGCGCAGTTTACAGACATAATGGACGGACACGAAACATCAATCGATATTCATGATTTTATGGTGTCTCGTCTTCTACTGGGCAACTCATTAACACGAACAGGGATCTCTGGTATCTTTCAATGTTAAATTTATGTATCCGATGATATCCGAGGCAGCAGTATACGAAACAGAAAGTTAAGTTTGCGGGGAAAGATTGAAAGTAACTTAAACGAGAAGTTGAATTCTAGTACATATCTCGAACTGTTCCTTGAATCATGCATGATACATAGTTCCATGTAGCTCTTAGTCCGGGGAAATCTCGGGTGCTTTTGTGGTGTCTAAAACATTCAGATTAGCAACGAAATTCTCGGTACAAACATCCGACCTGCTAAAAGTGCCCTTCTATATAAGTAAGATGTTTAGAAATTGACCAGGGTGTCTCTGGCTCTAGACTGATCGATAATATCAATGCTGCGATAGCCCTAACAACCCTGCCGTATGCAGCTTTGAACACGTCTAAATTGCATGCAAAATCGCACGATCCGCTCAATGTGTTGAATACTGATTCTAATGTACTTTTTACAATCATATTCGATTCCAAATCATAATCCGATCGAACGAAAGGCTAGAGCGATGTGAACCTGAAATGTCAATCGAGATCAAAGCAGGAATTGGCCAACGCCGGCTGAAGCAGCCCAACCACAGCTGACTGGCCGACTGAACCCAGAGGCACGGAAAATTGAAAAGCTAAGCACAGTCACTAAACTCTTCCAGTAGTAGCACCCACGCGTCCCCCCGCATTGGCCTCTGTCGCTGATTCGTGGGATTCGTCTCGTCGCATGATGGCATTGCCAGGATTGGCCCGTTGAGCCGAAAGGCCACGAGGAGGCGCTGCTCTGGATGATGGGCATGCGTACCATAACCGCACCGCGCGATTCAGTCGCCACTGATGCATTTTATCATCGGAGGCGATGCTTCCTGTTCGAGTGGCCTTCCGAATGCCATGAACCACGGATCCTTGAATCTCCAGAAGAAATACTTAAACCGGCGGTCAAGTTGCAGTACTTTCTGTCATCTCGAGTCCTGATTCTTAATTACTTTCGTGCATTGACCTCGGCTTCCCCCCAACGACGAATCACGTATCTTTCCTGGTCAGAAGTTTGTTGGGAGGCAATCGTTTAAGATTCCACTAGCCCATATTAATTTTAGACCTGAAATGGAGGCATCTCCGTTTTTCCGTGGACATCTGGAGCGAGTTCGGCGATTTTTCCTAGTCCAAATCCCCAAAAGACTGCAAATGGCATACATATTAGACTTTGGTGCTAAACTAGAAGACCTGAAGAAGATTTCGTATGCCGAATGTACTCCATACTTGCTAAGTTGTTAGTGTGAGGCGAAAAAGAGGAGATTTCTGTGCGAAAAAAAGAGGAGAATTGTCAAACCCCTCCAGCTTTCCCCGGATTTATAATACTAGTTCGTTGACCCCAGTCTTTCGTGCATTTGAACCCGGGCCTTTTTGTGTTTTGCATTTGCTTGAGCGAAGTAAAGAAACGATTTTCGAAGCGACTATACATACATTTGACGATATTTCGGAGCGTTGTCGAGTCATACAGTAGAGTCCCGACGAAAGAACATTGCCGATCGAGTTTCATAGCACAAACAAAAACAGCCAAAGAAGATGAAACAAAAAGGCCATTGAAGTTCACTACGATTCGATTTTGATCTGGATTTTATCCGATTTAATCCATCGATACCTGCGCTTCCCGGTCCAATACGTTATCCGAACCATCCGGTGTCATCATTATGCATAGTATATAGTACTTATACCCGACATGGGAGTACCGGATTCAGAAAGGGTTACTCGGCCCACGCAGCCAGATGCCCTCGTGCTCGAGGCATGGGGGCAGGGACTACTGGTGGGAGCCCTGTTGGTGATGTTTGCCATTACCATTGCCAACATGCGGAAGCGCGTGCTTCTACACAAGTTGATTCTTGCCGAGGTGGGCATGAATGGCAATTCCTTTTAAACAGCAATAGACTAACCAAGTAATCTTTTGATAGCTCTTCCTGGCCATGTTCCACGGAACCTGGATCTTCACACACCCACCCGCATACGGATGGTATCTCTCCGTGACAGCGATCGGATTAAACGTGTCCTGGAGTCTACACAATGTGATCGCATGGATGAAAAATAAACCGTTCTTGTCTACCAAGGTGTCGCGATTTTACATTATTACCGTCATCCTGGTGCAGCCGTATTGGGTGCTTGAGATCTATGCGAATTTTACCTACTTCAACAACATAAATCAGATTTTTATCAAGACGAGGCCGCTTGAGCCTCTGTTCCGGTATGTTGGGTTTATATGCGCAATCAAATGTTTTATATGCTAACGAAGTGTGTTAGTGACCCGTGGTGGCTATTTACAACCTGCTCGCTATTCTACGTCATCAAGAAACAATACGATTTCAGTCTCTTTGAACTGATCAAAGTCAGTCCACGATTTGGGGTTATGTTATTATCCATGTGTCTATCACTGGCATTCACTGTTATCGACATCTTGAGCGTGACAGGGGTGTTTTCTTCTGCTCTACCGACTGGTGTTGAGCCCTTTTGGAAGGTATTTCACCCATCTACATCTTATATCTTTCAACATGTTGCTGATTTATATGGAATTGTATAGTTGTCCTTCATATTCAAATGTCTCTGTGATACCGTCATCCTCGACGACTTCAAAACCGCCCTCGACCGCATGCACGTCTACTGGCTACGCAGAATGGACCCCAATCTCGACTTAATACCGTCATCTGAATATACGTTTCCATCTAATAATCCACTCTCCTATCGCGATGGACGACGGAAATCATCCTTGCGCGACATCGAATCGGAGGCAGGAACATTAGGGTTATCAATCATGAATCCTGCCGCAAGTCAGCCCAGCTTGAAGTCACCCAATTCCAATACGACGGAGAAACAGATCCATCAACAGCAGCGGTCGGGATCGTTTGCGCATGTGAATTATGTTGCGACTCCTCAGCCGACAAAGCAATCGGCAAGGCAATCGCACATCTCCTTATAAGTGAGCAAAAGAAAGTCGCTTGTATGGATGTTGAAGCATTGCCGGAATTGAATCGATGTATTGCCGGGCATGAGCTGTACATAATTATGAGGTTTCCATCATGTGTATATTGATTTCTTGATTAGCGATTGGCGCAGGGTCGGTTTTCTGAGATGTTACGAGATGAATATACCCATTGAATGAATTTGAGCTCAACAAAAACATTACCACGTACCTAGGCACAAACTACTAGTTATACAGTACCTACTCTAGCCACTGTGGCTGGTGAGGGCTATCATAAGCTGCTGTGCTGTGTTTGACACTGTTTGTTGCTTGTGACGGGCTTGGCTATTGAGCAGGCTGAGTCTCAAGCATTTAATAGGATTCTGTTGCCGTTGCTATGGTTTTGTTGTTTCAACGTAAAAGCCTTCGGCGGTCGCATCATACCGATGATAAACATTTACCCATCTACAATTATCTTCAAATCTGTTATCAATTTGTATTTTAGTAGCCAGTCAGCGCCCTCATTTTCCCCATAAATTTTGGTAAGCCCCACCGATTAATTTATCCCAACTCCCTATCAAAATCGTTCCCGAGTGTAGACATCCGAGGCTTGGGCGAGCAACACTTCCTTGCTTGACGACTGCTCATTCTCTCCTTTATTGAGCTTTAACCAACACATCGTATTGAAAGGAACCCAACGACTGTGCGCCTTTACGGGCATATGTAATGTCCGGAAGAAACGCTCCGAGATCGAAGAACGGTATGTAGTGTTGGGGATCCCCGCCGAATAATCAACGGGTTGGATATTAACGACCCGCGCGTATATAGGTTGCCAGACATGTCGCCAACGCAAAGTGAAATGCGACGAAAACCGTCCCATATGCAACCGCTGCGACAGGTTGAATATCGGCTGTGAATGGGGATTTAGCGGCAAACAGTCTGGAAAAAGTCTTCAGCTTCGACACGCCCAGTCCACGGCAAAAAGCCGGCAATGGTACTTGGCTTATTTACGGCGGAATTATGGCGCGCAGTCAACGTCGACATCGTCCTCGTGGACGACAAAGGAGCTTATAGGGAGAGGAGCACGTAGTACTACGACTACGACTACTATCACGACTACGCCCTGGCCATGGAATGAGGGGTTGCACAGCATGTTTGGAGTTTCGACACCGACAGTTCCCATCACGGACTTGTTCCCCCCGCACCAGGATCTGAGGGTCATGGAGTTGAGCAGTCCTGAAATGACCTGTGCCAATGCACTTACGATGACCGCGGCAGATCAGAATTATTTCCGATACTTCCCTTCGTCTTCTGTCGTGTTCTATTATATGAAATCCTGGGAATGGAGCAGCCTCGGGTTCCTCTACAAAGGTCCCGCAGCCGCCAACAAAATAATAATGCGCATGATGCTCGCCATCGCAGCTAGTGATATGTATCGGCAGGGGTATTTCTCCTCCACAGCAGAGAAAGAATCAACCAGACGACGCGCTCAGTATCACTACGAACTCGCAGTACAAGAATTCCGGCAATACCTCGAAGAACATGGAAGCACAAACACCGGTCTGGGAAAGGCCGAACGAGTTCTGGAGTCTGGGTCTGAGATGATATTTTCCATTATGTTTCTAATGATTACGTATGAGTGGTATTTTGGGCATTCGGTGAAACATTTCCAGATGCATATAGAAGGCGTACGGTGTTTGCTCAAGGCTCATCCGGAGATTTTTGTGATGAGGAAAATTGCGGATACGATGTTGACGACGAAGATGAGGCCGGATAGTGGCATGTCGTTTATCCCGTCGCAGCTTCTTCTTTGGATTCTGTACGTGGCGCTTCCTATCTTTGGCTTGAGCTCGACTAACCTGAGGAACAGATATATGGAGATCTCCGGTCATCCTCGGGGCCTGACCGGGTCACTATACAACACCTTGATCGAATCTGGTCACACTGCCCTTCATCCGGATTACTTACATCAATGCGCACGCATTTGGGGTCGCTGTCTCTGGGCAGAGGAGTACCCAGACCAACAAATCCTAGACGACATGGAAAACCATAGAGCACTCGAACTACTTCACCATTCTATTATCATATGGAACAAGATATGGCAACTCGCCTTGGGCAATACCAATGGATCTTCAATGACTCCCGAGACTTTATATGCCGAGATAATGCGAATTCGAGAGGTAAGTTCCTTTGACCCTGCCTAAAATGATTTGTCTTACTAATATCTTCAATGAACAGCTTTACAGCGACATGTTCATAACTGCCAAATTCACATCCTCCCTCTCCGCCCACCGCGCCCTATACACCATCTACTTCGCCGTCTGCGCTTTCGAAGCTCAAATCCTCTATCACCGACGCATCTTCCACTTCAAATCACGCCCACCCAATAGCGTCGAACGCCAAGCCGTCGCCAACATTTTGGATCTACTCTACAAACAATACTCTGTCGAACCAAAACTCGTCCAACGCATGCCCTGGTCAATATTTATGGTGATGATTGAGACGGAGGACCCTATACATCGTGACTGGGCTGAGCAACGATTACGGGAAGTAAGGCATTTGCATGAGGGAAACGCGCATATAAACGCGTTGGTTGATGCGTTTGTGGAAAGGCAGCGGATGTGTCCTGGGGAGATGGTGGATTTGTTAGAGATTTTGCAGAGGCAGTATAGGAGGTTTGATGGGTTGGGTGTTAAGGTGTTTTAGATACCAGGTTCCAAGGTTCTTTTGATTATATAGTTAATACATAGTTCGACTTCATCAACGTTGGGTAAATCGATCAACTTATCCTCCTTATATATCCGGTGGTATCATTCGTGGCACGGATGATTCTGGTTAGAGATTCCATGGCATGGATCTACCTGTGGACATACTTGACCCGTGGCCTGGAGTCATGGATATATAAGATCCATGGATGTCCTTGTAGACGTTACCTACACACGGATAGACAACAGCATTTGAGACCGTAAAGACCGCATAGCGATTACCTCTGTGCTCATGAAACAGGGAGTTCTGTAACTCATGACTAGCGGCGCTGATCATAAACAATTCAAGGATTTGCAGGAGGTGAGGTATTGATCCTTCGAGAAGTTCGTCTCGATGTTCTCCCAATTGCATTGCGCGCACAGGAATACAACTGAATCATCTCTTCTAGAGGGTTTGCATCACTTAAGAGGGGCACGCGAGTCATGTTATCAGGGGGTATCCCCGAGCAGCTATCGGCAAGGTCTCCGACATTGGTGTCGGCTTCTCTCCGATACCTCCAGGGTAATCGCAAACACAACGATAGCCCAGGAAGTGTTGGAAAACCGAGAATATGAATGATTGTTTGCAGTAAATTTATACGATACTACCTACTCAAGCTTGAACACAGCGGATTTCGAAGTCGGTACTTGGGTACATAGTAATTTGGTTGAAGATCACAATCAAGAATACCATAAACTAGATCCATAGATGAGACGACTATCTAGGTAAATAGTTTAGTGGAATGTTGTAAAAACATGGCTTGATACAAGTGGATTGTATACAATATGCAATGGACATGTTTTCAAGACATAGCATCTATGGATAAGAAAACCCAGCGATTTTTCCTCAAACGCAAGGATCTATCCTTCCATGTTGGATGGTATAGGGGTAGAATCAAGTGCTGTCATCTGTGTACCTGGGTAAACACGAAAGAGAAGTGCGCTTAACAGATATACCTAAATCCTGTCCTCGCCAGATCCCTCCTCTCCCGCTCCTTCACACTCAGTTGCGGAGCAGGCGTAAAGTCACCCTCTCGCTCAACTTCATCTAATTTCTTGTTCTCCCAGACGAGAATGAATCGCATGATGATAGCGCAGGCCATACACGCAACGCCAACTCCAGGATGGTGGCACCGCCAAATACGTATTGCGGCGGCGCAGCGCCTGAGGGGTACAGATAACTTCCGTAGATATTAGACGTGTTTCTGATCATGTTGACAAGTGCTGTAATGGCGGCACGTTTGCCGAGGGCTCGGGGAAAGGTGTTGGGGACCTAGGTTAGGATGATCATGCTAGGAGGCAGTCAGCCTCGATGCTTAAGAGATAGGAAAAGAAAGGGCACGTACAATGCAGGCTGAGCACCCATGGCCATGAAGATCATTCCAAGAAAACGAGGACCCCGTAAATGGATCGAGATGAGCATGATATTGTCCGCAATCGTCAAGGCCATTGAGCCACACAGGTGAAAGCATCGCTCATTCGTTCGCGACGCAGACCACATAACCAACAGATTTAGTAGGAATGTGGCCACCCAGACCGGCGCTGTAAGCAATAGTGTCTCAATATTACCATAACCCAGCGTGTTGACAACACTAGGAAAGAAGAACGTAACAGTCTGCGAAAGAAGAACACAGTGCTGCATAAGCACATTATTTGAAAAGTAGTGGCTGTAATTTACATAATGTATTCTTGTTTATATGATGAAATTATACGATATTGTAGCACTAAATACTAAGTTCATATTACACAACGTAAGGCGTTGGCACAATTTCAGGGATCCAATACGCCGTTTTGATAACGAATGATTGCGAGTCATCGCGACGGCTTAGAGTAAGCAAATTACATCTAAGACAGCATTTGTACATGCCATCCTGTACTGACAGCGCAGCGAGTGGCGCCGATGACCATCCATGAAGCATATCCTAAGAATATTGGTGTTACATGTTCTAATCGATTTTATTGTCGATGAGAAAATAGATCAATTAGATAAGATTAGATTAGATCTTCCTCAATGCATTCATCCCTCGTATGGTTGAAGAGTCATACACAGATCAGATAATGCATGACTAACAGAGATGGGATCAAGTGGTCCCTCGTGGAGCTTTTTCTTTCATAGGTATGACTCAATCACTCTCTACTAGACTTGCTTAGATCATTTCTGTAGTGAGTAACGCGGGGATATCTTCTTCCGTATGATTTTGCCTGATCTCACAGTGGCATTGATATAGATGGTTTGAAGCTTCCACGGCTCTGAAGTTCAGCTTGGTCACCTTTTTCGCGACTCATAGTCAAAATATTGAGTCATCATGCTCTGGAATAGATGTATAAGCAGATAAGAACTTATTGTGCGCCGGAGAGTGGAAAAGTCATTTTCAACTATCATTCTTGTACTCTTTTCCTTCACTAAGAACTTTCTCTTGTACCGTTTCACTTCTGACATTATCGTGAAAGTCGAGCAAGTTAGCGACGATGGTTGTTTTCCAGGTGTTAGCTCTCTCTACACTTGTTACGTGGATCCGCGGTCTTGAACTGCCAGGTCTACTGGCACTTGACAGACGCCAGGTTCCGGAAATTGGAACACCTGACTTTTGAATGTTATGGACATTGTGGTATGAAATAAATTTCTGTATATCCCAGAACGTAACCCAGGTTTAACCAAGAATTATAGACTTCGCAGCCCGCTTCTACTATGAAGCGGGATATTGCTCTGACCCAACCTTCACTTCTGAACTCGAGTCCCGCCTTGACTGCGCCCTGACACAAGGCTTATGGAAGCATTTTGGCAAGTATGTTACAGTTGCTGCCAGTGCGTGTGGTGACAATGCCATCCCGAGTCCGTCCTCGGCAACTTCTACTATTGTTTCCACAGGAACTGCACCAGCTAGCACCGCAGGGATAGTGACAGCTTCGACTACCGTATCTCCCACGGCTACGCAGTCATCAGTAACCACTACCCCAAAGTCTGGAGTAGTATTCAGTGCTATAAGTACTGTAAGTGTTCCTCGAGATCTTTCATGGCGACAGAGTCTATTACGAACATTGAGTTTGATGACTACCGTAGGGGTCCGCTATCTCTTCTAAATCTGCCACACCAACACATGCCACCGGAGCTACATCAAGTTTAAACGATAACACCAATTGGTCGCTACTATTTGGTCTTGCAATGGTCGGACTTATTTAGCTATAGGTGTAGTATATTGGTAGGTCTTGCATACACAACTTGGGAACGTATAGTTGGGCTTTGCGCAAACTACCTAGGGTTTGGGGGTTTGATACTATAATTTTTATGGTTGTCGTATTTACTATTCAACTGAAGTTGAACGAATCATTTTAATCGTTCCTTTGTACAAAAATTGGTCGTAAAATCCAATATTCAACCTTCTCCAAGGCCGTAGAGTTACAAACCATATACAGCGATTGTAACCACGAAGTGTTATCTAGATAAAAACGACATGACCGAAGAACGGAGTCATATGAAAACTAGCCTGGCTAGTCGGGCTCCAAGCACCCAATGCCTGGTTGGGATATGTATCCGGCGAAGTAATCGTACGGAAAAAGTTCATACGCCACAATGAACCCTTGAGCACATCAACATTAAACAGGGCCAAGGGAATCTGCACGGTAGAAGTCCAAGTCTGCGCGTCCTTATCCAAAGTAGTCGATGCGGAGAACCCGTCAGTAGCCGGGTCAGTAACAAAGAAATGATCAAATGGAGCGCCTGTAGCGCGGACCTTGGACGGGTTGAAAACCATCGCTTGATAAGTGACGTTGTTAGGGTTAACCTCGAACTCGAGGTATGTCGTTGGATCGTTTATGCCGTGGTAAATGAACGCTTCCATTACTTCGTATTCCCAGATATCGCCGTTTGTTGTCTGGCTGGCGTTGAAGTAGTAGTTTGTCTCGTTGTATGCGTCGAATTTGATTTGCAGAGATGTTGCACTGTAGCATAGCGATGCGGTGGTGAGCGGGAAAGGTGTACGGTCCGGATCAGACTGGTTGATGGTGGCCACGCCGTAGTGAGGGCATTCTGGTACTTTGAGAGAGGGCAGATTATTGTTGGTTGCTGAAGTAGCAGCAGCTACAACAGGGATAGCCAGAACGCTAAGTGGTTGGAAACGCATTTTGTACTAGATGAGACTCTAAGCTTTCACGATAAACTACCTAGATACAAAAGAAATCTACTTTGTGGAGAAATACGTCTATTCTTATACTTGAACAGCTGGAGCTTTGTTTCTGGACATTTCCCAGCGACTTCAGCAATAATAGGACCGTTCCATCAAGGTCGTATTTCGATAGCAGCTAGCGTCCCAAATCCCATGCCAACAACACTACCATTACAATGGAGATGGCGCCAACAAAAAGCCTGGGGAAGCCTATACCAAGCCCTGATTAGCGATGGCTCAGCTCTGACCATTAAGCGTGCATTAGGTAAGGGTCGTTAATCGGCTTAGCTTTTGGGCCAGACGAGAGCCAAGTCTATTAGTTTTGATTGCTAGGGATAAGGTTACCTTGAGATACTGGTGGCTAGGTAACTATATTTGGAACCTTTAAGCCCTAGCCATATGACCTGTACCCTGTTAATCCATGCAGTCGTTTGGCCTTTGTTCAGTTTAGCGAGCTGTCGAAATTGGTCATGCCGCGGCTTAGATTGATCTAGACCTTTTCACCAGACCATCACAAAGAAGCGATTAGTTGTTGGTTAGCTCGAGGAACAAAGATAACGGGCGATAATGACTCGAGTATAGATAAGCATACTGTTATGTTACATTGCGCCGACACCTGGTTACTTTATGGGTTGCTTGGATTCGTTCATGCTAGTAACTAGTGAAGGTGTGTTTGAAATTTGCCTAGTAGGAATCCTAAGGTGGCCAGATGCGTTGTCACAACCGCCGCCTTGCTGGTCACTGATCGTGCCGAGCGGTAGACAATTCTCAACATTATCGAACGTAAAAGCTTCAAGATACATAGTAAAAGGATTTCGAAACAGTTCTGCGCTTGAGTGACCTTTGATACCAATTTAGCAGAGGACTCTCACCAAAAAGTCACCCATAGAGCATCATGGCATCATCGCCAGAGTCTTCATCAGCAGAGAAGTCACAGTATCACCACTTTATTCCACGATTTATCCTGCGAAACTTCGCACATACCTACACCCCCCTAAAGTCCAACCGCGATGTTAGTCCAAGAAAGGCTGGTTTATATCCTGGCGAACCAGCGCTTCACGTCATTGACCTTTCTAGTGACAATCCAAGGCTGACCGAGTCCCCAATCCGCCGAGCCTTTGGATTGACGGATATGTACCGGGATTTTGCAAAAGCCTCAGACCAGAATCACCTCGAAAAGCAACTGAGCAATTTGGAGTCAGAAGCTGCCAAGGTTATCTCCAAGATATGCAAAGCTTTCGAATCCAACCAACAGGCTGTGTGGATTTCACGACAAGAAAGAAACATCTTACGAAAATTCCTTTTCATCATGAAATACCGGGGTAAAGATTTTCATAGTCGTTTTGTCATTGACGATGTGAAAGGTTATGTCGAAGATGATAAAGAGAAATTTCTGAAGTATATGCGCGAGAATGACTTTCAAAAACCTGTTGATGTGTGGATACGCAGTATAAAGGTAATTCTGGAGTTAAAGATGGATCTTCAAGGAAAGTGGATGCAGGACCTGACCAAGCAAATCTACCCTGATGATGCAATGTGGTTCATTATGCATACGGAATGGATGTATCTCGCTTTCTGCACACCCTCTGATACTGAGATGGAGTTTATCCTGACAGAAAATTCCTATAATGTCTTTGAAGGGCCTCAGACCAACATGGTAGACCCATTGACTGGAGAAAGGAGATGCGTGGCGTGGACGAATTTTCACGAGTTCGCCCCAATATCTCCAAAGTTGTTGATGGTTCTCCGAAGCTTTGTCCTGCCAAATCCTGAGGAAGACATGGATGAGAACATTAAAAAATGGAGGGAGAATTTGTTCATGCTTTCCACCGGTCCACATGGCAACCCTACCACCGCCAACTCCATACTCGCGCATCTTCCCATCAAGAAAGCACGGAATTCATATTCGTCCGTTAACTCATACGGAATAAAAGTTGACGAAGGCGAAGATGGTTCGCGACGTGGCTACCATCGCTTCTGTTTTCCATTTTTCAAACTATCTACCGAGGATGTCAACAAGATCAACGCGATTTTTCTTGAAAATGCATATACGTGTCAAGCCGTGGCCTTCACCTCACACTCTGCTCTCAGGGTAGCGATCGAAAATTATCTAACATTACCCGCTACTGAAGGTTTTAAATTCGTTGGCCATCACGTAAATGGCCCCAACTTGTCTTATTTAGTTAAACTCGAGAATATTTCGAGAGAGCTGGGTTCTGATAAGGGTCTGGTCTATCAGGCTCATGGCGCGGAGCTGACCGATGACAGAATTTTTGAGATTGTTGGTAGCAGTCTTACAGAGCACCTGTCAGAGCAGCCAACCGAGTTCATGCAACTGTATATGAAGCTAGGTGAGCTTCCTTCAGATGATCAGCGGACTTTTTTGACAGTGGGCCTACAGATGGAAGCGCTGCGACCATGGTTAAGGACATGGAGCAGGCACATAGAATGGTTAACATGAGAATCAAGATTGATGTGTGGTCTCAAGGCCTAGAAGAAAGCAAGAGGCAAGACATACGTGAAAAACTACAAGATTTGTTCTGTGAACTCCCAGCACGACGCCTGTGGTACTATCTCAAGCAGCTCCGAATGATGCTTTTGAGGGCCCCTGGAGATGTCCCAGACAGTAATGATGAAATGCAGGAGTACATGGAGGGACCCGAGGATGTCATTGTCAAAGGTAATGTCCCTTTCTTTTCTATGAATCATTCTTGCTTATAGCTCTTAGCGAGCAATATCATTATCAAGGAGAAGCTGGGTCGTCTAATGTACTCCTCTGTTATACAACACATATTTCTCCTCAAAAATTCAGACCTTGATTTCCACGCCTGCATTACCAAGGATGAAGCGGGCGCAAGACGACTCGCACAAATAACCTATTTTGCCTTTCAATCAGCCGGTAAGATATGAACTTGAACCACGTCATGCCTGAATGCTGACTGTTTCGTTTGGTCTAGGCAGTATTTGCGACTGTGGTAAGACAGCCAGTTAGGTTCCCAATTTTTTCACTAACCAAGTCTACAGGCTTGGATAAAGTTCAAGAAAGTGCAAAACTAGTGACAAATATGCTTAAAGCGACTCGGAACCATGAAAGGTGGAGTAGCCCATTCTGGACAGACAGCCAAAACATAGAGATGTTTGCAAGGCTTTATGTACGCAAAGAAATAGAAGAACTGTTAGGTAACGAACTGCCTAGTGAAACGTTGCAGGAGCTGAAAGATATCATGTTCAACATCGTCTATCCAACTTATGCGAAGAAAGGAGAACAGCGATAGCTTTAACCAGAGAGAACCTACTTGTCGCATCGTTGTGTCAAATTCATTGGACCAAAAACAATACCATCTTATCTAAATATAGTGTCAGCTTTTCCAAGGCGTAATCACATAACGCTTTCAGTATTGTTGGCATGATTATTCGCTATTGCCCAGGGCGAATTGGTGGATTCTTCGCATTTCGAAATAGTTTTAGGGTTTGATCGAATGACAGAGAACCTCACTCCACGCGTTGCAACTTGAAATCCTTCTGCCACTTGTCAATTATGGCTTCAAAGCTCTTTCACAATATATAAGAGTTACAAGTGATGTCATACTAGCTTACAGTAAATTACGGTTTGATGAAACTTGCAAAATATCATTAGTCCGGCGCTTTCCCTGAAAATATCTCAAAGAATTGAACAGAGAGAAAGCGTGCACCGTTTTTGCAAACAACTGTAGTCTTTGAAATACCATGCAGTTTGGAAAATTGAAAATATGCCGTCCATAATCGCGATAAACTAGGATGTGCTTTACTTGGTGATAGAAGGCAGTTTTATAGGCATGACTGGAGCACAAACACATCGATCACTTGATGCACGATTCTGGCAAGATATCATGTAAACTATTTAGCTAATCGAATCCAATTCATTTAACAACGAACCTAAGAACACGATACGCGTATCATCTGACAACTCCAGCATGGAATTATACAGCCCGTTTCACATCCAAAATCTCAATATGCGCAGCATCCACAGCTCTCTTCTCATCAGCACCCTCCAGAATCTTCGTCGCAGTCGCATTTGCGACTTCATTCGCTTTTTCTTTTCCTTCGAACACTGCTTCAATTAGCCCATCATATCATTTCAGGAAGGAAGGGGGAAGCACTCACAAAACGAAAGCTCTTCCAAAGTTCTTCCAGCCGTTTCCGGGAAGAAGAAGAAAATGAAAACGATCTCAAAAACCAACCAACAGCAATAAACTATCAGCCATCTCCAAGTAATACGTGCCAGTCCGATGGGGTTCACATATGTCGCGAAGAATGCTGCACCGCGGCCGTAGAATTGAAACCAGGCGATACCGCGAGAACGGCTTATGTAGGGAAATATTTCGACGAGGTATGCTGTAGAGAGTTGTCAGCTATGTGCTTTATCCGAATTTTGAAATAAAGTCTACTCACTGTAAGTTAAAGCGTTGTATCCAGTATTGTAAGCCGGTGAATAAGCAAAAATGAAGAAAATAGTTGATATGGCAGCAGCATGACTCTTCGTATCCATAAACCTCTCCATGGAGATTGTCCACGCAACATAGACGGTCAATAGGCTACAAGCGCTCAGGAGATAGATTGGTCTGCGTCTGAATCGTGGTGCGATTAAGGCAGCTGTTGTTCCGGTGACTAGACCCCAGCAGGCGATGCCGATGTTAATTTTGGATTTGATCACACTGTCTGTGACGCCGATGAGATTGAGTATGTCGCTCAAGTAGTACCTATTTTCAGATGCCCCAGTCAGCTCATTCCCTTCCTATTTGATCTTCTTTGGGGTTGTGGCTAACTCACGTAATCAAAGTATTTCCACTCCATTGCGTAAACAGGCCCAAGAAAGCTGTGATGAATAAACGCCGTCTCATTCCAGGTGTCCTGAACACATCGAGCCAACTCTGCTTGGCATCTTCCATCTCAAGTTTGATTGATTTCTCTATCTGTGCCATTTCGGCTTTGACGAAGAGAGAATTAGCGTCGCCCTCGGCATGGTATTTGATTAGGACTGCCTGGGCTTCATCGTAGCGATCTTTGCTGATGAGGTAGCGGGGGCTTTCGGGGAGGAAACTTTATTTATTGTCATCAGTGATCATTGCTCCTATAACAAAGAAAGGGGATGAGCTCACAAGACAGTTGCAATTTGAACGCATGCCGGTGCAATCTGTAATAATGAAGGGATCCTCCACGCCCAGTTACCGGCAATAGTGACCGTGGCTAGTCCGACTGAGGCTGCAATGATTTGCCCGATGAAGTAGGATGAATTGAAAAGGGAGGTTAGAAAGGGTCGTTCTTTTGGATGGCCCAGTTCACCGATCAATGCGGAGCCTGCTACAATGCAGTAGGGGATACCGAAACCAAGGAGAAGACGGGCGACGATATACATTCCCACTGTAATACAAATGAAAAAGCCATGATTAGCCTTGAGAAGGGGTAGCAAGAAGAGCTGCATAACGTACCACCATTGGAAAACCCTTGGATTAAAGCACCGACTAGACTAATCATCGATCCGATAAAGATAGTCCATCGCCTTCCGAATCGCTGATTTACCCAGGGAATGAACGGCAAGGCACAGATTGCCCCAAGCGAATATGCAGCCCCAAGAAATCCTTTCAATTGGGGATCAATCGCATATTCCGGAACACCGTTTTTCATATTGCCGGTTGGTGAGCCAAAGTCTAGCGGTCATCAGTCAGTTAACATCCCGGTTTGGTAGAAGAGGCAGACTTGCACTTATTCCATGAGGGTACAATCTGCACCGTATTGATAATCTGAGAATCAAAACCAGAGGTTATCTCAATTCCCATAGAAGCAGGAAAGAGAATCAGATATAGAGAGCGAAGATTTTGCTTGCGGTACCAGGGGATATGATCATCCTCGAGGAGACCCTCAAGCATAGGGTCAGAGACATCTTCTTCTCGCTGTTTACCGATGGCGACCATGTTGAACTTTTGTTACATATGAAGGTCAGTTTGTCTGAAGTGAATATGGATGATGGTTCAGATAGGCGGACTGGATCATGGGGTAGCAGATAGTTCTTATAAGACGGGGTCTATCGTGTTCAGGTATATTAACACAATAATATAGGTAGTTTTGGGTGACTGAAATATCTTCTCTATTTTGTCATGCTTTGAGCTGACAGTTACCTAAAGGATACGGCTCCTAGCACATGTTCGAAGCCATATAAGTTCATGATCGGGGAAGGACCCGCCAATAGCCAAGCTGTTTTGGCTTCTTGCTAAAGGATATTTCGTCCAGTCAGCAGACAGTTCACAGACTTTCGAAGCGACATCCTAATTAACCAGGTCAAAGTTCCAGTGGCCCCTACGTTTTCTTCGTTGACCGTGTCTTAGTGCAGAAGAAACTTTTCTCCAGATTCGCCCCCATGCCAAGTGAATCCCCACGCCAAAGCAGATGCCGAATGGTGCGCAAATTTAAGCCAAGATTTGAGGCTTTTCGGAGAAGCCTCACCCCGCACGTAAACTCGGGGAGACTCCCCGATATAGGGGAAATTATGAGGGCCATTCGGTTGACGAAGAAACTTTAAAGAAGGCGATGTTGGTACTACTGGATAAATGCTGGAAATCACCATGTTTTAGCCTGAAAACGTCTACTAAGCCAATCGGCTAACTTGGTTCGCCGAGCCTACAAATTTGAAGCTTTGGATTTTGCTGGACGATAGAGAAAGAGGGTCGGGGAGACTCCCCGATTGACTCTATTCTAGTAAGCGAGGCCGAGATTTGACATTTCCCCCACAAGATGTAGAAAATGCTACTGAGAGTTATAGCGAGATGCAGAGACGAAGGCGTCAACTCTTCGCTGACAGAAGTATTCTCGAATTATTAATTGAATCAAAGACGCGGCTCCTAGGGCATTCCTCAAATTGACTTATAAGGACCAATCGTTGGTATGCTTCGTGATTCAGCTCTACAGACCGCGGAAATAGCTTCAATACCATCTATACCGAGCATACAACGACCATCATGCCCTTTGACGTTGATGCCGTCCTGGCCAAACTGAAACAAAATGACAAAATCGCGCTCTTGTCGGGTAAGCTCCGTCCGAGTTACCAGTTCTACACTGTGTATCTTCGACTAACAAGAGACTACTACCAGGAATTGACTTCTGGCACACTCACCCCATTCCCGAGCACAACATCCCTTCCATCAGAGTCACCGACGGTCCCAACGGCATCCGAGGCACCAAATTCTTTGCAGGTATACCAGCCGCATGCATGCCCTGCGGTACAGCCCTAGGCGCAACATGGGATAAATCCTTACTTCGACAAGCTGGTAACTTGATCGGCCAGGAATGCCTCGCCAAGGGTGCACATTGTTGGCTAGGACCAACCGTCAACATGCAACGCTCTCCTCTCGGTGGTCGTGGATTTGAGTCCTTTGCTGAAGATCCGCATCTGTCAGGCAAGTTGGCTGCGGCGATGATTGTTGGTTGCGAGCAAGATGGATCGGGGGTAATATCGACCGTCAAGCATTTTGTGGGCAACGACCAGGAGCATGAGAGGCGGGCAGTAGATTGTTTGATTACTCCTCGTGCGTTCAGGGAAGTGTATTTACGGCCGTTCCAAATTGTTGCTAGGGATGCGAAACCCGGAGCATTGATGACTTCCTATAATAAAATCAATGGGAAGCATGTAGCAGATAACCGGGAACTATTGGAAGGTATAGTGAGAAAGGAATGGCAGTGGCAGCCTCTTATCATGAGCGATTGGTACGGAACATACACGACAATAGACGCCATGGTAGCTGGACTTGACCTTGAGATGCCTGGCGTATCGAGATACCGTGGAAAATATATTGACTCGGCAGTTCAAGCGCGTCTCATCAAGCAGTCGGTAATTGATGCGCGGTGTCGCAATGTACTAAACTTTGTGAAGAGAGCCAGTCAGGCTAAAGTCTCTCCTATTGAAAAAGGACGTGATTATCCAGAAGACCGCATGCTCAATCGAACATTATGCTCTAACAGTATCGTGCTACTGAAGAATGACGAGAATATCTTGCCTTTGCCAAAGACTGTCAGAAAGATAGCCCTAATAGGCTCCCACATGAAACATCCCCAAATCTGTGGTGGAGGAAGCGCAGCTCTCCTTCCTTATTACTCAGTTTCGCTGTACGATGCCATTGCTGAAGTACTTCCTAAGGATGCTGAAATCATATACGAAGTCGGAGCCTATGCACACAACATGTTACCAGTCATCGACCGTATGCTAAGCGGTGCCACCATGCATTTCTACAACGAGCCTCCTACTGTAACGGACAGAAAACTGCTTGGCACGGAGCCAGTCAGCAGCACTGCCTTTCAGCTCATGGATTACAACGAAATTCCAGAGCTTAACCGGGCCTTATTCTGGACATCGCTGGTCGGAGATTTCACACCAGAAGTCTCTGGTACATGGGATTTTGGCTTAAGTGTCTTCGGGACCGCAAACCTTTACATCGACGACGAGCTGGTTATCGACAATACTTCTAAACAAACTCGCGGGACAGCATTCTTTGGCAAGGGTACAGTGCAAGAGACCGGCTCAAAAGAGCTTGTCAAAGATCGAAAATACAAGCTGCGCATTGAGTTTGGCTCTGCTAACACTACGACAATGGAAACAATTGGTATGGTGAATTTCGGCGGTGGAGCCGCACATCTCGGTGCCTGTCTACGCATGGATGCGAGCCAAATGATCGAAGACGCCGTGCAAGCCGCTGCTGATTCCGATTATACAATTATCTGCACCGGCCTGAGCGGGGAATGGGAATCCGAGGGCTTCGATCGACCACACATGGATCTTCCGCCGGGAGTTGACGAGATGATCAAGAGAGTACTCGTCGCGACTCGAGGTAGAGCCATCATTGTCAACCAGTCCGGTACACCGATTACTATGCCATGGGCCAATGAAGCATCATGTATTGTCCAAGCGTGGTACGGTGGAAATGAGACCGGCCACGGAATCGCAGATGTTTTATTTGGTGATGTCAACCCATGCGCAAAACTTCCACTCTCGTGGCCGGTGCATGTTAGCCATAATCCGGCTTATCTGAGTTTTGCAAGCGTTGGAGGTAGAGTGCTTTATAGCGAAGATGTTTATGTTGGATACAAGTTCTACGAAGCGACTGGGAGGGAGGTCTTGTTTCCATTCGGGTGAGCATGTTTCTTTCTTCTACTTACTCTGAGTAGGCTATTTGTTTATTAATTCTGGGGTTTTTAGTCATGGCCTCTCTTACACCACATTTGAACTCACATCACCAACTATTACAATCACACCAGAAACATTTGACCCGGAACACCCCAGCGTCGTGGAGCTTTGCCTCAAAAATACCGGCCAACGAGCTGGCGCACAAATCTTACAACTTTACATATCAGCACCCAACTCACCTACACCGCGGCCAATCAAGGAGCTACACGGATTTGAAAAGGCCTTCCTTGAACCAGGACAACAGAAGAAGGTAGGCATTATAGTTGACAAGTATGCTACCAGTTTTTGGGATGAGATTGAGAGTATGTGGAAAAGTGAGAAAGGAGATTATGAGGTCCTCGTAGGAAATTCGAGTGTGGACATCCTTGGCAAGGCAATACTAAAGGTACCTGAGACGAGATACTGGCTAGGTTTGTAAATTACTAGAGAATTGAGATAAATATAGATTCATTTAGAGGTTATGTCCAAGCCTGAATTACTCATGTGAAAAGGAGAGCAATGAATATATCGTAGAGCATCCTTCAATGTAAGTCAAGCGTACGATCAGAATAGTTTGCTCCGAACATGCCTCTTCTAGTTCCAGTTCGATCATTGGGTAGTCCTTACAGCTGTCTTCGAAATGGTCAAGAGGGAAAGGAAATATTACAGTTTATTTGAGCAATATGTTTTTATATAATTTGAAATTTACGTAAAGAACGTAACGTGCGTAGTGTCGGCTTTGATTGGATACCACCAACAACGACGAGTAACCATTCGATATAGACAGGCTCTTCTAACTGGTCAAGCCAAGAAGTTAATTTATTCTCGATTTCCCCTCACCGACCATATTTTGACACCTCCAACTACCGCGGTCATGCAGTAGCTGTCACTTATTATCATCGAGACAGATAAAACAAGTCAAACAAATGGACACCCCTGATCTCGCTCTCGAATCGACTAGCAAAAAGCGCAAACTCAGTCAACCGGGATCTTCTTCCCCCGGAGTCATCCGCAAACATACTCGCGTCCTAGCTGCCTGCGACGAATGCCGGATTAGCAAAACGAGATGTGACTCGGCAAGACCGGTATGCGCAAAATGTCAAAAGAAGGGGATACCTTGTGTTTATCCGGAGAAGGATCCTTTTTCGATGTACGTTACTCCATCAATAGCAACGGTTTTTGAATACTGATATGGTGGAGAAAGATTTGAATCGTTGGGTGAACGCATTTTAGGCGCTGTCGAGCGCCAGCAGAAGGTTCTCGATGAATTAGTAGCTCGAAGAACAGATAGAGGTCGGACTGAGGCACAGGATGTGCATACTTCGCTTGAAGCCGCTGATCTGGAGACAATCTCTAGAAATGACACTCCAAAAACACCCATCACTGGATCGGATATGATTCTTAGCTGGCCCATTTTCCCGAGAAATAAGCCAGTTCACACATTTCCAGCATATGCATATGCGGAAAAAGAGAAGAATATCGATCACCGTCATCAACAAAGCATGCCTCCCGGCATGATTGGCTATGAAGGCTCTCAACGACGACGCATTTTAGAATTGAGGGACATCTATATGAGAAAGATTCAAATCAAGAACCCCATTGTTGACGCATGTGAATTAGACGAGCATATCACCAAGGTCCTAGAAAAAGGGTTCGACTGGAGTGCATCGTCGTGCTTGGTGTTGCTGGTACTGTCGCTAGCTGCCATATGGGGTGATTATCCGCATAATGATCGGAGGACGAAAGTTGATTGTATTGTATCGTATGACGGATTTAAACAGACGGGGTTTGTGACGAATTCCGTTCCGGAACATCGGATGAGAGAGTCACTGAGTTATTTCTCGATGGCAAGAGAGCGAATGTCGACGGCGCAATTGGATGACTCGTTACTGGGGGTTGCGTGTTTTTGTCTATTTGGGTATGTAGATAGTCTCCTTGCCGCCACAAGGTCTTGACTGACATTAATAGAATGTGGTATCAGTATAATATCGAGCCGATCCCTGGCTGGAAGATGTTTCGCACCGCGTCGATGTTGTGGGAGGCTTATAACCTGAAACACCGAGATGGGACGACGGAGAGATCTAAACAGGAACAAAGTATGTCATCCTTCCTTCTTTTTTTCTCGGTTGTATGCTAAGTAATATAGGCCTTGAGCAGAGGTTATATTGGACATGCCTCAAATCAGAATGTGAAGTACGCTACGAATTGACCGATCTTCCATCATGTACGCTGCACAAATCAGATTTTCCGTTCTCTCTTCCAACATTTTCGACTTCTTCAAATCCACACACTTCACCATCAACAGCGAGCAGTGGTCATGAAAAACCCATCGAAGACTCGCCCTCACATTACTACTACCTCGCCGAAATATCTCTCCGCAGACTCCTTAATCGCGCACGAAACGCCGTGGTCATCCTCAACCCTGATATCGACTCCGCCACCGCTTCAGTCGTCGCTGAAACATTGTGCAAACTTGACTACCAGCTTGAACAGTGGCTTCAATATCTCCCACCAGTACTCCGATTCAATCGACCGCTTGAATGCCTTCCGCCACCCAATGAGCCTGAACTTGTCAAACTCGTGCGTGAACGCTACGTCGAAGTGCGCGAACTTCTGTGCCGTGCTCATCTATATCTTTGTCTACACTGCGGCACCACCCTTAACCGTGAGCAAGCTCGACTATACGGCGCAAAAGCCAGTGAGGGGTTAGCTCTATCCGTATATCGTATTCAGACCGAAAATCCATTCTTCCGACATCCGGGATCCTGGGGAGCGTGTCGCGTAAGGTTCAATCACTCATTATGTTTGATTGCTGCTTTTAGGGGCAAAGTGAATGGTGTATGTTCGGCAGAGTATGTAGTCGTACCACCTGCTTGGGCGGATTGTGTTAGACTTGTTATTGAGAGGCTGGAAGTGTGGAGCGAAGAGGGAGGTGGGATCAGGGAGTTGGCTAGGTTGTTGAGATGGTTGATGGAGGATGTTGCTTAGCTATTTTTTAACTCTCCATGTATAAATTCACCGAGTAGGCTCTTGCAGGAAACGTGTCAGCAGACATGGCAGAAACGGAACACTTCTGAGCTGACGCGAGCTCGGCAATTGCATGTTGGATAGCATTATCAAGGCAGGGTCTTGGAATTTTGGTCGTCCAAGATGTAGAATTAAAAAAGCCTCCAAGTAGAGGCGCTGTCATATCGACGAAGAAACAGAAGCTGCGCAGTTCCTCGGGGCTTTTGCCGGGAGGAACGATATAGGATCGGCCACAACCGTGAGGGGAAGAATCAGATAACTTTGTGACTGGGAGAGTTACAAGGCTGGCGATGTAGCACCACAGCCTTCACACGTGTGATCGTAGAGATGCACTGCTTATACCGGCTTCATCCCGTCGCAACGTTCTTTTGCGGGTTCTATTAATGGTGTCTTAGGACTTGCGTCTAACCCCTGTTGGAGAGGAAGTTGACTGCAGGCCTTGTACCCATTTCTATCTTTGATGAGGCAGACCCGTTAATCCTTGTTATTGCGACTCGTGGGCCGCTCTTTTCAGCCTTGTGGGCGGAAGGGGTAGGCACGATAATGTTCAGCCTCTCGTTAGAATGCTACATCATCTTCGAAGTAGCGTTTGAATCCTGGAACTTGAACCTGTTCCAATTATAAGCGATGGTCGAGAACATGCCTGGAAAAACTATGTCACAATTCCTCAATTAATTAAGAAAATAGTGCAACGAACCAGTGCCTGTTGAATTATCCTGAATATCACCGTGTCCGGTCCCATTCAGTGAACCCCGCTGAGATAACGACAACAAATCTTAACCTCGCTTGGCCAGCTCTGCTGCTTTACCTCTCAGATAACAGAAACGCTGCTCCGCGGCAAGCTAGGAAAGCGTTGGATTAGCTTCAATTCCCATTCAGTGTTCCATAAGTGCCGGTTGCGAATTTCTCTCTTAGGGCTCCTTGGTAAAGGAGATTTTCCCACCAGTCAAGGGAAATTAACTAGTTGATTCGTGCAGCCACCGAGCATTTACCCCATCGAGGACACAACACGGAAGTAAAAAGACTTCCAATAGCTACGCCGTCGCCTCTCCGCAGCTTAGGCCCAGCATGCATCGGTATCGAACGGGGCAGCGACCGCGAAGGTCCCAACTCCGATCTAAAGGTCAAAGTATTCACAATCCTCGCTCGCACAACAGTTACATGCGACAGATTCGTCAATTCGCTTCCCTGCACGGAGTCTGCAGCAATCACAATCTGCAGAGTTGCGGCGGGCCAGCAAGACGCGTTTTGGGAATGCGGTTCTTGGGCTTGGGATGTTGCTGATGCTTGGTGCGTGTTCGTTGGAGCTGGTGGCGTGATGGTTGATGGACATCCGGGGCGTTGGGATCCGCCGGTTGATAATCGACGGTATATCGCTGTTAGGCCGGCGATTGAGTAGCAGAGAGAGGTTGTGGAGGGTTTTGGTCTGTTCCATGATGCATGAGCGTTGAAGAGTGTACACATTGCACACTCGAACGGCTTTGATTGGATTGGACAGTGGCATCATATAGTTGCTTTATATTTGTCTAGCTATCTATCTATAATCAGTAAATAAAAATCGTGTTCTAATATAATAGACATACTCTATACCGCTCTTAGCAGTGGACCCTTCTTGAATGCAGGAATAACCTTGAACTCCAACGTCGGCGGTATATGATCCTGATTCCAATATGTCGTTGCATGTCGTAACCAATGTGCATATGTTCCAGGGATATCATCCAAGCCAGGGTTATCTCTCCAGAGCGAACCCAATGTTACCTTGAAGACTCTCAAGATCAACCCATGTGCTAGTTTAAAGCCAAAGCTTCGCTGTAGGCAGCCTTCGACAATCTCTCGTGCTTGTTTCTGTTCCGCACTTTCGGGCTCGCCGGGTTTCGGGAGTGAGAGTGACATTAGATCAAATGCTTTTTGACCATCCCAGTTAGTGAACTCGTTGATCAGTTGAGAGCCTTCCATGAATTCGATCCCGTAGACATGATTCGCCACATATTGAGGCCCATTCCATCCATCTTCCTCGTCAACAAGTCCCATCACCATAGTCAAGACCTGTCCCTGGATAATATAATCCGTCAACAAACGACTGACATCATCAGGGCCGAGAACCTTGTCATCTTCCTTGATGGTTAAATCACCGCCCATCAACGGTACTTCTTTCAACAACGGACTGCTGTGCATTCCATCCGTGCTCGTCTTCCCGCCATCTGCGGCCCATAGTTCAAGAAGAAGGCGATGACACCTCTCAAAAAGAGGGTTGTTGCGATTTGACGCAAGAAAGTAGTTCGTCAAGCTGCGCCCATCCACACCGCCAGCGTTGTACGAAACGACCTCGAACCGTGACTCGGGATTGCCAATCGTTTCGTCCCAGAGACGGTTCAAATCCCCGATTTGCATCAATCCCACATCTGCATAGACGCCGCCGTACTTGAGTAGTAGTGGCCATCGCACGAGGTCAGAAGTATGTTGAGGCGCATAATCTCCACCAATTGTGCCATCCACAAATGCGCGCGGGAAAGTACCGGGGTCCAAGATATCCAGAAAATTGGCAACATTCAGTGACGAGGAAGGCTGCCGGTCTAGTACACGTATCACCCAGCCATGTTTCGTGAGACGTCGGTGCCAAGCACGCACATTACGTTTTGTATAGGGGTGCATATTCTTATAGCCAGTGTGCCAGAAGAACCATATGTTTTTCTCGTCGGCGACTGGCTTGGGATTGAGGAGGTCTTGGTCAATTTCTTCGTCTGGTCGAAGGTCTAGCAAATGGTCTGGTATTTTGTGCAGTCCTGCTGGGATGGGGTATGATGGCGACTCCATGTTGTGTAGTCGATGTTGAGCGTCTGGTATTGTAGCAAGGGGTAGAGGTGGCATCAACCTGAATCTGATAGACGAATTGCGAGCGGACAGCCAGAGACGGTGCACCACCTTATATACAACGCGAGATGAACACCTGCGGCCTTCCCCTGATATATGCTCGAAATCTGAAGTTATTGAAGGCAAGGGCTCAATGGCTGATTAGTTAAAGAGTGGATCCCAGTGTAGAGAAAGGTCCCATCAGACAGAGTATCATTGGCTGGACCGGGAGCTTACCAAAGATGACTCATAATGACAAGCAATTATTGGCTGTGATATCCTCACGCTAGTCCCCACATAGTAAGCGTGATATCTACTATCCAGATATGGACTAGCTCCGGCAGAATCACTTTTGATTGGTCATTGAATATTCAAGCATCATTGCATTTGCATTGTAGGCCTTCGAGGGACGGACATTGTTTTACCAGGGAGTTGTGTGGACTATCCAATTCACCTTATGATTGAATTGCATTCTATACGCGGTCGCGGGGTCGGTCGACTTTCACTCGTAGCATGTATCAATGCCTTCGCTGTTGTAAATATATATTCTAATTAAGCAATTCTATTGTCCATGCATTCCAAGCCATTCTTTCAATGCCCACGACAACAGGAGGCAGTACCATCCAAGATCTTCATCTTCTCTGGCCTCGACACGCTCGCTCACAACGCTAGCCCTTGCCATTCAGAGTCATCTTCTAGCTAGAGCGTAACGCTGTCGGCCGGCTCATCTGACTTTTCTACCCCCGACACGCTGAGCTTGGTGATTGGTGGATAGCTGATATCTATGATATTCATCCAACCTCAAATCACGTAGAGCACAGCCTGCTCCAATATCAAACAATGACAAAAAATATCGGGAACAATCACAGAAAAGAACGATCATATCTAACCACAAACTCACCATTCCAAAAATGGTAGGAGTTGCGTGACCCACTCTCGAAAATTCGACCGCATTGAGTCTAGTCGGTGGAGTCTACCAATCAATCTGAGCAATGAACCAATGAGAATAGCGTATTGCTCAGCCACATGGGGCACTGCTGCTGGATACAGCCAATGAGGATTATGTCGATGCACAGGAGTGGAGACAGAGAATTTAAGCTCGCGAAATGGACCAAATCGGGAAATTGATCTCTGCTGCAGCTTCCAGGGTAACAAAGCAGTGCTCAAAAGGACATAAAGGGTTCGTAGGTCTGCTATTAGAATCTGAGCAGTTTGTGAACAATCAATCATTCCGACCGGTCAGTATATACATATCGCATATTTCTTTGACAATGAGTTGGCGTAATCCCACAGACGAGCAGAGCCGGTATTATCAATCACCTCCAAGACAACGGGGAGGATATCAATACCATAATCCTCCAGACGTGGAGCACTCCCAGCAAGTTCTTCATCAGCCGGACTATCCATCCAGGTCACAGTCAAGCAATCCCTACTACTCCCGTGCGCCTGCAGCTCCTTCCAATCTGTCTGCTTCTGTGAATATGTCGCAACCAGACTATACAAATTACTATTTTCAAGAGACAGCTCCACAGCACCAGGCATATCCACGGCCGGCAGCTGTGCGTCAGTATCCGCCCAATCCGTCGGAATATAATAACACAAACTATTATCACCAGGCCGCCAATATCCCCAGTCAACCCCCTCCTGCTTATGATGCCATATCTGGTCCGGAAGAGGATTGTCTCGAGCAAGTCGAACCCGCCAGTTCAGATCAAGTCCACGATGCAGAAACATTCGTCGACGAAGAGACTCTCGGATGGATTCCATCACCAAAACATAACCACCAACAAATGAGACGTTTAGAGGTTAGCTCATCCCATCTATCCCAACCTACTCTTCATAATCATGAAACTGACGAAAATTTCCAGAAACCAGTAGTCATCCCCCGTATCGGCGTCACCAGCCGCCTCAAAACCCCCCTCCCATTCCTCCGCGCCTACAGCCCCGTTCTTATCACCCACGACATCCACGAAAAGGACTTTCTCGCCTTCATCGACAACCTCTGTATCGCCCAAGCCGGTTCCCCAGTCTTCACAGCCCTCGACGCTGCAGGCCAAGGTGTCGGATACGTGCCCTGGCACTGGGCCGGTCTTACGGGAGCAGGCATCCAAGTCGCCGCTGGCGTGGGCTCATCTGCTGTATCAATTATCCGCACGAAACGGTTTTTGGCAACAGCGAATGAAAAGTATTTCGCGCCGAGAGGACTCAAAGTTTCGTTGAAGAAGGATGATGATTTAGTGAATTGTTTGTTCACTGATCCTGGCAGTCCGCAGGCGAGTGAGTATAGGAAAAGATTACTTGCGCCGGTCGATGTGGAGAGTGGGCAGATAGAATTACGGCAACGGAAAATGGCTGTTTTGAGACCATATATTGCGCCGTTGACGGAGCATGTGCTTCCGCCGGAAAAACAGGGGAATATTCTTGATAAAATAGCGGCGAGAGGATTAGAGAAGAAGACGAAAAAGACGGAAAAGCGGCTTGCGAAGAGACAGAGAAAGGCCGAGAAGAGACAGGCAAAAATCGAACGATTGCGTGCGCACGGCATGATTGCTGATGATGGCTATGATGCTCGGAAGGTGGCCTATAATGACAGTTCCAGCTCGAGTTCCTCGTCAGACTCGGATTCATCGGATAGTGAGATGCAGAAGATGGATCGAAGGGTTGAAAAGATGAGACTAGACCCAGACATGAGCGATAGAAAGCGTGCCAAGCATCAAGCCAAGATTGACGAGGATCGGCACAAGTACCAGAGAAAATATGAGAAGAAGCTGGCACAGGCTAATCGGAGAGCTGACAAGGCTAATGAGAAGGCCGAGAAGAATGTGAAGAGGATGGAGTATATTGTCATACACAATCTTTGATTCGGAGATTGGGCAAGTGAAATGGAGTTATGTGACGAAAACCCGTGCTGAACTAGTCCTTGAGGCGGGTTGAAGGTCGAGCAAATACTTTGCCGTGGCCCATCTACCACTTTTACCGTCTTGTATTTGCTGCAATACATCCTGAATCCAGAGACCGATTGACGGCTCCGTGCACACAAGAGCAGCATACGCCATCCGCAGCGGATATAAGAGGAAAAAACTACCAGCACCTTGTCGCATGCTCTGTAAATGGTATTCCACACTGCGGCAGATGCTGATACCAGAATTGTGTAACTTTTCAAAGTCGAGTGGTCGATAAGTCGACAACGTTGAAAACGAGCTCAATTTCATGATACTTCGCGCCAGATTGAGGAGTAATATTATCGTGCCGTGGTACATAATTATCGTGTTCGCGTGATAGAGGGTTTTGTACTCCAATACCGTAGACCAAGCTTGCACCTGAGCGCTGCCATCACTTATGATAGCGATCAAGGGTGTCGATGTTGGGGCGGGAATCTCGTAGTAGTAGTCCGGATTTTCGACTTCCCATTGCTCGTTCCATTGTTGCAAGCTGTCTAGGAGATCGGTAACTTTCCTAAAAAGATTGATTAAATCACTGGTCTGATCAATCGCTGATGAACTTTCGGCGACTATACGATCCTTTTCCACAAACAGATCGGGACAATCAGCAAGATGATCAACAAGTCTCTGCATGGCTGTTTTTCGTTCGGGATACGTAACCCAGGGTAAAACTTTCCATTCAGGTTCGCAGAGTACCGTATTTCGCCTTAAAAGCAGTGAGGAGAATATGATTGAAGGCCGGGAATTTTCGAATATCTTCAGCGCGGACAGTGAAGTAAATGATTCTGGGCCGCGCAGAGCACATAGTTTTTCTATACCCACGGTGTGACTGAGCCAACCATCTTGACGGTCCGATATAAGAAACTGTACATAGAAAGTCCATCAACAGCAGTATCAATCAACGATACTATAATGGGAGCGTACCTCGAACAAAGCCATAGTCACAATCGACTCCAACAAATCCAACGATGTGTACCTCGTCGGATCACCAAGCGCCCCATGAACATACTCCAACGACTGCCCATATTGATGGAATCCTCGACTCACAAGTCGATTCTCTTTATGCTCGATTCCAAAGAACGTCGTGGACAGCGCCAAAAAAGCTTTGTTCATTTGCGCCCGATCCTCATAGCTTGTCTCATGTTCTGGAGCAGCGACTTCGTCCGAATTGAGACCGCCAAATAGCTTTGAGCGGGTGTATTGGATGAAAACATCGTTGAAATCCAGTGGTATCTGATATGTAGTCAATAGATCAGTGGCGAACGTAAACTCCGCCATGCGGCCTCTTGAAACTGAGCGAGGCACAAGTTCTATCCACTCCCCAACCCCCGCGTCTACAGTCACCTGAGACACTTGCGGCGGGGAAGGCGATATCTTGTGTCCCTTCTGACCATCGAATTGGATAATGGTCATTTCAGGATACCCACTGCATTCCAACTTTGCTTTGATACATCGCAGACAATGTGGCCGCCTCTCATCTAGAACATTCTCTCAGCCATTGAGCTTCGTCGTGTAAGAAAAATGGCAGCCTACCGCATTTAACTCGTCGGCGACGGCATTGTCCACATGCCTTGGATCGTCCGCCTATACCGACCATTGTTTCTATGATGGTGCGCGAGCCATTATATCACCACAGCAGCAAAATCAAAAATCCGAGCTGAAGATTGAGGAAATTACGTTTTCGTAATTCGGGTCAGCACCGGGGCTAAAAGCCCTAGGTTAATCCACATCCAGGCTGTGATTGGTTCATCTTATTCTAACTCATTTGGCCAATCAGGGTGCGTGACTGATTTAAAAGCTAACACCAAATGCTGTTGACTGCGCATGGATTCGGTGAATCTTGGATATTGCTTTTCAAGGTGATTTCCAGAATTCTACATAATATAGAACTAATGTCTCGTCGCCCTCAAATCAGCCACTGATCAAACATGATCCCAAAATCCATATTCTCCAATTGTACCCCATCCCCGATTAAATTCATATCAATCTCGTCCTGATTCCATCCTGTGGTCCAGTCATGACCAGTCGAGGAGGGAAGACTATTGTCGTTTGACGTTAATCTCGACTCAATGACCTCGTCAAGAACGTCCCGGAAAACCTTAGATGCACGCTTGAACAAAGCATCCATGCCATTCCTTGGTTTCTCCACAGAGTCAAGATGAGAGACGAACACACACAGATTGCGAATGAGTTCTGGGCGTGGGGTGGTGTAGTCGACTGCAATACCGGAGCGGGTTTCTGATCGAAGGGCTTCGATCAAGACGCTGGCTGCAGGGAAGCCGTATAGTTGCATCTGTCATGGCAAGTGTTAGTCGAATCGTTTGACAGAGAGTATCTGGGGTATCAACGCTCACTGATGAAGTCAAAACCACATGGATATTACGCATAGAACCGCTGTTTCGGGCAAGTAACAACACAGTTGATATAAGCTGAGAACTCACAGACAGTAGAGAAGTATTCGGGGCCTGATACTGTCGAACGAGTAAGCTCTGAATGAGAAATTCGTTATAAAGATTTGCGAGATACGCCAAAATGAGCATATAAACAGTCAACACATTATCGTGATTTGTCCATATGTTTGGCGTAAATCGGAGGTAGGATGGATGTGATTCCCAGGTGTCCTTGCACCGGCGCGAAATATCCCTTTCCGCCCCGAGGTCCTAATTAGTGTTATAAATTCGGGGACTTCAAAGAGTACAACTAACCTCAATTGTTCGGCCGTCTTGTGGTCGGCTGGCATCAATGAGATATCCAAAATCTCTTCGCGAAATATTGCATTCGAAAATCGTAGTCGGAGCCACGCAACAGACTGAAACACTGGTTTCAGACTCCAGCCTCGTTCATCGACATTTTCCATTGCTTGAGTAAAAACTTCACTGGAAGCACCATATACCTGATCGTCGATACATAAAGGCAGCCCGCAGTCTGAATGTTTCAAGGAAAGTCGTGGAGGACGGCCCAAGAAAGTTGCAATACTTTTGTCGACTCGATAAGATGCAATAAATAAACGTTTCCGCATCTGCGAGAGAAATGGCGGTATATCGGTGGACTTTTTCGTATCTCTATGAATTCCGAGGGCATAAATCCGAGTTGAAAGATCCCCTAGTTGACTCCAAATAGTCTCGCCTGCACGTTTTTCGTCCCGTTAAAACTGTCTCATTGAGGAGGGGGTAATTAGAACACTGACTCGAGGCACCTTGAATCATATCTGTTAACGCCATGTTCTCATATACCAACCACAGCTGCAGGTCGTTTGCAGGCGTTAACATTTTACATACTTGTAGTATAGTATCACTTGCGGAATACATTCTCCCAGCAAACTGCGTTCGTGTTTGTGGTTTTCCGCAAAGAGTAAATGCACCAGTTCCCATTCCGTATTGCGTGCTGCGTCCCGCTTGCGAAATTATGATTCCAAGTATCTCAAGGCGACAATTGACGCCGCTATACAACTTGTGAAAGTCGCATCCTTGGGTTGAAGATGGTATCTGGAATGCCCTGTATGTGTTTTCGATAATATCCGCAGCCAATCGAGTTACTCTGCCAGGAAGATACTCCTTGCAGAACTTTTGCGTCGATGGAAACGCGTTTTGCACGAATGGTGCAGGGATAACTGGAGCTGGACTCAAATTATAAAAGTCCGCAACGAGTCTCTCAAGGAACGGCAGGTCTTCTAGAACCTTCAACACCTCTGAGATCTTTTTGAACCAATACGGCTGTAGTCGACCTGAGCCGTCGATTCCGGTCACAGCAACCTCAGTCTCAAAGCCACCAGAAGAGCCACTATTAGCCACAAACTCAGCCGCAAAACTGGTTGGACCAAGATATCCTAGCGGCAGTGGTGAATGGATCTCAGGAACTTGGTGATGCTGCGGCTCTATGCTAGCTGGAGTTCTGAAAGCTTCCACTAGGCTGGAGGGTTCAGAGTGCCGCTCCACGGAAGGCGATGGAGAGAGTATTGTTCGTCGTGTTAGCGGCGCAGGATGATAGAAACATCCATTACTGGTGCGGCGCCGTTGACAGCGAGTGCAGATGGGCAGCTTGTGGTCACATTTCACTTTGTCGCGGCGACATGGCTCGCAGCTAGCAGGCATGCCATTTCGACGGCGTGAAGAGCTCCTTCTATTTGTTAGCCAAATTCGTACCAGAGTTGGGTTTTGAAAGGGGGACCGACATGCTTTTGGATCAACACAAGGTCAAAAGAGATTCGATAGTCACAAAAAAAATCCTTCTTCGGTCACCAAGCCGGGGATGTTGTAGATTGCAAAAAGGCTGATACTATGACTGTCCTGGTTTCGGCCTTTGAGCTCCGAAAACCAGTCCGAATCCCGAAAACTACCCCGAGCTCCGGTCATCTTGACCCTAATTTTAACGACAGTGAATAGTCGTGTTGAACGTGGTAAATGACATCCATCCTATTTAAGCGACTAGTTTTAGATTAAATAAAGGTTTGACTGGTTTTAGTGTCATCACCATATTTTTGTATAAAATGCCCAAATCCTAAACTCAGTGGGCGATGAAGCCAGCCGGAGCTCAATAACCCTAGCTTTGACTCCAAAGATTCAACGAACTCAATTGAGTCCCTGCTATGCACGACTCCTCTTTTAACTGGTTTATGAGTAGGTGGGAACCAGAAGAACAAGCCAAAAAAACGACGGAGAGTTTACAGCACCCGCGACGGACACTATTCCTAGAAGTCCCAAGAAGTCCTTATAATATCAATGGATCTTGTGAGCTTACCAACGATGCCCTGCGTATATATTAGTCTTGTTTGCTTTACAAGTGTTACATCTGAATTGTTCTCTCGTGCAACGATGAATCAGAGGTCCAAATTTATTGGATTGTACTTGTCCAAATATTAAAAGATATAAGGGCATTGTCGTTGATTGCAAGCACAACAATGCCCACCGAAATACTTCAAAAATGGCGTTCATCGCCATTTATGACCCTGCAATTGAATGATGACAGTTGGGATAACGCTGACCGCAACCATTAGAGCAACGCCAATTCCAGCACTTCCATTAAATCCCACATTCTCAAACATTTGAGGGAACCTATTTCGAGATGATGATTAGTATTGCGAAGCTAGAAGCAGGACATCTATAAAAATACTTACCAGAATGGTCCAATAAAACCCCAAGTCTGCCTGACGAAGGTAACAAAGACACCCACACTCGCAGCCTCAAGGCGATAACAGTCAACGGCGTAAGTAATGAGGACGGTAGTCACAACCTGGTTACCAGCAGCACCGATAGCAGCTCCGACCAGCGGCGTCACGTTCCAGGTATCAGAAGCCTTACCAAGCTGCACACTGAACACGATAAATCCAACAATGGAAAGAGCGTAGCCGACATGGGCGAGCCAGAGACGATATTCAGGAGCAACGAGTACTTCTTCCCCAGATATACCGCCATCCTCAGCATTGCCGGCAGTAGCAATTCCGGACTTACGGGCTTGCTTTTGACGGCGTCGTGACATCCACTTATCAGACATGAAGCCGCCGATTTGCTCGCCAATGATGGATCCGATGATGATGCTGATCATTTGGAGACCGTTTTGCTCCGTGTTAAAGCTGAAGAGCACAGGGAACAGCTGTGGAATTTCAATTGTAGGGACAATTCCAGTCCATAAAAAGACCATAGAGTATGCCGCAGCAGGAAGGAAAATGCATGGGTGAACCACGAGGGTGAGTGGGTGATAGAAATCACTCAACTTGAGAGGAGTAGGATCAATGCGTCGGAACTTGAACTGGCTCACTTTTGGTTCCGGTGATATGGCATTGTTGGTGTAGTTGACGTCGCGGATATACCGGGTTTCGTGACCGAGGATGAGATAGAGGGCGAATTGCACCCCGTTAGTCTATAACAGATTAGTGAAGGATAATCGGAATTGCTTAGCAAAGGGACGTACAATCGCGAGAATGTAGTAAATCCATCGATAACCAACACGCATAGCCACAAAACCCATAATCAGAGGTGCAATCGGCACTCCTAGAGTAATCATGACGGTCCATATACCCATATACCTGGCGCGCTCCTTCTTGAAGAAAGTCTCTGTAACAATTCCACTTCCAATAGCAGCAGCAGAGCAGATGAAGAAAGCAGTGATAGCTCTGCACAATCCCATTGTACCAAATGAGTAACTGTTGGCGCATCCGATGTTGCCGACAAGAGAACAGATCAGAGACAATAAGAAGATGGGACGACGACCGAAGCGATCGGCCAGAGGACGCCAGAATAGGGGTGCTCCACCAATAATCGCGATGACGAGTGAAGTCAAGTAACTGGCACGCTGGACACTAACACCAAGGTCGGCGGCGATGTCGACGAAGGCTGCCATAATTGCAGCAGCAGTGAATGTGGCCATCATTGCATGGAAGGCGATCATGATGAGGTTGACGACTTTCTATTGATGGGGATAGTACGTTAGTATTGTATAAACTCTGGACAGTGATATTGTATTGAGGTAGTTCGCAACACACCTTCCATTTTGGCCAGTTGTATGGATCGGCATCTGTCATGTCTGGTAGAGGATCAAGTTCAACTGTTCCATGCCGACTAATGAGATAGTCGCGGTATTCCGGCGACAAGTCGTCAGTCCCAGCATGCTTGATATCTTCATGCTCTTTGAAGAGGCTCTTGTCTGTCGACATCTTGAACAAAATTCACCTAAGTGCTTTAATTGACTGGACACAGCACGCTACGGTATCCGACGGAAGGAGGTGCGTGGGTGGTACTAGGAAGTAGTGAAAGAAATAATCGCGTCCTGAAACTGGCACTTTATAGACCTTTAATCCTGGGACTGATAAGTGCAGCTAGAGGAATCTAGTCACATCAAATTGACAGCATGGGGCAACAATCCCAAATCTGGGTCGAGAACTCCGCATTCCCCCTTTGTTCAATGCAGTATAGTGTCTCCAGGATCATAGCAGAGAATGCAGGGATTGTGTGGAGGAGCGGATATGAGATTTGCATGGAGCAAGACTAAGCGTCTGTTGGGGACGTCTCAGAGCGACGAGAACAAGCATTGCTACAGCATTTCGCGGATGTGATATTAACCGCCCACTGGCCGTGCCAACACATCGCAGTTGCATCTGGAGCGGCCCAAGGGAACTAGACAATCAAGCTTGGTTGTTAATCTTAAGTCCGTAGTTAGCTCGAAAGCCTCGTCCGGGGGGCAGATTCATATGATATCTTGATTGGTCATATCAGAGTGGCTTTGGTAAATTCTTGTTGGATTCGTCATCGTTTGATAACTCCCCAGCTATAGTGACATAGTCTAATCATATACCAAAGTCTATCTTTCTGGGCGCTTGAAAGTCGTCAGCTTGTGGATAAGGTTATTTCCGGCGCGGAGCAGGATGTTCACGGAGTTTCAAGTCATCAGTATGATTTTTCGATATAGCAATCCGGGTTAAAAATATTGTGTATTCTTAATTCAGAATGCTCAATCCGGTGTAGAGTATGCTGCCTCTATCTGACATATCTCTCCACTAATGTGCACTTTTGTAAAAAGCCGGGAGACGAGGAAGAATGGCAGTCATAAAAAGACAATTCTACCTGTGTGGATTACCTTGACCCACCCCCGCAAGAATCTTTATCCCCCGCAAATGGAGAGCTTCCCCAGATCAAATTGACAGTGAGCCAAGGAGATATAGATTGCGTAATAAGATCTGACAGATGCTATTTGAGGAATTTTCGGTTTCTCAGAACTAGTCTCCCAAAAGTCTGGTAGCTGGTGCCAGTTGTCATCCTGCTAAGGGAGAAGTCAACGCTTATTAAGCATGCGAGATGTTGAGTAACTAACTTATGGAATCGTAATGGCATTATAAAGTCAAAAGTCTCTCTGACAAAATAGCCTGATTATCTGAGGGTGAATGGAAGAGCTTGAAGCAGGCAATGTATGGCTATGTATAGCTTGCTACCTGAGGAATTTTACATTGGCCTGAGCATAGTATAGGAAGTAAGAATTGCGATGTATTCAGTTTTAGTGCCATTTCTCTAAGCAACCTCTCATAGATAATAATCAATCCCACAGCGGATGATGCCTCTTATCCCCCGGATAGGTCTCATTCCCCATAATCTTCCAATACATTTCACTCACAGGAACCTCTATGGCACCCGGAGGACGCCGAACCTTTCCAGCTTCCTCAGTATCTAACGTATTTTCATTCCGCCATCGTACCAGCGTATCAAAATCAATACACTTCTTATTAACAGAAAAGTCCGGGAAAGGTCTTTCTTGCGTCTCAACCCACGAATACGTGGTCATAGTCGTATCCGCATTACACATAAGGAACTGCACAAGAATATCATTGCAATGTCGGAGATGAACCCAAAACATCTCAGAGTGATCTCGTTTGGGGATTGACTCAGGTCCATATCCTTCCATATGATATTTTTCACCGTCAAAGTAATAGTCTTTGAAGGCCTCTGTGCGGATTGCATTGTAGCAATGTAGTATGTGAAACGCATCAAGTCCTCCCATGTACGCTTCGGGGCCAAATCCGAAAGTTTCATCGGGTAATTTGACTGCCATTTCTGGATCTTTGCCCATTGCGATGACTTGTTCGCGGGTCAACTTGAAGATTCGTTGAACTTCATAGTCTTGCCAGAGGTCATCGGTGGCAGGACCCGGTTCCCGTCGTCCGAGTAGCTGCTCCTCGACGTTTGAGGCGGGAAATAATTCGCCTTGTACTTGCTTTCGGACAAAAGGTATCTCTATATCATCCAAAACAGGTGCTAGTCGATAGTTAGCGCGATTGAGCTAGAGCAAGTAGCATGAAATGAATCATGGCCCGTTTTTAAGGTCTGAATCATAGTTCGCTTACAATATGTAGTGACTTGTCTATAAATCTCATTCGGGTGACTAGACCATCGATATCCACGTGCGAAGAAAAGCAAGAGTGAGATCAGAAACAGAGCAACGTTGCAACATACAAAGATCATCCCTCGTAGAGAGGAGGCTGACTGGTCTTTCGGGTTGCGATATTCGAACGGACCCTCATCATTATATCTTCTCAGCAATGACCTTGAGTCAAAATAATTCTGTGCATTCTGCTCAGTCAAGGATGTTCCGTCAACATGCGGGTTATGATCACCATCTGTCGAGACTGTATCGACACTCTTATACCCTTGTGGTCTCGGAGATTTCTCAGACCAAAACGATGGCAATGTCATATTGATTGCTAATGCCTTTAAATCTTTGAACTCTTATCGACTTTCTAGACACCCGGATATATTTCATAATTCAGAAGGGGAAATAGACAAACGCAGGCACGATCTATCGAGTGGGCGTAAGATCGGCGTAGAAGGAACCGCTATCCTGTGAACTGATAATAATCCTGTCATCCAATACCTAGCTTCCTATGTGACTTTTGGTGTTGGTTGTGGAGCATCGAGGGGCCAAAGGAATGATCATCCCTCCATATACCCTGCCATACAGATAAACTCCTGATAAGCACATAATAGACATGAAGCTTAGAATTATGGTGTAATTCTTTGGACATGTTCCACAATAATTCCCTCATCGGTTGTACTGTTGGGCGGGGATAACATTCTGTGTATATTACGTTCTGTTTAAGCCGAGTTGTAACCTCAATACCATCCAATACGAAATGCGGATTAAACCAACACCATCGTAGATACGACACTAATCTTACACTAGACACCATGTTTGTAACCATAAGGGTCGATGATCAACATGATCTTAGTGGCACAATTACGGAGACTCTTGATGTAGTTAGCATCGTACAGAATATGAGGGGTCTACAAATGTGATATTCATGTACCTAGGCACTAAAATCGCCTGGATATTGTACCACCAAAGGAATCGTGGTCAACAAGCTCAACTCAAAGAGAGGAATACACGATGTGAGTTATAGTGGACAATCTCCATGGCAAAGATTGCTTAGCCCTTTTTGTGACGATGATGAGGAAGAGGCATAAAATGTGCCTACGGCACTGGATGAAGTGACCGGTTACGGAATTGAGCGATTGATATCAACTTGTACCGGATATATCGGATTGCAGTAAATTATAATCAGCCCCCAAAATATGCAACAGAGCACTTCCGGACACACAGCGATATGGACTATAGTGATTTGATGAAGTCTTATCTCAGTAGGGATCTACAACCAGGCCAATCTTGTCACCAACAATCCAACAGTATTCATTACCCTGTACGGACAACAAATGAACGATGAAATAGGAAGGATTTGGAAATGTGATGCACGACCCAATCCACCAGTTGATCACCTTGTCGTGTGACTAGGCACCGATTGACAAGGAGCTATATTAGTCACATCAGCGCCCTCAGCTACCTAGGGCATTCATCGCAATTGGATATATAACAATCGATAGACACCTAGCTACTTAGTACTCCAATTTCCCAACACCATAAAAGTCAGAAAAACTTTCTCGATTCCACTATCCTTGATCGAGTGCTCAAAACTAGTTCAGTCAAAATGCGTTTTGGTACTCAGACCGTCGCGCTTCTGCTGTCTGCAGCTACCTTGATATCCGCATTGCCGGTTGTTAAGGTAAACTACCCTGCCTACTACATGTTTGTGCCCACCGGTATCGCCTTGAGCTAATGAGAATCAGCGTAACGAGATTCAGCAACGAGAAGAGTTATATCCTCTCCCTGATCTTGGCCGTATCAAGGTTGAAGACAAGCGCGAGGAGTTATACCCACTCCCAGACCTTGGTCGTATCAAGGTTGAGGATAAGAGAGAGGAGTTGTATCCACTCCCAGACCTTGGCCGTATCAAGGTTGAGGACAAATAAAAGAAGGTCTATATAAGTTACGCTGGTTGACGGATGATGGTCGATATTGGCCATTAAATGAGCCATGAGGTTCGATGATGTCTGGTATTCCACACAAGTCTGACGTGATTCTCAAATATGGATGTCAGGGGATATGGCCATACCGGGGTTGAAGCATGCAGATGCAGAAACTTGGTTAAAATACTTTACATTGATATATAAACAAACAATTAGTGCATTTATAAAGCTTCGAACGATGCTTGGTGCATTCGACCTAGACCATAGAAGACTTTCGTAAACGCTTAGGTTTGAAGAGTATTCCACAGGCATCCCGACAGAGCAGGTATTAATCCTCGTAGGACGAACGGCTCTGTATTTCATAAAAGTGCCGGAAAAGCGACCCGGGGCGACTCAATAACTTGCCCGGCGAATCATACTCGACTATTCTGCCTTCGACAACGGCTATCATGTCAAAATCAGTCAAATTGCGAACAGATGCGCAATTGCGATCATTTTGCTGTCTGTAAATTCTGTCCGGATGACTCTCTGCATGAGCTCATCAGCCTTCTCATCAACGTTGCTAGTAGCTTCATCCAGGAGCAGAATCTTGCGTTTCATGATAATAGCGCGAGCAACGTAAATTAACTGTTTTTGACCGGCTACTAAGACAATATCATCTATCCTTAAATTTAGACCACCAGCACTGGACTTAACATATTCACAGATGAAATTTTTCTAGTGCTTCCAGGATTTCCGAGTTATCAAGCCTTACTGTTGTGCTAACGAGGGGAGTAAATCCAATGAGACTCTCGCCCAGAGATCTGCTAGATAGCAGTACTGGCTCTTGCAGAATCATAGTGACTCTATTACATACAATCTCTCTTAAAGATATTGTTAAATCTATACTATCAATCCTAATCTCTCCCACCTATACCTCAATCATGCACAGAAGAGCTAAGATTAAAAAGCTTTTTCTACTCTTAGTATAGCCATATATTCCTAGCTTGATCCCAGGCTCGACAATAAGAGAAATATTTCGAAGCACCGGCTAGCTAGCCAGTATATATCCGGCACAGATATTTCTAAACACCAATTATCCCTAGGATAGCTAAGTAGGAGGAGGAATATGGTCTTCTTCTAGAAGATTCTTAGACAGGATAGTGGTTTAAAACTCCTAGATATGAGTTATAGCACTAATACTAGTCTCTATTGATGTCTAAAAATTGATTAACTTAGCCAGTTGCTGGCTAAATGTCACAAGTGATATGAGAGATACCTTAATAGAACTATTTAGGATAAATACTGCTAGTATATATAAGAGAATAGTAATACCTATTAGAAATAAATCTAATACTAGGATTAACTACATTTAGATGATAAATAGAGTAAAAAAGATTATTGTAATGTCTAAAGTAACTTCTAATTTTCATCTTAGAAATTGCGCTGCTAGTTAAATGCGCGAACAGTGGTAAGACCGGTGATAGTCTCTGTAGGTAGATATACAGCGGAGATTTAGTTTCTAAATCCAGTTGATGTAACTATCGCAAGGTGCGAAGATAGAACTCCTAGATTAAGAAAACTGCAAATCCAGCGACAGGAATAAGTAGAGTAAGATATTTTGCTCCAACTAATATGAAATAAGCGCTTATCAGATATTACACAAAATTATTGCTAGTCTTGAGGAAGTCCACTGGTAGTGATCAATCTACCAAGTTCATATCTTGACTGAATCGATTGAGAGTAATACTATTATCAGTGGATGCCAGGAATGACAACGGTGCATCCTTGATTTCGGTAACCAGGTATTCGTACAAGCGACTTGATGTTTTAGGAACGATATAACAAAACACTAGCCACATGCACAATGCCCACAGAGCCGAACCCGAGATAGCTAATATGCCATAGATAGAGATATACATTGGCAATTGTTCAAAAGGGGAGCGAGCGTTAGTTTCTGTCCACCATTGAACCCAGAGATCTATTCTCAGTTAGTATGCGTCAAACACTGGCATTGGAATATGCGGGATACACTTACTGGGAAATTGAGAGCAGAAATCTCCGACGATCAGACACATAAAATAAAGAAGAATATATCCAGTCCCAGCGGTCTTGAGATAGTATGAATAGTTAGTCAAATCACCCAGCTTTTTGTCAGCAACATCTTCGACGGTATGTGATGTGAGAGGTATGGCGGGCGGTTGATTATTGACCGGCGAGTTGGTACTTATATTTTGACGAACATGAGACGGTATTATGTCAATAGGTATGAGCTCGTTGCTCTCCCGAACAGCCTGATGTCGTTTGCATTCCACTATCTTGCCATTCTCGAGCACAACGACTTGATCAGCGCAAGTAAAATTGTGAGCCCCATGTGTCACAAGAACTACAGTCACCGCCATGATTGCGTAACAGGCCTTGGTTTCCAAAAACATGGGTAAGGATATGTTCACCGATTCTAGCATCCAAAGCACTCGAAGCATCATCGAAGAGGGCTAGTTCTGTGCGAGCATATGATGCACGTGCTATAGCAATTCTTTACTGTTGACTGCCAGTCATTGAGGTACCGTTGCTTCCGATAAGAGTTAGTGACAAAAACATCGCTCGGTTCTTGTTAACCATCCTCGAGCTCGACTATACCGAACAAACCCTTGGTGTCAAATTTGAGCTAACCGCCACCACCAAATAATTCCTACAACTGTCCAACAACAAGAACCGACTAGGTGGTCTGGTTGACCGCATTCACCATGTCGGAGCCTCCAAGTTGAGCGTATAGGCGAAGACACGATAACTGGACATTAAAGTCAGAGTTGAGTACAAATGTTACAAGCCATGGAGAGGGAGGAAAGCTAGGTTGAGGCAAGGGGACAGGGATTGACGATGATGCTGCATTACTATAAGAAGGTTGATGGGAAATGGAAATTGCCCGGCATCAAGCCTTAGAAGCGTCTGGACGAGTTCAGTTCTCCCGAGATTTTCAAAGAAGGGGAGACCAATGGGAAGCTAAAGATATGATTAATCTATTCGAGACTGCAACAGTATCTAAGTAGTACTCGTTTGGCGCTAAGTACATCACTCCAGCTTGTTGTTAAAAGAAAAGTGTCATTACTGTTTGATATCATTATTTCATATTATCTGACTGATAAAATTGAATGTATATGCCAAACTCTGTACCTAGCAAGCATAGATGCAAAGTTACTCCATATAAATTACGCAGCTATACCTTTGGCTTTCCAATAAGGCTCCAAAAGTCGCAGCCAAGTCCATCTAGTCTTGTTCCCCCATCCTTTCTCTTTCCATGCATTCAGACTTTCCGGAAAATGGTCCACGCCGTCCCTGACAGCGGAGTCATGCGCAATAATAGTAAAAACATCTTCCTGGCAGTCTATCTCTTGCAAATGATCCCTTGTCTTCTTTGCCAGAGGAATGTCATGACCAAAACACATATCATACAAACTATCTGTGGTCTTTCTTCCTCTGGAATGTTGTAGCTCTTCGAAAGCGCTACCAGGGCAAAACGATATATCACTTTCTAGGTTTAAGGGATTCGGTGAGATTGATGATGGGACTGGAAGATATTCTGAAGGCCGAAAAATGCCTGGATCATGGCAAATATCTCCTCCCATTAGAATGAAAGTTGGCGGGTTGACAGTTGTACGAGCCAGAACACAGAGGTGACCAATTGCATGCCCTGGACTGTCGAGGAAATAAAATGATCCATCGCCGAAATAATCAACAGCTGGGAATTTGCCAATCTGGAAAGAATTGGGACCGTCGAACCGGATTTCTCGCAAGTTTCGGTTTCTGCGAATGATAGTCAGCTTGTTGTTTCTAATTAGCTTATAAAAAATGAACAAACATACGCGTAATCACTCTCTAGGATAGGAGAGTCTGGGTTCGATGGATATCCAGGAAGCATTGCATCAGAGAAACCTTGTCCTACTATCAATTCGGTAGTGGATGGGAAGCTGGATGGGTCACCAATATGATCCCAATGCCAATGACTAAATTTTGTAAGCATGTCTTCAATCAAATTAACGCCTTTATGCGCATTGAACAATTACCTCCATATGACGGCATTTATTTCCTCCTTTTTTATGCCGTTCCTCTCGAGGATATCTGCCACGCTCTCTTTTACTTGAATATCGTAATTCGTAGACGGTATGTAATTAGAGATCTTGGGCGCGTAGTTCTGCCAATCTTTACGAATCCCCAAGTCAAATACCATTTTATTACCCGAGGGATGCTCAAGTAAAAATGTCAACACTGGGCTTGGCCGCTTCTTCTCAACTCCTGGAACAGCTGGTTCCATGAATCTCTTGATTATAGCTGGTCCAAAGTTAACAGGATTGATCATTTTCACTATCACAGCTACCTCACCGGGAGGAATCTTGATAGTCGGCGGGTTCGACATGTTGGTTTGCTGATCTCAGCTTCAGGCTATGTGCGTTCGATAGTATCGTAAATACTTCTCTCACAAGAATCAGCAGAACAGACGAAGGTTTTGAGCTTTGTTATCTTGTATCCTGCATCTAGCACTAGTGCTTACTAGCATACAACATCGGAGCTGATACCGAATGTCAGATCCAGCACGTGGCCAGAGATAGGTACTCGGTACTTTCCTTATACAGTCATAACCGGTTCTAGTGTTTCCCCACGGTACCAAATTTATGATGTGTTACGTGGTCGACCCCCGGATTACTCCCGGACCAGACCTCAACTCACCCCACGTTTCGCACCAAGATAAACTTTCTGCCACGCACTCCGTAAAACCTTCGGAAATACCGTTCAAATACCGTTTCGTAACGTAATAACCGGCAAAGGTACATTGAGTCACGGACAAATGCGACCTGTACTTTCTGCGTCTAGTTGTCATAGCTTTCGCATTTCATGTATTGGGGTGCTAGGTAGCTGGAAGCTACATGGGAAGCTATAGATATAATATGCCCTCGCTTTTCAGAGGATCTGACGGACTTTAGTCTCTTTAAAATCATATGGGGATACTCCTGCTAAGGAATCCACTGTGGTGTCTTTTTAAAGTGACATTAGATTTTTCATTTGAAGACTTTTATCCTGGGTAGCTTTCCAATATGTCGGACCATATCAAACCCGAAGCTTCCCACACGGAGAGTATGGAGGTCGAAAGTGCAGGAATGAAGAGAATCGATACTGTGCACGGAGATGAGGCTATCAAAGTTCTCGCTGCCTATGAGGGCGAACAAACCTGGACTGAAGAAGAGGAGAAGAAGCTCCGTACAAAAATTGACTTCAAACTGCTTCCCGTCCTTTGGTCAGTAAATCATATCTTCCTGTTCTACAAACAGCATGAATAACGCTAATGCTAACCCTAGTATTACCTACGCATTATTGTATGCAGACAAGGTTTTACTTGGTCAGGCGGTACGTTACCTCTGATGAGACTTCTAGTCGAAGTATACACCATGAGACTGATCCCTACATTGCTAGGCTCTCTTCGGTATCTTGAAGGACCTTGATCTCACAACGGGCAATCATTACTCTATGTCATCGTCGATCTTTTATATTGGCTTCATCTTCGGAGCTTATCCAGCTATATATCTCGCTCAGCGATACCCAATCGAGCGTGTTGCATCCCTTGTTATCATTGTGTGGGGAATAACCTTGATTCTCACCCCGGCATGTCAGGATTTCCGTGGGTTATATGCTCAGAGGTTCTTTCTAGGCTTCACTGAAGCCGGCATCAGCCCGATGTTCATGATGATTGTGGTGCGTAGCTTGGATCTCCCATCAGCACTGCAGTTGGGCTTAACTGACATTGGGATTGTTGCTATAGGGCGGATGGTACAAGAAAGACGAACAATCACTGCGGATGGGGTAATACTACTTCTGATCTGTGACTACATCTACAGCCGTGACTAATGCTGTTATAGAGCCTGGTATTCTTGCACTGGGTACGTGTCTATTTTCTCGCCCTTGGTCAACTGGGGCCTTGGTCATATCCAGGGGAAGCTTTCGCCATGGAACTACATGTACTTCTTTGCCGGAGCAATGACCATTCTTGTACGTTTCCTTGAACACCTAATTCACAGTCCCAGAGTACTAATTCATACTGCTAGTGGGGAATCTTGGTCTTCTTTCTCCTTCCTTCTGACCCGATCCGAGCCAAGGGATTCAACGACAGACAACGCTTCATCGCAGTATCCAGAATGCGAACAAACAACTCCGGAGTTCGCAACACTCACTTCAAAATGGCTCAAGCAGTGGAACTCGCGACCGACATCAGATTTTGGTTGATGTTCTTCTTTGCATTCACCTGCATGTTTGCCAATGCTCCCATATCTACCTTCCAACCCCTGATCATCAAAGACCTCGGCTATAGCGGCCTTAAGTCATTGCTTATGACTATGCCATCCGGAGCATATGCCGGTACAATGATGCTGATTACTACGTACTTGGCGTATAAATTCCCTGGATGGAGATCGTACATCATTGCCTTATGTCAGGTCATGACAATCTTTGCTAGCTTGTTGCTTTGGCTTCTTCCTCGATCAGCCACTGGTGGACTTCTGTTTGCAGTATACGTTCTCCCGACGACTGGATCTGCCTACGCTGTTGCCATGGGATTGTTCCTGGCCAACAATGCAGGTTATACCAAACGGTCCCTCACTTCATCGATGATGTATATTGCCTACTCCCTTGGTACGTTCTACCCGATATTTTATTCTCGTGATAAAAAATTATTAACGTTCACAAAGGAAACTTTGCTGGACCGCAAGTTTTCAGAGCCCAAGATGCTCCTAGATACACTCTTGGATTCATTGTTGTCCTAGTCACTGCTATTATTGCAGGAATTATTGTACTTGTTTACCGCTTTGTTTGCGCTTATGAGAACCGCCGTCGTGACGCGTCCGGTACTAGTGAGGCTTTCGAGCATGCTTATGAGGATGATTTGACAGACAAGAAGGTAAGACGAATCTATCATCAAGATCGGCAAATTATACTGATAATATTTTGCAGAACCTACAATTCCGATATGTTCTATAATTGTTTTGGGCTATTCCTAGTCGACTGAGATTCCGCTTGGTCATATTTCATTGGATTTTCATTTTCAGATGTAGTCTATATTATTTAGTCAAATTTGTCTACGTAGCTCATAATCTTCGTTCAATATGACTTTAATAATTGCCATTGGAAGTGAATCTCAGGACTACTAGTGTATGTAAGATGTGGTAAGAATTTTCATAGTTAAGGACGGTTCTATCTATGCTATGTTCAAAGCTAAGGTGATTCCTTTACTTAAATTAACAGCACGGTTATGTTTATGAAATATGATAGACAATATGTGCATTCCTTCCCTATAGTCTAGCCCGAATGTTAATGCCCGATGCATCCCTTTCATGTTGCACCCATTCCTTCAGTACTTTCCTCAATGTCTTGCCACTAGAGCTTCTAGGTATTTCATCCACGAATACTATCCCACCACGAAGTCTCTTATGGTTCGCAACACGGCTATTGAACCACTTAAGAATAGACTTTGTATCGTCAACAGTACCTTGATGGTTGAAAGAGACTTTTCTGACAACGTAGGCTCTTGGAAGCTCAGTACCTGCTTCATCAGACCGAACACCCACAACAGCACAATCTGCAATTTGAGGATGCTCAAGGAGGTATCCTTCCAACTCCGCTGGTGCCACCTGAAACCCCTTGTACTTGATAAGTTCCTTTACTCTTTCCGTAATGAATAGATTTCGTTCTTCGTCGACAAAACCAACATCCCCAGTCCGATACCAGCCATCAGCGGATAAGGAAGCTTTCGTTGCCGCAACATTGTTATGGTAACCTAAAAAGACATTGGGGCCACGGACATACAGCTCGCCTGTGTCTCCTTGCTGTAATATCCGTGGCTCAGGGCGTACTCCGGTTGAAGGATCAAATGTCACATCGGAGAGTTCGCAAATCTTGGCCTCGACATTCGGTAGAAGCCTGCCTGTACTGCCCACAGGTTGGTCCCATTTATCCCATGTCTGATTGAAAACAGTTGGACACGTCTCCGTCATTCCATACCCTTGTTTCAGCCTAATCCCAGTGCGCCTAAAGCAAGCATTTATAAGCTCAGGTGACAAAGTGGCTGCACCCGAATTTGCCATGCGCATGCTCGACAAATCGTACTTGGATACGGCCGGGTGTTTACATAGAAGCAACACAATTGGCGGCACAACGTACGAGAAAGTGATCGATTCTTCTTGTACAGTTCTACACCATTTCTCGACGTCGAATTTGGTCAAGGCGATGGTTGTTGCACCGGTGTACAGTGAGTTGATCACCGTTTTGGTCAAGCCTAATATATGAAAGAAAGGCACGCAAGCTAAAACCCTGTCACCACCAGCTCCACATTTGGGGAGAGGGATGCCATTGCATGTTCTGGAGCCGTTCCATGTCAAATACTCTTGATCGCCCGGCTGGAGTTGACTGATATTTGATGTTACATTGTAATGCGATAGCTTGACACCCTTTGGTTTTCCGGTGGTTCCTGAAGAGTAGACCAGGAAGGCAAGATCTGTCTTTGGATTGATCACCACGCCTGCATAAATAGAATTGCAATTTGAATCGCAAATTTGCTTAAAGTGTGGAATCTGTGCCGTTGATTTCTCTAGCTGATCAATGAGCAGAACCGGAGTGCCTGTCATTCCAGCAAGCGAGAGCGCCTCCCTAACCGCTCCGAGAAGATGATATTGAGTTATGACTGCACGAGCACCGTTATCTGATAACTGCTGAGCAAACTCTTTCGCTGTATACCCCGGGTTGGCCGGCGACACAACTGCTCCTGCCCATAGAGCACCAAGTACGACCGCCGGCCACTCGATACTATTACTAGCGAATATGGCTAAAACATCCCCCTTTTGCCATTTGAGTTTGGATTTTAGTCCAGCTCCAAAGCTCAACGCTAATAGTTTAATTTCAGCATAGGTGTAGGCTTCCTTGGTGTCAGCATCTTGAAATAACTCTGCACGTATAAGTTAGGATTCCATCAAGATTCGAGCTACTTTTGAAAGGCTGGTATACATACTGTGATTATCTGGGAACGTCCTGTTTTTTCTATCAAACACGAATGAGAATATGTCTGTTTCTGGTAGCTCCAACGGTGGCATGGGACTGGTTATGATCGCCATCATTGAAAACGTAGCTTCCAATCCTTGCGAAATCGAAATGTTGATATCAGATATGTTGACTAGTATCTTGATCGAGTATGATGTATTTGCTGGTTGCAAGTATTATGTGAAGACAGCATCATCACAGCCAATTATGTGTCATTATTTACCTTCGATAATAACCGTATGAATCAGTGCTAGTCGGCATGTTTGATAGATACCGGCTGATTAGCCCTGTTAACTAGTTTCACGGCACTGCGTTCTACCTTGTATAAAATGCTTACGTTTGTTATAGCTACCCTTCATAAATCTCCCCTTGTCCAAATTTGGTAGACCGAAATACATGCCAACATTGGATTGCCGGACCAATCGGCAGATGCATTGTTTAAAGTAAATTTTCACGCCTGGGGTAACAGTTGGCATATCATCTACCTTTCCCAAGCTATCCAAATTCAATTGAGCCTAACAGATTTGCCAGCCCACCCGAATACTCAGACTTCAAGGAGGAGTACTTGGCGGGATGACATGGACTGTCCGATAGCTATACGTTAGCGATAGGTGCCATTTTGCCAAATCAGACCAAGTCAGTTCGTTGACTTCAAAATGGGCAGAGGCAAATCATGTAGTGAGCGGATCTAGTACATAGTTTGATACATGAGTACTACTCATAACCAGATGGTGTACTGTGAAGGTTTTCAAAACGTGATTGAATCTTTCTAAATCAAAAAATCTGTCTCATTACATAACATCAATAACACAACTGGTATTTACCAGTCTTCTAAATATCCTGATATGTCTATTTAACAATCCAACCCTTATCATTTCCCTTATATTCCTTTGGCTCGCGGTCTGCAACCTGGACGTACCACGCCAAATCAGCATCTTCCCTCATTTCCCACTCTGTAAATCCATTACCCATAAATCTGAACGGATTTCCAGAGTTATACACGATATCATAGTGCTCAGAGCGAATCTCCATAAGCATCTTTCTGAAAAGAACGGCACTGCCTGCAAACAAATGAGTAACCTTGCCGTCAACGGTTCCACGTTTATACCACGAAGAACATGAGCCAGTCCAGACGAGCGTCTTGTGTATCTCGGCTTGATACTTGCCGAATGCATCCACAGATGCTGCCTTGGGGACCATATATTTGATATCCTCTGTGGCGATCTTCTTGATCATTTTCACGAAGTAGTCACCCGTCCAGTTCAGAGACTCGACAAGCGAACCGTGACCGCAAAGGCAGTTCGGTCCTGCCATAAGGAAGTAATTGGGGAAGTTGTTGGTGCCAACTGACAGGTATGAATTAGGCTCGTACTTCCACTTCTCGGCCAAATTGACTCCGTTTTGTCCGACCAGAGGGTATTGGGGACATTTCGAGACGTCGAATCCTGTTGCACAGATCACTTTGAAGCACAATTAGCCTCTGCAACACATACTGTGAATATTGGGCATGTGTATTAATTACCAACGTCACACTCGTATTCTTGTCCATCTGCTGTAACTACCCCCTTCTCGGTGATTTGCGTAATGGGGCTGTTTGTGAGACTGCAGTTGGGCTTGGAAAACGATTCGAGATATCCAGGCCCAGGTGTCACGCGCCGACAGCCAATTTCCCATTTAGGAATGAGTTTTTCGCATAGGTCGGGATCATGGTTCAGCTTTTCGGCCATTTGGGCTGTTGCGGCGCGCACAGTCTCCTGGTTGAATTCTCCTTTGATGAACTGTACCAATGTTAGCTTTTGCAATTTACGATCCGTATCGGTGGAGTCTTACAAGACGGAATGCCTTGTTTGTACGATGAATGATTCCCTTGCGGTAATCCCTATGTTCGACCGGGTCACTAAATTTCGCCTTTTCCTCCTCGAAATATTCCGGGTTCGTGTCTACAGTATCCCGTCCAAGATGCTTCGAGGCAGGAACCCGATAGTAAACCCAAGCCGGACCCCGAATGAAGTTTCGCACAGTAGTACCCGGCAGCTTGGCCATTTGCGGAACAATCTGAATTCCAGATGAACCATTTCCAATGACTGCGATACGCTTGTTGGAGTAGTCAAAGTCGTGATCCCATCTTGCTGAGTGCGTGATGTGACCCTTAAATTCTGATAGACCGGTAATCTTTGGCCAGGAGGGTTGGCTATCAACATATCAGCTTGGGATTCGGTGTCTTCGTTGAACAGTGCGTTGATGAATACTCACACTAGGTTTCCTTGTCCAGAAATGAGGATATCGCAAAACTCAACTCGCTGCTTGCCTTCGTGCTCAACTGTAACCTTCCATTTACCTTCTTCCTCCTGCCAGTATGCGGAAACAACTTTGGTATTGAGTTGCACGTCGCGATCGAGATTCCATTTCTTTGTGGTCCTCTTGATATAGTCTTGAATAGAGGCACCGCTAGAGTAGAAACGAGGCCAGTCGGGGTTTGGGTCAAAAGGGAAGGCCTGTTAAGCAACTATTAGCCACATAAAAGCCGTAGAGTCTAATTGGTGGTTGAGATCATACATAGATATGAGCAGGCACATCGCATTGCACACCAGGATACGTATTCACCAACCACGTTCCACCAATATCACTGCGAGCTTCAAAAATAGTATGCTCAACAAAATCTTGCAATTCTGGGAACCGATGTTGAAACTTATGCGCAATCAACAACCCCGAAAATCCAGCTCCGATTGTGATGACCTTGAGTTTGCGCGGGTTCATAGCATACTGTGGGTTGAATGGGACGTCATGCGCGTCAAAGTTCTCATCGGATTTGGTGAGTAGTTCTTCGACGTGGACTTTGCCGTTAGGAACTTTTGTTTGTGGTGTTGGCAGAGGGTTTTCTGGAATGTGCTTGATGCTGTTGCCGAACAAAGGTGTAGGCACTGGAGCCGGGCTCATGGTCTCGATTGAGGGAGCCATATTATTCAATCGATATTCGTGAAAGATGTCAATTCGTAATAGATTGTTGCTCTGTGACGATGGCTTATCCTTAGATTGATATGTCGACACTCTCTAGCGTTTGTGATGTTACGTAGGTACAGATGGGACACAGTTCATATACCTAGGTATCGTTCCTAGATTGTATATATTTAATAAGAACACGGTAAAAAGTCCGAGATGCAAATAACCCTGGACTTTACAGATCCACAACCACTTGATGATCCATGCCGATGACCCAATTGATTGTCCTAAACAGGCTCACTTTCGTTACTGTTAAAGTGAAGCATACAGAATGAGAACAACGCATGTCAATTCTATCGGGGTTGGCATTCCATTTTGGGACGAGCCGTCGGTTGTATTGGTCCGGTATCAATACCTCCTGATTTGTAAAAAATACACGCGCACGTTCTGGAATTTTACGCGCGCGGCCGGCTCAACCGGGATATGGCTGCTTACATTGAAGGAAAAGTAGCCGGCAGACTCGCACTTTTGCCGTCGATAGTGACACGTGAGTATTGAGCTCGAAATGCCTAATTTGATCCTCATCTGTTTTTTTTCTCTTTACAACTAAGATTTGTTGATGGTGGGAAGATGGACAAGAACCTTGGAATACCCTCATATAACGCCCGCTCAAGAACCAGCGTGCAGCAAGGAGCACGAGCAACATTCAGAGATATTGTTCAATTAGGGGATCTGTAGGATTTCTCATGTATACTCCTACAAGCCAAAAGCTATTCCATCACGTGGCTAAGTAGTGGTACGTACTTTGGTGGACTGAGAACTTAGTATGAGCCAACCAGGTACCTCCTAAGTACCCCGCAAGTACCTAGAATTCGGGTTTAGGTTGGAGAACTCCATACGAGTCTGACCAATTCAGCCACGATCCTTTCAGGGTCTAGGGCTCCCCCGCACGCTACCCTTCATTCCCTAAATAACAAAAGATTAATCTTAACGCGAAATTCAGAGGCAAATTGATGGGTTGGATGAAGACATTACCGGCTTCTAAGACAACACCAAAAACTTAGGAGATCAATCATAGGAATGTCGAAACGAAATGACGGAGGCTCAATGGGTCCAGTTTGCGGCGCATGGCTTCAAGAGGAAGCGAGCTGAGCTTGCCTGCGCTTTTTGTCATTCGAAAAAGGCATGTTATAAGATGATGCGATAGATAGTTATTGGATTCTAACCGGAATGGTGTTGCATAGATACGATGTGATTTACAAGTCAAACGTAATGAAGGGCAGGACAGTTGCACAAACTGCTCGACAGCCGGAAGAGATTGCTGGTAAGTGCGTTGTATTATGACTGACTTGACGTCTTGCGAGGCAGTGACTTACTGCTGGATATTGAATAGTACACGACCTTCAAAACGAGATAAAAGACATCGGAATAGTGGAAATCCGCCCTCTCATCCACCAACTCCCCCAACAGACAACCCCGATAATGACACTCTCAGCCCTTCTTCAAGGGAGCCGATCCCATTCACTGGCAGCATAGACTACAATGCGCAACCAGCCGAACCCTCTCGCAGCGCGAGACAGTATTCCGGCTCGCGTTCAAGTTTCATAGCGATTCAGAGCGCGCAACCTCCTAGCACACGATGGACAGCATTCGATAATCCTCAAGTAGCTGGTACGCTGGAACAAGAAAGCTCCAATCACAACGAGAACAGCGATATTACGGCGTTAGCCACCTTTGAGCCTGGGGATGGCGGCCATCAGTCCTCATCGGTGAGGCAAGGAACAGCGGATGGACGCATATTTGATGCAAACATTTTCAACATCAATCAACTCGAAATCACAAATAACGGTATCAATAATGACCAAGGACCAGAGGAGCGCAACACGTCTGTCGGATTCGAAGTGTCGCAAGGAGACCTACGACAGAGTTATATGGAGACATACTGGGAATACTGCTACCCGTGGTGTCCGGTGTTATTACGAGACACCATATTGCAAGAGCTCACTGAATCGCCGTTACTTGATAATGCATTGGGAACCGGAGCAAGCCATTTACGCCCTCCACTTATACCTCATCCCGGACCGGCGGCTTATTACGAACGCGCACGGAGGATCTTCTACGACGATGGCGAGGAAGATCTATTCAGATCATTGAAAGCGGTTTTATTGTTCTACTGGTGGGCACCGAGGCCACCTCTCATGGTACACAAGCATTCTTCGTGGTGGTGGACTGCCGTTGTGATAAAGCATGCCCAGCAAGCCGGTTTTCATTTTCAGCCTGCTTCGGAGAGTTCGGAGACTTACAGCATACAGAAATGCATAAAACGACGTATATGGTGGACTGCGTTTGTTAGTAGCCTCTTTTTTACTAATAACTAACATGTACCGCAGTACTAACTATTCAACAGGCCAGGGAAAGACTGACTGCGATATGCCAAGGAAAACCATGTCTCATAGACCCCGAAGATTGCAACATCCCCGAACCATCCATCGACGACTTTCCAGAACTTGAAGATAAAACCAAAGCAGAGGTGTTTGTCTACTGGGTTCGGCTGTGCGCCATTATCGGACGAGTCGCAAAGGAGCTTTCACGATCTGCAAACTCCTCCTCAAACACCAGTCCATTCCCCGTCCATCTAGCCAGGGAACTTATAGAATGGATTCGATCGCTCCCTCCTCATCTGCAGTTGCGTATCGGCTCTAGTCATACGACCGATTTTCAGCTGGATATCCATCAATTGCATCTACCATATCTGGCGGTTATTGTGGTGTTGCATCTCGCGAGATCTCCGCAATCCTTGCCAAGGGCGTTACCTCCGGCCATCATGGCAGCTACTTGTATTGCCCGTATCCTGAAGGACGTCTTATTGAGAAGCGCAATCGGATACATGATGCCAATTACCTGTTGGTACACAGCCATGAGTTTCATTTGCCTTCTTCAAGCCCAGAGAACAGACCATCTCAAAGATGGCGCCAAATCTGAGATCGAAATCCTCGTCCTCACCGTCAAGGAATTGCAAAAGAAGTGGGCAACTGGGACCGTTATAAGACAACAATTCGAAAGACTACTAGAAAGAAACAAACCCCTCACCCCCGAGGACTTTCCCAACAGTCATCTCGGAAATAATAGATCAACGAGAGCTTTGCATTCCGAAGAAGATGTGTTAATGAGTGGCATTGATTGGCTGGACTATTTCCCATTCGTGACTTCACAAACCAGTGCTGTCGCAGAGCAATTGTTGGTCCCGACTGCTTCGAACGAGATATTTTGGGATGAGGAATCTATCTTTTTGTGTACGGATTTCTTGCAAGGGTTGGATGATTGGGCTAGTTGCAGTGATTTTGTATGACTGTGGAGACTACTTGGAATTTAATAATGATTATACGGGTTTATTTATCAGACTAATTCCGTCCTCATATCAAATATAATCTCTACTTATCAGACTCCGATGTTAGGATGCCTTCTGTTCATTATTGCCAGATTCTACTGTATACCAGCCTGTCCATATAGATATACGTAGCTTTAAGTTCGTCCAAATCAAATACAAGATAAGCGCAGACTCCGAGCACCAATCGGCTGTATTTTATTTTACTGCCGTACCCTTGTTGACAATAATAGTAACGAGTCGTGTAACCTATCAGCTAATCTGGCTGATCCATGTATTCCTCTTTCCAATTACAGCCCGGGCTTTGAGTAAAGGATCTTTGATCTACAGTTACCGATTCTCCCTCCAAGCAAATGCACAATATTCGATTCAGGAAACACTTCATCAAGATGTGTGACTTTAGTAGATATGGGATTCCCAGCAAGGAATGGCTGAAAGTCGAAGCAACCCTACCACCACGACAAGGTAAATCCATCGAAGAGCTCAAGGCATCAAATAATGAGAATAGGGAGGCCCGGGCAAGGGAAGAAATGAAAAAGCTGGAAGACAAGGTGTCTCTAACAGACTACTCAATCCCAACCAGAGACGGATCCAGTCTAGAAGCACGAATCTACCGTCCCACGTCTCGGCCTGCAGATGAAGTTCTACCAATATACATACATTTTCACGGCGGGGGGTTCTTGTTTGGCACTCTCAGTTCTGAAGATTCAACCTGCTCCCGCATTGCGATCAATGTTGAGACTATAGTATGCAATGTGAACTATCGACATACTCCCGAACATAAATATCCCACGGCGTGGAATGATGCGGAAGACGCTTGGATCTGGGTCTGCAATAACCATTCTGTTTTCAATGGTGATTGTCAACGACTCGTTATTGGAGGTATCTCGGCGGGAGCCTGGTTGACTGCCTCGCTCATACAGACGGTACTACGAGGCGACATTGCAATAACGCCTCAACCCACGATCCTGGGGCAGGTTCTGATGATACCATGTGTCGTGAGCACACCATGCTACGCGCCTATACTGGAGAAAATTAAAGATCCACGTCTTTCGTCTTATCAACAAGCCAAAGATGCGCCTATTTTGAACGAGAAGATAAAGTCTCTATTCAATAGTCTACTCCAAGTGCAGAGTCCTGACCCCAATGATCGAAGACTGAATCCAGGTCTTCTCTCCCCAGAAGAGGCTCGTCATTTACCACCCACTACGTTATGTGTTGCAGGATATGATCCTCTGAGAGATGAGGGTCTTTTGTATGGAAAATTACTTGCTGAGAATGGGTGAGTTGTGGCCTTTACTTGGAAATTGCAATGTCTGACTGGGCTTTAGAGTGCCAACAAACACGAACGTCTTCAAAGGCTTGCCACACGGTTTCCGGCGTTTCGGTGATAAGCTCTCGGCGTACAAAGATTGGGATTTGGTCATGGAGGATGGAATTCGTTGGGCATGGAGCAAGCCGTCTGCATCCGGGAAATTCATAATCAACGAATACTAGTCATATACACGAATGTATCGATAGCAATAACTAGGCAGACATTAAGAAAGAGGAATATCTCTCATCCGAGTCAACAATGTGTAGACAATATCCGCTTCTCCGCAACCATTTCATCCTCCCCGCACCTCCATCCATGGGGCCCACGCCAAAGCCCTTGGCATCTGTCTCGGACTCCCTCCGTGTCTTCGGTTACCCCCAATTAGGAAAGTACCGAGTGGCACAAAGAGTCCATGCTAGTAATTGGTGTCCAAGCTTGTAGAGGTAATGGAGAACAGGCTTGGTATCGTCTGTTGTACAATGACATCGGATACAGCGTGCCGATATCCACGGAATAATGACCGAGTTACTTGCCGCGCTGCAATTTGAGGTCACAGGATGAAAGCAATTGATGATTATTTATTGAGATTATATACTTAGTTCACCGGTGCAATTTACGAGGGGAAGGGATTCTGGCTATCAAAAAATCAAAGATCGTTGAAGTACCCCTACACATACACCCTTAGAGACATGGCACCGTCTGTGATCGCTTTGGAGCAGGAAGTTCCATCACTCCCCCGAGAACCTCAAACAAATACCAAGATGCCTCAGGTCAGTCTCACAACGAAAGAATTCGGACAGAAGCCCGTCCTAGATCCAAGCTACAAGCTGCTGGAACAGCCCATTGGCACACGTCGTCCGATCAGGGTTGTGTCTCTTGGTGCTGGCTATTCCGGCTTGATGATGGGAATCATGTATAACGAACGCATGAAATACCAGAATACAGAGTTTGTTATTTATGAGCGAAATGAGGATTTGGGTGGAACTTGGTTTGAGAATAGGTAAATCAATGTTTTCGATGATTATTTTGTGTCCCGGGGGAACTAATGAACCTCAGATATCCCGGATGCAAATGCGATATCCCAGCGCACAACTACTCATTCAGTTTCTGTCCTAATGCAGCATGGCCAAACTATTATGCGACTTCGGAGCAGATTCATGCTTATTTGAAAGATGTTGCTGCGAAATATGAAGTTGAGCAGTACATCCGCTACAAGCACTCTATTGTGGGCGCTACGTGGAATGAGCAAAAAGGGAAGTGGGAAATTCAAGTTGAGAGACCGGATAAGTCGATCTTCACGGACGAATGCGATGTTTTCGTTAATGCAAGCGGGGTTTTGAAGTAAGCTATATATTCGAGATTTGGGGTGCATTGAATGCTAATATGTCAAAAGTAACTGGCAATGGCCGACAATTGACGGCCTGGATAAATTCCAGGGTAGACTTATGCATTCAGCACGGTGGGATGATTCGTACGATTTTACAGGAAAGAAGGTAGCCTGTATCGGTATTGGATCATCCGCAATTCAGATTGTGCCCAATCTCGCAAAAGGTAGAGATTTTTCCTCAGAGAAATGGAAGAGATCAGCTAGCTGACATTTACAAAAGTGGTAGGAAACATGGATTGCTATGTCCGCAGCCAAACCTGGATCAGTCCTGCGCCTGGCATTAACGAGCCAACCGAAAATGATCCAGAAATGGATGAAGAATATAACTTCTCGGAGAAAACATTGGAATTATTCAAAGATCCTGAATATCTCCGAGCATATCGTTCAGCACTCATGGACAGACGACTCGAAAATTACAGTCGATCACTCATCGATTCGGAAGGCCAAAAACAGGCTCAAGAAATATTCCGCAAATCCATGACTGAGCGTCTGGGAAATAGTGAAAAGGGCAAAAAAGCTGCTGAACTTTTGCTTCCTACTTTTCCGATTGGATGTCGTCGTATCACACCCGGTCCTGGGTTTTTGGAAGCCATTGTTCAGCCCAATGTTGAAATGCGATGGGATGATATCGACCGTATTACTGAGCGAGGTATCAAAACGAAATCTGGCGAAGAGTTGGAGTATGATATTATTGTCTGTGCCACTGGATTTGATACCACATTCAAGCCAGCTTTCCCCTTGATAGGCCGAAACGGTGTCAATATGGCGGAGAAATGGGCTGAGGATCAACCCAAGGCATATTTCAGCATGTGTGTGCCTGATTTCCCAAACTACTTCTGTGTGTCTACTCGAGAATCAAAATTTTCAAAGTGCGCTCAGAAGGAAGACTAATGTTGGCAGGCTTCGTCGGCCCCAATGCACCCCTCGCAAACGGATCCCTCATCCTCTACATCCAAGCAGTGGCAGTATACATCTACAAATGGCTCGACAAACTACAAACAGAAGGAATCCGTAGCTTCGAAGTCCGAGACGAGGTCAACGAGGAGTACAACCAACATGTAGCCAAATATCTCGAACGCACAGTCTGGAGCGGTGGATGCAGAAGTTGGTATAAACGTGGCACTGTTGATGGGCCCGTTATTGCTATCTACTGCGGGTCAATCATACATATGCTTGAGGCTTTGAAGAACCCCAGGTGGGAAGACTTTCATATGGATAGAACGCCGGAAGCCGCGGTGAATAGATTTGCCTATTTGGGCAATGGATTTTCGTCACGAGAGGCCAAGAAGGGTTCCGTTGGGGCTACGCAGACGGTGGACTTTGATCACTTTTGGAATTTGTGTGTTTTGCCGCAGATTCATGATTAGTATGTTGTTCTGATAACTATTTGCTATTCTATCATAAACTAGTCAGGTGTATGTGAATGTATACCGGTTCCGATAAACGATCTCGACGGTACGTGTATCTTGAGTCTGACTAAATTCCCAACGAACATGTTAGACCTAGTTTCGATATCAATCTAGAAATGGGCAATTTCTCAATCAAAAGTGCTGTCTCAGATGCAACTGAGTTGAAAAGAAAATAGCTATCCTGGTTGTATTTATTATGTATGGTAGACCCTGCCTATAACGAACAGAATACCGCAATATCGCTATATTGAAATTAGGATAGATATAGGGCGTACGAATGTGGAGCGTGCTCCTGACCATCATTGATCGGACAGGGATTATACTAGGGTACTCTGCATTCTATAGTTAGATGAGTCCTATAGGAATCAGAGTCTCTCGACACCAGACCCGGACGTTGGAAGGCTTCAATGTTTCTGTTTCGTTACAGCCATGTTATACTATATTTCTATCAGGAACGTCAATCAAACCCCCGTATGTTCTTATCCATCTCCATCCGCTTGACCACACATGATGGATATTTATCCATTCGGCTCCGGCTATAGGCAGTATCCACCTCGGTATTCCAACAACCGAAACAACTGTACACCAACTAGTCGATACAAGCATTCAGTTACAATCGCCGAACCTCAAAACTTCATATCCTTGGTTCATAAGTATATGGAAATATTTCAACTAATCCACATAACATTACGCATACGACAGCAAAACCAAAAACCATGTCATTGGCAACCCAATCAAGGCCTCCCTCACGCTCACTAGCAGGTAAAGTCGCCATCGTAACCGGCGCGGGCTGTGCTGGCGACGGAATCGGCAATGGACGAGCAATCTCCATTCTTCTCGCCAGTGATGGCTGCAATGTTGTATGCGTCGACCAAAACCCAGAATGGGCGCAAAGAACAGTGGCCATGATCAATTCTGAGCCCGGCTACGGAAAAGCAGTACTTGCCCAAGCAGATGTTACATCCGCCTCCGATTGTGAAGCAGTTGTAAACAAGGCACTGCATACCTTCGGTCGGGTAGATATTCTCGTCAATAATGTCGGAGTGGGCGGTGCGCCTGGAACCGCCGTTGAAGTTGATATGGAAATCTGGGCGAAAGGGTTAGAGATCAATGTTTCCAGCATGGTGCTGATGGCAAAGTATGCTGTTCCGGCAATGACGAGAAATGAGGGTGAAGTCCGAGGGTCAATTGTCAACATGGGTAGTGTTGCTGGGCTGAAGGGAGGGACGCCTCATTTGCTTTATCCGACGAGTAAAGGGGCAATTGTAAATATGACGAGGGCGATGGCTGCTCATCATGCGGAGGATGGAATCCGGGTGAATTGTGTCTGTCCGGGTGTGAGTTTTCCATTCGTGACAGATTTCTAGTGACTGACTGTGTAGATGTTATACACACCAATGATGTACGCAGGAGGAATGTCAGATGAAGCCAGGGAAGCAAGGAAAAAGAGAAGCTTACTGGGAACGGAGGGTACAGGATGGGATGCTGCCTGTGCTGTTGTGTTTTTGGCAGGACCCCATGCGAGATGGATAACTGGCGCAATATTACCAGTTGACGCAGGTGCGACTGCAGCTGTTGGAATAGGTTTACCAAAGAGCGCCAGCGTTAATGGAGCCCAAGCGGGCGACGAATCATAATCATAAATACATTTGCCAATTTCAAGACCAGTTACAATAGGCATCTTTGTGTATCTAATCATCATGTAATAAAGCCACGCGCGCCTTTATCTTCCCAGCACACAGATCCTTCAACACAGTAGGAAAGTCCTCGAGCTTTGCATCTTCAACCTGAGGCTGTATTGCCTTCTTAGAGATTAAATCGAGCACTTCTTGGAGATCTCTCTTCTGGCCGCCATACGTGAAAATAATGCTTAGCCTTTTCCTAATTCCGATCTTCATGTCGATGACATTCGTATCGTCCAATGTGCCGATGCAAACCATCTTGCCTCCACGGCGGACTGTGACAATTTATTAACAGATATTTCGCCATGATCGACACTAATAACGTACCTATAGCCTGAGCGTCCTGAAACGTCTGATCTTTGCCCACAAAATCAAGAATAGTATCAATCTTCCCGGTCAGAGAATTATCGCGCACGAAGTCCTGCACCGATGCCCCGACAGGAACAATATCCGATTCTGGAACTCCAATCTTCTTTGCCTCATCAAGTCGCTCCTGTCTGACATCAGAAATGATGACTCGGGCCCCGATTTGCAGGACGACCTGCAAGCCATTGAAGCCGAGTCCTCCAAGTCCGAAGAGGAACACCGTCTCAGAAGGCTTAACTTCTGCACGGCGTGTGATTGCATGGTAGCTGGTTTTGACCGCGTCTGTGGCTACTGCTGCGACAGATGATAGTATATCTATTACTATAAGTAATTATCCACGCAACTTACAAATATGAGAAGAACTTACTATCGGGGACAAGGGTAATTGCTCGTGTAGTCAGTGCCGCGTATGGCGCATAGAAACCATCCTCGCCAATCCCAGAGTGATGTGCTCGTTCACATAACATGATCATCATATCAGTCAAGTGTCTTGTGTCTAGAATTATAGTAGGATACATACTGTGCAAGATCACGAGAGCATTCGGGACAGTCATCAGAGCCACAACCAGGCACAGCAATCGTCGCCACTCTGTCTCCCTGAGCCCAGTATTAGTTACATCATATCCAATCGCCTTTGGATCATAAAGTACACATACAATCTTGAAGCCGGAATTGTTTGCTTCTTCTCCTATGCGAACTATAGTTCCACAACCTTCGTGACCCTAGACACAGACATCAGCATATTGACACTGAGAAGGGATTCAATATATCGTACCAAAATATACTTATCCTGAAACCATGGCCGTTGATTTTCATTTGTCAGAAGTGAATGATCGCTATGGCACACTTTTGCATGTCAGAGTCATCCATCAGAAATATGTGCGCATTGATCGAAAGTACCTCCTGATGCCAGCAGCTTGATCAAAACTCCATTTGCGGGCGTTTCGGGTACTGGCACTTCCTCCCACACCTGTACAAAGTCAAGATCCTGGTCGATGACTGGCAACAAGTAGAAGCTATGGCAAGCTCCATATACTGACCGGCTCAGGGTTTCCTTTGTGTTTCCTCCAGGCGTGCATGGTGGATGGTATAGTTGGAAGTGCCATGGCTATACTCTCGTGCTTCGATCTCGTGGGTTACTGGCTGTAAGTAGTTACGTTGATGCTCGCGTTTTGACAATATCCCCGTCAAGCCAGCTCCTGGCCCTTACTCTTATATAAAAAATCAAGTGAGGAGCCATCTCTATCCATCGACGTCTATCCAGCTAACCTGAAGTAGAATTGCCGGTCTACGTAGGTACAGTTAAAATGTTTGATTCGAGAAATTCCGATATAGTTTGTTACTATTTCTACAGTGGTTTGCCTATGAGATAACAACTACAACGCCCACTAGATGCAAGCATGAAAATTCGTCATTAAATATTCGCACTATAATCCCACCTCTGTGGACTATCAAAACACATTACTTCCTCTGACCTTGTCTCTGATCGAAATCAGCATTCCATCATACATCATATCATTCTTTGTAAATCCTTACTTTGTAGTCATCCAGCCATTTATCCTCAATAATTCTCAATTGGGTCGCTTGCTTCTTGATAAAGTACTCATCCTTTGGATCAGCGTAATCCTCCTGGTTTACATCCATGAAGCCTTCCTGCGCTTTTGAGCGTGGTGTAATCATAATTGAGCGACCTATCCCATTGAAATTAGCATAACTTCTCCATCAGTGATTGCTTGGTCTATACCGTTGACTGATTTATCGCATGCAATTCTCATCATCGCACCGGCACAGTCGGCCTGTTCACCAAATTCGATTCCGTTCTCGATTAGCCATGTTTCGTATTCTTTCGTTCGGATGGCGCTCTTGATCCAGCAAGGCGCAACATAGTTGATTCGGATACCTTGCTCCCAGCTGCTTCGGCGAACGGTCTTCATGAACCCGCGGAGACCGTGTTTGGTTGCGGTGTATTCCCAGTTGCCCTTGGTACTGTAAGCTTTTGTCTAGAAACAAAGACGATCTGTCTACAACGTACCGGAGAGTCAATATAGGCTACCATGCTACCAGTGATGATAAAACAGCGGTCTCGGTCCTCGGTGTCTGGCTGCTTTCTGAAATAGTGCACAGCTAATTTCCAAGTATAGAACGTTCCATCCATATTGGTCCTGACAATCTTGAGATCAGGCTTAGTCGGTGGTCCATTGGGATCTGCAAGCCCTTGTTAGAGACGCACCCTAGAATGAATGATATAAACTCACCATCCAAATTCCACAAACTATCACCAGAACTTCTGCTAATACCCGCATTCGCAATAACAACATCAACACTATTGCATGGACTCTTATTCTTAGCTGTCTCAAAAAGGTTAATCATATCATCCCAATCCCTAATATCGCATTTCACAAACGCCGCTTTGGGTGGTTGGTTTGAATTCGAGCCATTGAGCTCCTTTTCAATTTCTGTGCCTCGAATAGCAAGGTCACCGAACGTCACGAAGGCGCCGGCGGCCACGAAAGCGCGTACCATTGCTTCGCCCATGCCGTTTGCGCCGCCGGTGACGATGACGGATTTGTTCTTCACATTTTCGAGGTTGGGAGGGATGGTGTGGTCGATTGGACCGTTATAAGTGTATTTGGGGATAGGCATGTTGGATTATTATATTGAAGAGTAAACAAACTGCCAGTTTACAATATCGTTTTTGAAATAAGTATGCTACATCCAAAAGCTGCATTTCATCGACGAGCAAGCAAGCCATGTCGTTTAAATCCTCATCTCCAATCCCACCAAGCTAACAATCACGGCATAAAGTCCGTGAAGTAAATTGTGGGGTGAATCCGGGGAACGTCCAGCATCCATACCAATTGAAAACATACAACAGCCGATCCAATCACGGACTTCTTTCGGTGTTTGCTCAAAAAGGAAAGCCGGCACAACAGCCGAGATGAACCCTGAGAGTCAGACTGGATTGTTGATCCGAGGGAAGTGAGCCATGCAAATAATCAACTTGAATATTTACTGTATGCTGTTCGACGTGGCAAAGGACAAACATTTCGGCCTCATTTCATATAGCCGTAACCCTAATTTAGGGTCGGCCAAAACCAAGCAATTAGACAGGAGTCGTTGTATCGTTCAGTCGTCTATCCAAATAATATAGACATGGAGTGAAAAAAAAAAGAAGATTCAAAGGCCGGTAATGTCAACGGCTGATGACGCTTCTACGGACTTCGCGTTACCTCACTATTATATACGTGCAACATGAATTGATTTTCTACCTAAGGACAACCTTGGAACGCTCATATCTTCAAATCACATACATTTATATCCATTTAAGGACCGCCTTAATAGTGCTACCGCTCTTCACATCCTTGATGGCGCGCTCAAAGTCATGGATATCATAATCAACAATCAACTTCTCGAGCGGATACAGTCCTTTGTTGTGTTGGTCGATCAAATATGGTATCATCTGTTCACAGGAATCAGTCTAAAATTCCTCGTCAAATGTATCAAGAAGGTGCAGACCTACCTCTTTGGCAATTGATCCTCCCTGATGACATCCAACATACTCCTTGCCCATAACGAGATGACTAAAAACATCAACAGAGGCCCTCTTTCCAGGCGTCGGGGCACCAGCTGAACATGCACGACCACAAGGCGCCAGAGAATCAACCATGGTCTCAATTACTTTCAATATTCCGGAGCAATCCAAAGCATAATCAACACCACTAGGAGGACAAATCCGGCGAATTTCCGATAAGGCATCAGCCTCGGCACTGTTCACCGTACTTGTAGCACCCAACTGCTTCGCTAGCTCTAATCGTGATGGCTGAATATCGATGGCAATGATCTCTTTTGCTTTGCGGATACGAGCTGCCATTATAGCACTCAATCCGACTGATCCGACACCGAATATTGCGACGGTACTCCCTTCTTGAACATTTAGTGTGTTGAGAATTGATCCAGCACCGGTCTGTAATCCACATCCCAAGGGAGCAAAGAGATCTAGAGGAGTGTCCTGGGAAACCTTGACGAGGCACTTGCGATGGACAACAGCAAGCCTAGAAAATGAACTCTGACCGAAGAAATGAGCTCGGAGAGCAGATCCATCGCTTAGTGCGAGACCCGAGGTACCGTCACCACGCAGTCCGCCAAAGTTGAGAGGCATCATGGAGTCACAGTAAGGCGCTCGTCCGGCTTTGCACTGTTTACAGTTGTTGCAAAAGGCGTAGCTGAGAAGGACTTTATCGCCGACGCTGGCTTCGTCGACTTCGGAGCCTGTTTCTACAACCACTCCGGCACCTGAAACCGAATATCAGTACTATGTCTACCGGTATAGGCATGCGTGGAGTGGCTTACCTTCGTGACCAAATACTGCTGGTGTTACTGCTGGTAGAACGTCAGTTGCACATGACAAGTCTGTATGGCACAGGCCGACAGCATGAATCTCCACCAGTGCTTCATGTGGCTTTAAGGCATCTACTTTGATAGTCTCTAAGGTGAAGGGGCCATTAACTTCCCTTAGGACAAGGGCGGTGGTTTCGCGAGACATTTTGCAAGTTAAACCAAACAAGACAGGACGAAAGTAAGGATAGAAATAGACAAATGTATACGGTTATATATTCCACTTTTTCGACTGATATCAAGGGCAACGGATTTTACATCTCTACGATATTAATGTAGTCGAAGTGCGCCCTATTATGCTCTTTCTACTCCAAGAACCGACATGTGCAGACCCAAGAAAATCTGATAAATTTTCAATTGCAAGCTATCGCTTCCAAGAACGATTCATGATCTTCACTCATACCCCGCTCGACCACTTCCTTTTTCGTCGATTCTTTCTATTCCAAACAATAAGTGCCACGCTTTGGCGCAGTTCTTAAAACCGTATTTCATGCGGCTATTGTGTGCAAAAAGACTACTATATCGGATGTGTGAAGGCATATCGGCCCCATAACCGAAGACGGCTCTAATTATCGGCAGGTCAGATGGCGAAATCAGTCTATCATTGGACACCCAAAGTCAGCGCTTCTCCCCGTATGGATATTCCCCCGCAAACACAAATCGATACGTAGCTAGGCATGATTTTGGCGCTCTTCAACTCAACAGAGGTCCGGTGCGTCTCCATGTTTTCTCCACAGATCTTCTCATCATGAACAAGGATTGGCTGGACCCTAGGATCTGGAACATCGTCATCATTCATGATCCATAAGATAAATTCAAATTCGGCTTGGCAACTTGGCAAAGGATTAAACAGATATACGTAGGCATATATCCTTACGTATTCCACAATGCCTATTCATGGGTGGACTTCATCCTGGTCTAGGCTCGATGTAGTCGGGGTAAGCAATTGGTAGCCAGTCAACGTCCTGTAGACATATATTATCGATTCTGTTAATGATGCACGAGGCAAATCCCGATACCGAATTCTGAAGCCGGACACGGGTATTACCCGCTCTGTATGAAGAATTGAGGGTCAATATGGAGACACGAGAGGTGCGTGCGCCCTTATAAGACGATTTATTATGAATTGAATCAATCTTTGCGGAGCAGATAAATTCCACCGCCGTTCTCAAGTTTTTTATGTGCCTTTTTGTTTAATCCTCGTCGTCATTTGCCTTCTATTCATAGAATCTTCACATTCCTGAGTAGTACACGAGATACCCCTTGATATCTCATAATGGGCTCGGTAAACAAGTCCAATAACCCCTTGGGACCAGTCATCCCTCTCATACTAGATGGCAAAGAAATCACCACCGAAGTGACTTATGATGTCGTTTCGCCAAAAACCGGTCAAACCATCTACAAATCCTCCTCCGCCTCCGTCGAAGATGCCAAAAGAGCAGTCGAATCCGCACAAACCGCTTTCGAGTCATGGTCACAAACCAAACCCAACGATCGAAGAGACATCCTCCTCCGGGTCGCAGACATTTTCCTCCGGGATAAAGAGACCTTGCGCACAATTGTCCACCAAGAGACTGGAGAGGTTGACTCCATGTTTGACTTTGAGCACAATCTAGCTGTGCAAGCATGTAAAGCCGTTGCGGGTTTGATCTCTGCTATTCGTGGATCTGTTCCCACAGTTAGCGATGAGGGTAGATCTGCCATGATCCTACGCGAGCCATTTGGTGTTGTGCTCTCGATCGCTCCTTGGAATGCGCCTTATATCCTGGGTATCAGGTCGTTGCTTGGCCCGCTAGCGATGGGCAACACGGTTATTTTCAAAGGTTCTGAATTCAGCCCTGCTGTGTACTTTAAGATCGCATCCATTTTCCACGAAGCTGGTCTGCCCAATGGATGTATCAATACGATTCTTCATCGCCCGCAAGACGCTGCTGAAGTCACTTCGGCACTCATTGCGCACCCAGCTGTCCGCAAAATTAATTTCACTGGTAGCGCACTCGTCGGCGGTATTATCGCTAGCCAGGCGGCTAAACTTCTCAAGCCAACTCTTATGGAACTCGGTGGCAAGGCCCCTACTATCGTATGCGAGGACGCCAATCTTCAGGAAGCTGCTTTGGGCGCGACTCTGGGATCATTCCTCAATTCCGGTCAGGTCTGCATGTGCACCGAACGTGTAATCGTGCACGCTTCGGTAGCAGATCAATTCAGAGAAATCTTCAAACAAACCATTGATCAAATCTTTGGCACCCCTGACGGACTGACCCTGGTCAACGCACCCCCTGTCACCAAGAATAAGAAACTACTCTCAGATGCCATCTCCAAGGGCGCCAAGGTTGTTCACGGTGATCCAGAGCATAACGCTGCCATCAACACCGCTATGCGCCCCGTTGTCCTCGAAGGCGTCAAAGAAGGAATGGACATGTACTACACCGAATCATTCGGACCTACCGTATCACTGTTCACCGTCGAAAGCGACGAGGAAGCAATCAAACTTGCCAATGACACCGAGTACGGTTTGGCGGCTTCAGTATATACAGAAGATCTCAGACGAGCATTCAGGATCGCGAAGAAGATTCAGTCTGGAGCTGTGCATATCAATGCTATGAGTGTGCATGATGAGAGCAGTTTGCCACATGGCGGATTTAAGAGTAGTGGGTATGGCAGGTTTAATGGTATTGAAGGGCTAGAGGAGTGGGTTCAGACCAAGACTGTTACCTGGAAGGACTGATCTGTCGAAATTGAGGGCTGGTGGTTTGATAATGAGTACATTCAAGTTAATGTAGCCTTTATGACATTCATGCGTAAGAGCACTTGCAGTACACCTGTGCAGGAATTATACTATAGCGTTGCATTGAGAGCCTGAGAGTTCGAGTTATAGTTGTATGATGGTACTAATATGGTAATTAATATAGGACTATCAGAAGGCAGTTAGATCCTAGGCTTATATTACTATTATTAGTTATAATATTGGCTAAATAGGCCTAACTCATGGTTAGTTTTATCATAAAAACTTACTAATAATCTATATATACTACTAATAAAAGTAGATATTATACTATCTTTAATCTTAAGAGACTTGAATCTTACAGGATACTAAGAGAGTATCAGACTACGTAAATAAAAAACTTCCTTCACTAGATAGTGATAATCTAATATAATTAAGAAAACAAGTATAGTTATAAACTACTAGTAGTAATTAAGTTAGCTATATATCACTTAATAGCAATGCTAGATCTTACCCCAAACTCTAGAAAGAAGTCTTCGTGGTATGAATCCTGGAAATATCCACCGCCACTTCTGTATAAAAGCCTTAGTGTTGACTCTGTCCTAGTTCATTAAAGGTCCGTTGACGAAAGAATATGGACTGGATAACACCGAAAGTGAGAAGATGCCGCTCCCACTTGACAATGGCTCGGAGTTCGTCACGGTCAATCAACTCAATGGACTGCTGGAGGCTGCTTTTGCATCCAAAAGTCCGCAAAGCCTCTCTGGGATAGGTCATGCCGCTTTAGAACAGGGCAGTGACGATACGACATATGGTATATCCCCGCCTCCCCATAAACCTCTCAATCACTGACCCTGTCCCGCAGGCATTCAAGGTCTGCTACAGCTCCTGTCGCGGCTCATACGGAACGGCCAGTCTCCTCCCTTCGTATACACATCGGACACTTGCAGAATTCTCCAAGCTTGGAACGCCATGACAGAAATTGATGACTGCTCAGTAATAGCTACGACACCGCCTAATAGTCCACGCGCGGCCCCTTCGAGATTCATCGGTTTAGAAGATCTGAAATGGTTGTTTACAGAAGTGCTAGGAATTCAAAGCACACTGCCTACCTCAAAAAGCAAGCTGCACCTGTTGACCTCGCAGATCTAGCAACTAGTGGATCTCCGGCTACTACCAGCGGTGTGCCTTGAAGGTCAAAGCGAGAATTTGGTGGAGTCTATACTTAAAAAGATCTCATGTGCGTAAGCCTGACTTCTCGCCCGAGCCGCTCAGATCGTAGTCGTCATTGCCTGCTCAGAAAGCAAGCTACTGCAAGCTCAACCTACTCGACAGTTAAATAGAAAAGCTTACATCGCCTTTGAACTCATGTTTCTTATCTTTCTATCATGCAAGATCTTAATCTTTATACATCGTTTCAAGCTCTGTCTAAATATACTCTTCACAGACATTCTTCTAAACATTCTGTTTTGCCAAGACCATAGAGCAACCTATACGTTCAACCAGGATTCAAGCCATCGATGTTCGCGTGGGAGAAATAATGTCATGGACAGCCCCTTTGACAAAAATTCATTCTTACAGGCGTAGAATGGGAATTTCCCTCTAGGGTAATTGCTATTGTAGCCGCTGGCAGGAGGATAACAGCTTATGATATGACCCCTGAGAAGTTGGGTAAAGGCTAGCTCGGAAACAACATAAAGATGAAATTTTGGGCTTCCATAACACTTGTAACCTGTCTCACCTGATGCCTGACTTGACCCTATGCTCTTTCTGAACTGTCCACCGTCAACACGTAGTCCATAGGTGCACGAAGAAAACGATTGGCCAGAACAGTTCCAGCGCCATGTAGAGATAGTGGCAGTGTATAATAATAGTATAAATAGTATGTTGTCTCAATCTAGAGACGAGTATACAGATGTAAGTATGTTATACTTATAATTTTACTAGGTCTGACTGTGTGTAGGTAACTGTTGTGTTTTATAATATATTCCAACATATGACTTATGTTCTTGATAATCCTGCTCAATATAGATATCAAGATGCTATATAAATAAATACCGATGGGTCAAATTGTGTCTAGTGGAATAACTTGCATCTTGGTTAGAAATATCACCGGTTGCAAGCTGAGGATATCTCGCCTGTTCTTGCGCCTCTCGGATGGTGAAATACTCTGCAATGTATAAAGCATAAGTAACGGATTTTGGAGCACCTAGACGGATCTATGTAATGTATAATTATATAAGCCCGGATATGCTGTTCTCAACATGAATGGCTATCGTGTTGTTAAGGGCTGTTAGTAGTAACTAGTAAGGGGTGAGTTGAATTTCACTGCACTTCTTCCTTTGTTTTTCTTTTCATCACAACATTTTTCATCTGTTCGGTTGCCTGTCTATACCTATTTATAACGTAATAATATTCAATACTAGTTACTAGTTCATTTGAGCATTCTTTCATCATATACCTATCATACATTGACTCATAATACATTCCTATACGTATTCCATGACAAAGGCACAAGCCCAATCATAAATATATACACATATAGACTGCAAGCAACATTGAATCAACTGATACCCACTACCTTGTAGCGCCATATAGTTGGAACAGCGCCTTTCCTCCTTCCATTCAAACCAAGCCGGGTGCACTATTCTCATTCAGGAATTGCAACTCAATATCATTATCTTGCCTCCTTCTCGGCGACATCCTCGTGCCTTTGTCACCTAGCAGAGTCCTATAGCTGCGTGGATGTAGTACCAAACCACCTGTTACGGCAATGCTGTTGGCTCCAGCCAAAATCTCTGGACTGCCGTTGCTGTTACCCGAGTATGAATTGCTAGACCTCCTTGATCGGAGAATGCAAATGAGAAATGAATCGGCCAAGCGATCAACAAGCGGGCGCATGAGCAACATACATGCGCAGATAAGGTAGCAGCCCGGTTCGAGCTCCGTCCAGATTGTTTCCTGGACGGCAGTAATGTAACTTATATCATTGGGGGTGACGTAGGCGTAGTAGAAGATGCAAAAGCGGACAGTAGAGAATACTAAGCCACTGCGACATAGTTCTTTCGTGTTATTTACTTTTCTTGGTCTATCGCACAAAAGGGAAATAGGGAGGGCGTACAGGCTACCAACCAAAAAGGTCAATGCAATACCGAATTTCACACTACGCGGTACGTGCAGCCTCCACACAACCGGCATCGGAAGAAGCAGCATCAGAACGTCAGTGACAATATTCGGCACCGACGTATAAATCTGCAGGTAGTTGGGATTAATGGAATCAATCCTCAGCGTCAGCAGCAAGAGCAAGACCGATATCAGGGTTTGGACCATGAGCACGCCGATGAGGAGTCGGATGGCCAGGATGACATAGGGATGCACGGAGAAGAGGCGATGATACAGCGTCAACACGGCTAGCTTGGGTATGTTGACAAAGGCATAATAGATTACTATCATCGCAAAGGAACCGATGCCTCCGCGCCTAAGTGTCTGTGGCTGGCTCTTCAGATACGCTTCGTGGTGGCCGCTGCCTCCATTGACGGTCATGTCTGATCCCAAGATATGGTTAGTCGTATTTTACCTAGGTAATTGTATATTATAGGAACTCACCGAAGCTGAGGGCAGCAAGGCCTATTTGACCTATTGTCGCGATTCCAACTAAAACATCATCCCATCCCCAGCTTGTCTTGCTCTTGTTCCGACAGTAGAATCGCAATGCGACAAAAATGAGCACAAGGGGAAGAAAGACCGCAGTGAAGACGTTGGATATCCAGCCCACCGAATTGGGGGAATACGAAGACTCTGCTAATCCCATTACAGTACTAACCTTTTGCAGAGAAGCTCTGCAGAGTATTACACCTGATGAATGGGTTTATTTTTGACTCATGAAAGACAATGAATACCACGGCATAAAACCGACAATAAGTAGAAAACGATGCGTCTGTCGTTAAGTAGACAGCGGCTTTGGGCTGACAGAATACCTAACGTTAACTAGTAAATTCGCTAGCAACGAGGCGCATTCCTACTTGGTGCATACTGGGTGGTTTTTAAAATTGCTTCCATGTCTGGCTGGAGGCCTGAAATTTATTTTTAGCTCAATCTGCATACCATCTACTAATTATATTTATCAATTATCAACCCTCAGTTTTCCGTTAGCAACTTTCACGAGTCCCGGCACAGTAGTGAAGGTGTCTTGTAATTATAAACATCATTCCTACAAATTGACGGTATGGTATATGTCTCCCTGCCATTTGTGCTGTCGCTCTTGCCTCAAACGCTGGTAACGGGAAAATTTTTCTATACTGTTTGAGCGAGTTTTGCGTGCACCCTTCTGATTCTGTTCACAAGTGGATTGGAATGAGGAGAGGCTTCGCATTTGGAATTATGCAGGTACATACTAGACCCCTCCTATCTTCACGAGCCAGATAAAACTTATACCTTCGTACACCGGGCACTTGATGATTCATGTTATTCGTTATTGTGTGAGTTATGAGCAATGTCTCATTGTTTCTTCGCCTCCACATGTACTCTGCCGAGTCGGGAGATCTACAATGGGCCGGATGAAGCTTATAAGTTATGAGGGAAAGCACAAGTCCCAACATGACTATTCAACCACAACCCCTAGCTTCAGCTCCTCTAGGTACTAGTTATATCGAACGTATCGGTCCGTATAGGAGGATTATGCCCAAAATGTTCCTCATCCGTGTCATCGTTTTTCCCATTGAGAGTACGAAATGAACAAACCATTTCTCACCTGGTAGAACCCTATCTGGCGTTCTGTTAGGTACTCGTAACAACAAAATTGTGTACAAACCAAACAATACAATCAATCAACAGCAGACAACTAGAAAGCTTACTAATAATTTGAGGAATGTGTTAACTTACAGGGCGCTGATATCTCGCTAAAACATTCACTGGGGGGCCGATGTGAAGAGTATAAGCTTATGCCTTGGAGGATATACCCTACGAGCAACACAACATTGAAAACACATACATTTTGTTAGCAAAGCCGTGTAAAAATGCAATATGTTATATACCGACTTCAACAGAACTCTAACACTGACTAATACAATATTCTTGCCGGTAGCCGTTCGACGTGATGAAGCCGTTGTGTTGGTTCGGTTTAAAATCGGCGTGGATACCGAAATCGGTTTCTTTCATGGAGATGTAGATCTGAATATCAAGGCCTATTTAACGGCGCCGACAATGACCATTCTACTGAAAGTATTATCAATCAAACATTTCAAACACAATATGTCACTTAGCAGCATGACTGCGATGTCTAGTTGGGGCAATATGTGGCCCCTTTCGGCCCCCCTTAAGCTTCTTCATCCTTCCATCGCCGTGTCCGCGATACTGGCCTATGTGGCCGTGCGATTTATTTATCGAAAATATTTCTATCCACGATTCTTCACTCCTCTCAAACACATCCCGCTGGCCACACCGGCACCCCCTTCGAAAGATGGCAAAGAAGAGGTCACCAGCTCACGGCAGATGATAACATCGCTGAAGCACGCTGTTGCCACGGTACCGAATAACGGTCTCCTTCGGTTTTATGGTCCGGATATGAATGAACGAGTCTTGGTTAGTGGTGTGAAGGCGCTAAATGATATTCTTGTGCTCAATGCGTCTTCATTTGTGAAGCCGGAGTCGGTGCGGCGGAGGCTGTATGTGTTTGGTGGTGAAGGGTTGCTTTTAGCTGAGGGTGAGACACATAAGGTATTTCCTCTCTTTTTGCAACTTCTGATCAACCCAGTCAGCTGATAGTTATGGTTGCAACAGGTCCAGCGTAAAAGCTTAATGCCAGCATTCTCCTTCCGGCACATCAAAGACATCTACCCCATCTTCTGGACAAAGTCAAGAGATCTCGTCAAAGTCCTCGAACACGAAATTTCGGAAGAAGGATCCTCAAAGTCGGATGTCGTCGTCATCAAAACCTGGGCCACGCGTACAACCCTTGATATACTCGGTCTTGCGGGGATGGACCACGATTTCCAGTTTTTGAAAAATCCTCAAAGCACTCTTGTCCGTCATTATGGGAACACTCAAATTCCGCCCGCACGCTATGAGGCTTTGCTCGGGTTCATTTTGTCGTTATTCACATCGAATTATGAGGTGCTAATGACAAAAATACCGACGGCGAGAGTGCGACGATTGAACGAAGGGTCGAAATATATTCGACAGCTCTGCCGTGAACTCATCCAAGAAAAGAGAGAAAAAATGGACAAGCCAGACTCAAACTCAGACGTTGACATTATCTCCGTCGCATTGAGAAGCGGCGCATTCACAAACGAAAACCTCGGTGATCAGATGATGACTTTCCTCGCAGCAGGCCACGGGACTACAAGTCATGCCTTGCAATGGTCTGTGTACGCTCTTTGCAAACATCAAGACATTCAACAACGCTTGCGAGAAGAAGTGCGCGATCGTCTCCCTTCCATCAGCGATCCGGAATCGGTTATCACTGCGCAAGAACTTGATAGTCTCCCATATCTCCACGCATTTTGCAACGAAGTACTCCGTTTCTACCCTTCCATCCCCGGCACAGTTCGACAATCCACGCGCGACACGACGGTGGCAGGCTACCAGATCCCCAAGGAAACAACCTTCGTCATCCCCATGGGAATCATCAACCAAGATCCCAAATTATGGGGCCCAACAGCCGCAACTTTCGATCCTGAACGCTGGCTAGGTGAAGGCCGAGCCAATTCCGGCGGTGTTGAGAACCATCTCGGGTTTCTGACGTTCTTACACGGGCCGAGGAGCTGTATTGGATCCGGGTTTGCGAAAGCAGAATTGGCGTGTTTGGTTGCTGCGCTTGTGGGCAGGTTTCAGATGGATCTTGAGAACCCGAATGGTAAGTTCGAGTTGAGTCAGCATGGAATTGGGACGTCTCCGAAAGATGGAGTGCGTACGAGGCTGAAGGTGTTGGACGGATGGTGAGTACATATATAAACTTGCGATAGGATTTCTGCGATGTATCAGTGTAAAGTAATTCTAATATGTAATCTAAATTCTCTAATAGTCATGTAGAAATCTCTGCTCATTGTCAGGCTGTCAAGTAATTGTTTAAATTTCATCCCTTCATATCTGCCAGCGACTTCGTTTCCTCTACTGTTTATATACCTAGGCATAATTGTATCCATAATCCCGGTTAAAATGTATACCGGAGATGAAACATATCTAGGCAACAGAGTTCTAGAAGGGGTTTACAGACATATATCGCCAATAAATTGGCAGTCAAGTATTAAATGTAAAAAGATCGTACGAGGGCGGGTGAACTTTCTGCCCCGAACAAGAAAACGTCGGAGACTCGCCTCATCCTTTCCCCAACTCAACTTCCTGCCATCACACGTTTGACCTATCTTCATCATATCGCTTCAAGATGCGAGGCCGGAAATCGAATTTTGTCGCCTGCATACATTGTCGCCAGATGAAAGTACGTCTATATCCTCGAGTGAATGATAAAACACGTCTAACAGTGTTAGCTGGCATGCGACGCTCCTTCGAAATTTCCCGCGGGATGTTCGAGATGCACCAAGGCAGGCAAATTTTGCTCTGTCGATCCCACGTTTAAGCGGACAAAGAGAAGGCAGTATGTTAATAATTCCGAATGAGATTTGTTTCTAACAATGTGGGCAGACACCTTCAACAGGTGGAGCAAGAGTTGCGAGAGGTCAAAGTGGCTATGCACACAATGAAAGAACAACCAAATGATAGCCCATCCAATAGCTCTCACACCCCGAATCTACAGGTATCAGAATCGGATGGTGTCCAGCTTGCTCAGATTAATTCGAACCTGGACGATGTCGTTGTGCCGACACTGAGATCTATTGGGAGTGTGCAATTATCGGCAGCGTCGATCAAGGAGCTTCTCACCGAGTAGGTGTTGAATCATACAGTACAAGCCGGAATTATCAAACCTCACATGTCGTTAGGTACTACCAATTCTACCACGCCATCTGCCCAATCTTACCACCAGTGTCCTCATTCATCGCCCACTCCGACGAAAGCCCTTTACTTTTCTGGACAGTCATGCTCACCGCAATGCGAGACAAGCCTGACTTCAAACACCTTTTTTCGCCTTTAATCGAAGAGGTTTCTAACATGGCTTACGACTGCATTCGTCCTAAAAATGGGACCTTTCATGCCGTGCAAGCTCTTCTACTACTAACTTATTGGAATCTTCCGTTTGAAAAGTTGCCCATGGATGCATCTCTTTCGTTTTCCAACATGGCTACGCAGATCTGTGTCCGTATCGGATTGCATCGACCTGCCTATTCGGCGGAGTTTGATCGAGTGTCGGCTGTTCATGATCCTGTCAATGTTCCCAGTCGGATAGCATGGATATTTTGTTTTGTCAGTAACATTATGTGGGTTTACCGAGATGGCATTGATAATTGCATGATAATCGGCTAATTGATCAAGTGTCCACTGCCAACTTGGCATTCCTCCTACCGTCCGATTAGATCGTGGTCTGCTAGACGCGCTCGCTACTAAACCCGGCTGGCTTCCCGATACGCTGTACTGCCAATTGCACATTGCTCACCATCTGCTGAAAATTATTACAACGCTGGGTAACCACGAGTCATCACCGACAGGCCTACTCCCAACGGCAGATTACGTCGTTCCCATGTTTGAAGCCGAGCTCCGAGTCGCGGAGACGCATTTATCGCCGTACTGGACTCGAGTTGATTACATATCCTTTTGCACGTGCAAAATGATTCTTTATAGTATTGCCATCTCGGCCGCAGACAGCGATGGTGATGGCATTGGGTCGATAGGAAGCGGCAAACGAGCCCAATGGATTGTGCAAGGATGCATGTGTGCTATCGCCATTATTCAAGCTGCGTCTACCATAGAAGAACCGTTCATCAAATTGCCCACGCGGATATACAAGACTTTGGCCTCATCTGTCTCTTTTTTGATCTTGTTAAAATGCTCCAAACATTACAACCTCGTTGATGACAGTGCTATATCATCTGCTATGCGACAAGGATGGGAATTGTGCCGCAGGTTTGAGAATGTCACCAGCGACTTTATTCCCCGAACGAACTACCTGATTGAGCGTTTGAGCATTTATAGTGAAACGTTGAGACCCGAGGATAAGACCGAGGAACTTTTCACTGGCAAAGCTCGAATGGGGTTTAATGTGGCCCGAAGTACTTCAGTGCTTGTTCATCGGGTGGTTTTGAAGAAGAATCAAGAAAATGAGACAACAGCAGACAACAACACCAACGGTAATGGCATAGGACCAGTAACCGACTATGGTATGGATATGGCTGGTTTGGATTTCTTCTTAGACTTTGACTGGGATGAGTCATTGTTAAGTCTCCCTGGATTGTCGAGCTCTACGTGAGTTTGTACCCTCCATGTCGGCAGGACGGCATTCATCGGTCCATATCCGTTGGTTGTACTTAACAGGATGACTACAAATTAGGCGCAGTCGCCATATCAGGCACATGATCCCAAGCTTCATCCAAGCCACCGAATCTCACAAATCGAAATACCAACCGCTGCACCTCCATATCCGCCACCTCATAAAACTTGACTTCACCCGGGAGTCGATAACCAGGCTCGTTCTGTCTATCCACCGAGTCCATCGCCAAATGCGCTATGGTTAGACACAGCTCTGGTCGAAGTGGGAATTCGGATTGTCCCGCATACTCTTTCGAGATTTGCTCTACATACCGAGCCGCGCGGATGAATTTGGGGACGTGCCCGTCGTCATTATACATGACAGCACGTCTATATACACTCTCCCAATCACCGGGTTGTCTGGGCGTGTAATTAAAAATCCTCTCAGGATAGAGGGCTGGTGCCTTGCAGCAAGCATAGATAATAAGATCCGACCACCCCTTGATCTCGAGTAATCTGCACTTCATCTCGTCCGTGATCCACGTCTGCTCGCCCAGCACCGACATCCAAATCGACGAATTGACAGAATGCAGCAGGAAAAAATCAATCATCTCCACCTTTCTCGGTCGCTGCGCTGCTCCTGCAACGAAAAGAGCCGTGTTGGCCAATTCGGCGGTTTTGCGTTTTATTTGATGAGGTTTAACGTTGAATTCCGCCATGTATGGAATCATATTTTGTTTAGCGCGGGCGATGAGACCGTCTCGTAGTTTGTTGGGGCCGTCATTTGATCTTACAGCCTGGGAGATGGTTGGATCAGCGCGGAGACGGGGATAGATTGACATGAGATTGCTGTCTGGGATTTTTTTGTTGTTTTCCTTATAAGTTACTACACCTTCGATAATGCGATCGAGGTATTCCGTTGTGATGGCAGCTTCGGCCAAAGCTTCAGTGAGGATGAGTGGCTCGTCAAACTCGAATGCGTATCCGACATGCATGAGTCCATGCAAAACCCCTATCAAGCACCATAAACAAGCCAAAACTGTCCAAGAGGCATTGATGACTCACCATCATAAAGCCTAGTCAAAATCCTATTCGCCCTCTCATCGCCCTTGAACACATGCTCCTTCATAACCTCCCCCATACCCTTGGCCGCAATCTCCCGCTTGAAAAACTGCAAAAAATGGATGTAATATTCTGGCTTGGCCATGCAATTCAAAAACACATCGGTATTACTCAAGTCATACTCAAATTTGTGTGGTTTGGGGAATACTCTGGGGACTTGATAGGTCATGTTTCGGTCCCAGGCGGCTTGTAGGTCGTCGGGTGTAGCGCCGAGAGCGTATATTGCGAGGAGGTGGTGGAGGCAGTGATCTTTTCAGACAGAGAAAAACGGGATGTTGGTATGATAGATGGGATTGCTGAGGAAGGGGGCATGGGACATACTGTGTAGTTCGCGGTAGTCAAAAAAGACATGGAATTTGTTGTGGTTTTCTAAAAGGAGTTGCGATACTCTGTCGGCTGACTGTTGGGATATATTGTTGGCGTGGATGTAGCCAGGGTGCGTGGTTGCTGATAGGTTGACTGGGTCGACGGTTGCCATTGTTGATATTTGCAAGTCGATCAACTTTTGAAAGACAATTATGGATGGAGCTTGATGAGAAATCTGTCAAAGCCTGACACTGCCTAAGATGTAAGCAGATAATTGATAGAAACTCCGGTTCCTCGGAAATGTGACCGAGACACATTGATGTCAAATCATTAGACTGCAACTGGATATATGTAAACCATATGTCATGATGTACCTAGGTAGTCATGAAGTCTAAATGAAACAGAAAGACAGCACACGACGAGCTACTAATAACTCTTGAGATCCTCGGACAGAATTCTGAGCTTGTTTGGCTCGACAGACATACGTACTGGATTGACGAGACCCCGCACTCTGAATGTCTGATCTGCAATCTATTTCCAGCCATAAGCCATAGGCACATGGGTTGGCCTCGCTCTAATCAGTATAGCTTGTGCTCTCAACCATGACGCGGACTACGGCGAATCAGCTCTTGTCGGCTGGCAGCAGCAGCAACCCACTACAGACAGGGATCAAGTCCGGAGCTATTATCGGGCCCAAAACCCCCAAGCAGATCAAATGCCATCGCCACAAGCCTCAGAAACAAGCGGTCACCAAATAATTTGCCGGAGTGTTAATACCCCGGCTGTCACTCAAAATCACAAACAACAAGCCTAAATCCACATAAATCCTACCGATCTGATGACAGAAGCTGATATATGATCCCCATGTGAGAACGTGTATCGTTTAGTTCATCATAGCAATAAGCTGGTAATTGACTTCTGTGAGATATTGATACTCGAATTGCTTTCGCGAGGAAGGGATTCGTTTGAAGACTCGATCGATCCCTGTAACTTCCCTGGCTGAATCGGTGTATACAAATTGTTAACCTCGGACCGAGCAATCGATCAGCTGCTCTGACAGTGTATGCAATTATGAGGGGTATCGTGCCCTCCCTGGTTGCATGGTTATATGCCAGCCACGTCACGCAGTATGTCAGCTTTGGCCTGTTTTTATTGTCATTGAAAGGGCCGGTTTGGACGTTGCCATCTTGCTTGATGTTCTTTTATAGTAAAAGAGCTGTACCTAGGTATGATTGATATCTCAAGCCATTATGGAACGTTGGTAAAGTTACCTAGGTAGGGTTTGAAGATCACATGATGAAGTTGATAATATGTAGAGATTCTACGTCCCCAAATAAAACAAAAGGCCCGTTCAAAAGGCCAACCATCCACCACAAGAACAGAACACGCTATGAGCCGACATCCAATTGCGACAATCCCATAGCCGGGACCTCATATCCTCCCCCAATCGGCCTACTCCCATCCTACAAGATCGGGCGCTAGCCTATATCATCTTCACCTTAACAGCTTTACATATGATATGCCATTTGTGATTTGCAGGGCCCTGACGCCAATTGACCATGCCAACAAAGAATGCACCCCTTGCCTCGAAAATTTATGCATCGGTCAATACTTAGCAGACCTATGAGATGAGTTGTAGTAAAAAGAAAAGTGGAAAACACCGTAATTCTCCGTTCGCGCCTCCTTCCTCATTCGGAAGGTGGTGCGGCGCATATATGCCAGTGAAGCCAGTAAAGCCAGTAGGAATAGTGAGGGAAAGTGCTGATTCTTGGATCTGTACGCCCACCTCATTGCTCAGACAAATCCTCGCGCGGTATTTGACTACTTTTAGGATACTGCACAAGGTGAGATTTTAAGAAGATTGGATTATTTGTGAAGATATATATCAAGCAGCTATCGTTTGTATATTCACTTCCCCGAATATCAATACTTTCTAACTGAAGTCTGATACCTAGGTACACACATTACAAACCATCACTCCAGACACCAACGGAACAAAACACAAATAGTAGACTATGCCGAATAAATGTACCAAAGCACACTTCCAATACCAAGAAGCATCCCCAGATTCAGTCTACCAAGCCAGACCTGTACGATAAATATCACGAAATCAATGCAAGTATATTCGGATCATTGACCCCCCTTCTACGGAACGAGGTGTATATGAGCCTCATGAGGTGATGGTTCTCTCAACACCGGATGGCGAAGCCCTTCACATCATAGCATTAGCAAAACATAACAATCCTCTTAGGAAAGAGAAGAGAGTACATACCAACATTTCGATGTACATAATCCAACACGTTCTTCAGCCACCTCGCCCTTTCGTGGCCCACCCGCTGCAGAACATAATCATCATGCAACGCCATCGCCGCTACGGAGACAGGCCACGGCAGTCCCATCAACCGCATACTCTTCCCAATATTATTCTCGCACTCATTGTGCTCCTGCTGCAGGGACGGACACTCATACGGCTGATGCGGCGTAATGAATGGGTCCATAAGCAGCGAATTTACGCAACACGATATCTGCTCAATCATGTCAATTATGACGTTGCGCGCGACGTTGCGCTGCAAAAACCAGTCTTCAGCTGAGGGTTGGGATTGATGGTGTTGGTACTGGGGGCTGGATTGGGTCATCATCCAGGTACAGCATTTGACGATGTTGCAGTGCAAAACGGCACGGATTACGAACGCGACAACGCGCGGAGTGGTGGCCCAACTGGATTGAAATGTGTATATGTTGCGTGGGGCACCTGGCAAATTCAAAAGGGCGTGGTTGCGGCTTAAAGGGTATTCGTCACCTTGGTCGGCGAAGTCGCGGACATGGAACACAAGATGGGGAGGGACGGTGGACTCCCATTCCAATATCTGCAGGTCGGCCTTGCTCAAGGTGGCAAGCATCTCAATAATTTGTGCTTTGGCTTGACGTGGATCGTGGTTGGCGTTAACCATTGCGGTGTCCATATCGGCCTGCCAGCACGCTGTTTGATACATCAGTTGCAGCAATGGAGCCCCGGGGTTGCGAGGAAAGGGACTGTCCGGTTTACCGTTCCATTTCAGGATGGATAATGGTGGACGCATTCGGTCTCGTATACATGTGATGACCGTCTGGAAATAGACGATATTGACCACTCTAGGATCAAAATTCGGTGCATCCAAAGATTGCGTCTCAATCATTCGGACGATTGCGATTGCGCCCTGGAGATGGGTGAATGGTTTCTTGCCTGTGGGATCAGGATCTTCTACTGCCGACGAGCTTGGCATAAAGGATTCAAAGATGCCCATTAATGAAATGGAAGCAAGCAATTCATTAATAGGGACCTCGGTTCGCCGCTGGAGATGCGCGTTGATCTTGTTAATGGCTTTGCAGTATTCTGTGCGAGCCATGATCTCGCAACCCTGATATGAGCCATCACGACTCAAATAGGCGAATGATACAGCTAAAATGATATGGATAATAGGTGAATCGTCACCGGAGGGCTTTGCATAGAATTCTGGTAGCAGCTTGAAAAAGGCTAACCAGGGCGATCTCATCTTCGACGTGCATCCAAAATCCCGGAAGAAGCTGTTGACAGCGACCTGTCGAATTTCGTTCTCGAAATCAGTCTGTATGCTAGGAGATCCTTGAATCGACGACGAAGCATTGCTAGAAACGCTCCAGCTTGCTGTCGTATGCATTGGCGACGCTCTCTTTCTACCAGTATTCGCAGCTACAGGGTCATTCCGCTCTCCGGCTTGGACGGCGGACCTTTGCCGCCAAAGTGACTCGGCGCGTACAGCAGCCTTGTCGTTTTCGCTACGAAAGTTCAATTCGAGCGGATCTGGGTATTGGCATTTGTAGCCATTCTTAACACAGCGACGACATTGGGGTCGTTGCTCGCCGCACTACCATTGTCAGTCATTTGTACATTTTCCAACGCTCACTTGAGAAGATGGGTGAGCCATACCTTTACTTTTGCGGACCGACATTGGCGGCAAGCTTTACTTCTACTGTTTGATGCTGCAGGGCGTCTGACAGATCCTTGTTTTGAAGGGGTCATATTGGACATGATCCCAATTGTTTTGAGAACACTGCGTGTTGTATCGCAAATATTGACTGCGCAAGATGAGGTATCGTCGTGTTGATATTAATATCGGCAGTTGACGAATTTCATTCCTCAATCTCGGTGTAAACAATAATTCCACTCTGAGATACCACTACGGACACTCAACTCGGTGGTCTGGAGCATATGGCTCTTCCTGAAATCTTGGACGGTGGGCTCTTAACTCGTGGCGGACGGCATTAGCGACCAAGATGGCACGTTAGAGTAATACTCCTAATGCCTAAATAGTGGAGGTACAAGTCAAAAATAATCGGCGGAAATTTGGTCGGTTGGAGAATGCCGTCCCCGCACAAGTTGTAAATGGTCAGGTATTAACCTTCGCACAGCCCAGCCCTGTGGAGAGTTGGTTGTCTTGTTAGCTTGAGTCATTGAACGATAAAGAGAACGGGTGTGCTTGTCAGTGATAAGTGCAGGGTGGACGTAGTAGCGTTGAGTTACTGACAATCGTACTAGGATTCTAAAAAAGTTGAAACATAGCCCAAGGATCTTGTCCTGATCAGTTCATTTCCACCAATATAGGCAATCAAGGGCCGCATTCGTAAAGAGTGGCAAGATGATTGAGAACATGATCTCAGATTCCAGACCCAGTGGATAATAGACGAGGCGGCATAGCCTCCGTCGCAGCGCAAGCACAACAGGAGCTTACCTCTATCAAGCCTAGTTCCTATAGCGTTTGCGATTGCTTCAAATTCTCCCGATCTTCAAAGCGTAACTTTCCCCTTGGCCACGTACGCAGTCCACTTTTAGAACATATGGTCCCGTCGTTTCGGGCAAGTACTGCGCTTGAGTCGCGACGACTTTCAGCTGTGCATCGACTAGCCTTTAGGACCGTTGACTACGGAGTCGGATTGAATCATTGGATGTATGCTCTGAATTTGAAGCCTTGCTGCCTTAGAATCCTCCGAGATAAGCTAGAACGCTAGTCCATTTGTAGAAGGTAAAGCGAGCCAATCACAGATATTCAGAGATTCCCTTTTTGGGAATAGCTGTCGGTCGTGGTTCTTCCGGCGCCGAGTTTTGCTAAAAACGTAGTCGTTTGGCGAAGCTGGCCCATATAACCAGTATCAGGCATTGAAAAATGCTACAGACCAGCCGGATACTTGGATCAATAACCCTTAGGAGTTTCCAAGGGCAGTGAATAGCGAGCTAACCAACCAGGAAAGTTGTCACGCCTCGTTGTGGCGTAATTTATGGCTTTCACATTGAAAAGCGAGAGTCTAGGTTGAAACTAGAGCTATGTTTCGACCAGAATGGTAAGAGGCAGAAGTTATTTATCTACTTACATCTATGCGCTCATGATACTATGCCCATGATATTATGCGACTGCGGGCTTGTCAATAACGAAGTCCCCAATAACATCCCGAAAGACCTCAAAGTTGCCCCCCGATCCTCGATCCAAAATCGCAAACACCACTTCGTCAAAGCGACCCCTGAATTCGTCTTCTAGAATGACGTTGCGAAATAATTGAGCCACACGCTTCGGTGGGTTAGCAAAGACACCACAGCCTAGCGCACCAAGAACGCAGCATGAGGTCCCATTTAGCGCCATTAAACGGAGGACTTGTCTGATCTTGTTCTTGACCAACTCAATGTCCTTAGGAAAGCCTTTTCACGCGTCAGATGAAAAATCACGAGTTAAATGATGTTCGACAAAAAAACTCACGATAATCCAATTCATCACCGGTCAACGACGGCCGTCTCAAACCAGCAATGCTAACGACGCTGACAACAAAACGATCATCCCTCTCCAGTAATGTGCAATTCTGGGAGGTACTCTCCCTGAATACAACAACGCCTGGACTCCAGGTTGCAGCTAGTGGAGGAGTCGGATAATGCGACGGGTTCAAGGTAGCAGCAAGCGTGGACCGTAAGCATAATGCTTCTTCCTGCGCAAGAGCACCGCGAAGCCATCCACCTCCTGGCAATCGATCACTGGCCATATTTAACACTGAGACCTTGGTCCGTCCAGCTTTTAACAGTCCCTGTGCGACTGTGAAGCTGTCCCCATACTCAACATGCACTCGGGTATCTCTAGGTTTCTTGGTGTGCTCTTGTAGAGCCGATAGAAGATCTGGATAGAATTGTGCATCAACGGTGGCACCTTTTGTGGATCGAATAATTCCAGGAGTCAGCTGCTGCGTTTCTTTAGCGATCCTCTGTCTCAATCCACGGTGTGACATGGTGGACTCGTGGGTAGTCAAATATAGGTAGTAAAATAGTGCTCGCAAGCGAGTTGGTTGGGTCGAATCCTTGTAATCTGTGATTTTGTATGGTCGTAAATATTTTTCACCAGCAATTTTTTCCAAATTTGATGAGAATGTCCGCTATTTTATACTCCTAAGGCTGAGTCTCTCAAACAAGGGTTGAGGCGTGGCTTAGTGTCGTATTAGTAAGTGAGTCACTGATAAACTCAAAAGCAAGAATCCTCAGACAGCGACCACCATCCCCCCATTTTTAACTTCTGAAAGGAGGTTCATTCGAGAGCTGGTAGTGATATTTATAATAGCTCACACTCTGTAGACCTCGGGGGCCTGAATTGGGCGAGTAATCTCAACGAATCAATTCACGTGGAAAGAGAGGGTTTTTCGGAGGAAGGAATACTATTGCTACCAACTGTACTAAATAGACAGCGCTTACTTCTTAATACGGTGGTCGACTTCATATAGCTTGCAACATATACAGGTGCTCAAAAGTAGGCACACCATGATCTGCAAGCCACGCCACCGTCCCAGCGTTCTAGGATCGGTTGGCGAAGAAGAAGTTAGAGTATGTCTCGGATTATCGTCTATGTTTACCAACTAATACCAACCTCTGCTGGCCACGACTGACCATGACACCTGTTTCGCGTGCCAGCTCGTAGGACAGCAGGTCTCTATCAGTATGCCCTGAGTATTGCTTTCAATTGGCGGTGGGCACCAATATCTGGCAGTTCTTCAAACGTCGTCGACTATGACTCCGCCACAGCAATTCTTTGGATATAGGTAACAGTGCCTATCTCGTGTATTCGAGCTAGACCAAGTGCAGAAGCCGCCAAGCAAGCAGCACGGGACCAGGGTACACCACTAGAAGGTAGTAAAATGCTGCAGTAGCCTGGGGCGTTATAGATTCAGTCTCAGACACCGCAGTTTGAAGATTGAGGAATATACTCCTTCCTCATACAGTATGAGCTCTGGCCGTAATTAGCATTATAGCTCTGATTTTGATAATAATCCACGGAATGACCCTCATGGTCTACGGCTTTATTATCTCTTCCGTGGTGTACCAACACCTCATACACTTGTGACATGCGGCGAACAGGAGTCAGATGTAGCGGAGTCTTGCCCTCGGCGTCTCGAGCGTTGGGATTCAAACCAAATTGCAACAGCATCTCTACTGCATCAACATGCCCTACGGCTGCGTCATGCAAGGCAGTCCGCTGCATATCGTCGCGAGCGTCTATATCACACCCTGCTGCATGGAGAGCCTCGAGGGCCACCACACTTCCACAGCTGGCTGCCTTGAGAAATGGCGTCATGTCGTGGTCGGTTATTGCCTCAACTGTAGCACGGTGTTCCAGAAGGAGCGGTACCAACTCGCCAGCGCTATGAGAGAGTGCATGATGGAAGATACTCTTCCCACCAGATTGGACTTGGGGTTCTGCAATAGCACCGTACTCGAGGAGGAGCTGTACAGCGTCACCATTTTTTCTTTGGATTGCACGGTATAATGGTGTGTTCCTACGATATTCAAGGATCTCGACATCGGCTCAAGCGTCAAGGATGAACTCGAGCATCTCATTGTTCCTCTCACGTACTGCCGCATGGAGTGCTGTGTCGCCCGTACGAGCGGCAATACAGTGCAAGTCCGCACCCTTCTGAAGGAGAAGTGACACTGCTGGTATAGAACCACTCGAAACTGCATTTGCAAGGTCAAGATCTGTCGCCGGTACCCCTGCGTCCAAGAGCGCCTTGATCACCTCTGTATGGCCGTATTTCGAGGCCAGCTCTAGGGCAGTGAAGCGCCATAGGATTGCGGAGGTATCAAACCCGGCTTCTACCAGCAGTTTGGTGGTTTTCGCATGACCGCGCAGAGCCGCTAAAGGCAGAGCCTTTGCCCTATACTCGGGATTTTCTGGTGGCATAATGTTGTTTCTCAAGAGAATTTCGACGGTATCGTGATGCCCATTATAGATAGCGAAGTACAAACAACACCAATTTTCATACGTTAGACTTTCAAAGGGAGTACGTTGATATTCGGATTTGCCAGGACAGTATGAGTACAGGCGGTCCTCGGCGCCTCTACCAACGTGCGGGCAGACATAGTAGTCTCGAGGAACCCGCGGGAGTAGGAATTTGATGGTGCTAAGATGGCCATATTCCGCATCCTGGTGTAAGCAGCCTCTGTAATCAGGGTTCTGCGACATCACAGCACCTCGAGTAAGGAGAATCTTGACAATCCCATCATGGCCACCCCGAACTGCACTAGGTAGGGCCCTTGATAGAATGTCCCTCGCGTCCCATTTTATCTGCTTTTGAAAACGTCGCCACTATCTCTTGATGACCTCTATTGACTGCCTGGTACAGGCCCTTCCGCCCTTGCTTGGACGAGGCTTTCGCTCCGTGCTCCAGGAGCACCTTTACAGCCCAGAGTCGATTTTCTCGAGTGGCGAACCCTAATGCAAATTCAGCTAAATAGGCCCTTGTATACCTAATTATCGGTTTCCGATCCCCAGGAGATCGTATGGCCGAATATAAGGCATGAAACTTGGAGTTTACACAGCTGAGAACTAGTTGTAGGATACGTTTCTGTTGACAATTAACTGCGGCAACCAAACACCGTATCATGACCCTAGCCTCCTTGGATCGGTCAGGGCTTGCTTTCCGTAATTGTAATAGCTTCAGGAATAATGTCTCATCTCCTATTTCGCATGCGAGGTAAAGCGCCCTTTCTATCCCTTCGGCAATTGGGTATGTCCTTGACGGACTTTTCTCTAGCTGGCTAATGTATGTCTAAAATCTCCACACATACAACTTTACAGCATACACCTGTGTTTCCGTATTTTGGCAGTGTCGAAGGTTGCAATGAAATTCAAAGCGGCGCAACTAGGAAATTATGGAGAAAAGGTTCTCAGAATGCTTTTATCAAATCGCATGTATCCAGGACACGTCGCTAGAGGAACAATAGAAGCCAGCTGACGACAACGATGATAACCACTGCCGTCTTGGAAATGCCGTACCACACAGACTTGCCTACTGTCTTTCACAATAGAGATACGACTCCACATGACGAAGGCAGACTGTTCAATCGATCCTCTCCGATTGTTTCTAGGAAGAATGCGAGTCACAAAGCCATATGGTAGACTCAGTATTGTAGAGACTAGACTCGCGATATCCTGAAAGGGACTGGGCAACGTTCCGTACTTTCCCTACCTAGGTAGCAGGACGAGCCTTTAGGAGATATGTGTTCAAGAACTTTGTTGCCCAAATTGCGGACACAAGCAGAGCGAGTTCCTTTCGATTGTCGTGTTCACCATCTGCCCATTTTTCACGTAGGTTTTTAAGTTCCAATTGATTAGTAGGTTTTATGTTCTTTATTTCCCCGAAGCCCTTCCCAGATAACACTGGCACTCGATCGTTCATCATCGTCCATCATCAAATCCAAGCTGCTTGCCACAGTCTACATAACAGCATTCTTACATAGCATAGGAACGTCATTCAATAGGGGGCTTGTTTGCCACTCAGCCTGTTGGAATCAAACTACCCGAACACTCGGTCAACCAAACGGCTATCAGCTCCCAATCTCATATATGTATATACTTGAATTTGTATTTCTTGCTCGACTTATATTGATACCTAGGTACTAAGCTGGAAGTCTATCCGACATAAAACTCCTCATCCGGCTGCTCCAGAATTCTCACCAGTGCGTCCTCCATGGCATTCAGCATGCCAGCCATCCATTCCTCCGTCAAAAACTCATACCCCGGCCTGCGAGTATTATAAGTCGCTTTGAGCGTCATTTTACCGTCCCAATCAGGGCCCTGGGGCCCAAATGCTGGCCACAGTTCCATCATGATGACCGATCCGACGTCTACTTCCTTGAACGGAGGCAAAAGGTTGTGCCAGTTGTCCCATCCAGGCAAATCTCGCATCGCAACATCATCCTTTGTCGTGGAGTTGGAAGAACCACCACCGCTCCGATACGCCTGCAGGTTCAAGACGGTGTCGAATCGGGCATGACCCATCTCAAACATCTCGACTGATGGGCAAGGAACATCGATATACGGCAAGGCGTCAGTGCTTTGAGCTGCAAGCATGCGACATACCTCGCGGTTGGATGGATTTTTCTTATTGCCCCTAAGGCTCAAGGGTAAATGTATCGGCACGGTTGTGAGCACCGGAGCAACACATCGCCACAGGTCCTGCGTCGTTCTGCCATTTACTATGCTTCCGAACTGGGTGTGTAGGAGGCCGTCAGCCTCGGCGGTTTGGGCTAGAACGCTCACCCACGCTGCTTGAACTACACTGGCCATGGTAGTACCCAGACTCGATGTGGCGCTGCTTGAGAGCTCTTGCATGGACAAACTGCTGCTGAGTGCAGATCTGCGCATGTGTGTGATCTCGTGGACTCCACTCTGCGCGAGGGATCTCTCTACACGAGGAACAGGTCTCTTCGATCCAATGCTGAAGTTCGGCACGCCTCCCAGACGTTTCATCCAGTAGAACATGGTCTCAGTCCAATCACCGCGCTCAAGCAAAAGCTCGACAGTTTTGCGTATAGGCAGGAGCGCAAGATTGGTGGCACTGTCTGTGTGTCCTTTGATACCGGATGATGGGCTCCCAGGATTGACGTACTCCGCGGCAATCTCCTCGCGTATATGCGATAACATAACACCATCGTAGATTGCGTGAGAGAGTGATAAGATCATGATGTCGCGGGTACCATCCGCGGAACGGATCCAAGTCACCGTAACACCTGGTCGATCCATGCTCATGGAGTCTTCTGCAGCTTGTTGGGATGAGACTATTGTGTTTTGCCACCGTTCGTGATCTTTGTTGTCAAAATTGCATACTATTTCCACTGTTGGAATCCTTGAGCGCACAGATCCCTTGTTGAGGATGCACATCGCAATGGGAAACATCGGGTGGTTGACGCTACAGAAGACAGATCGGAAGCAGTCATGTCTCTGGAGGACAACATTGACAGCCCGCTTGAAAAGGACCGGGTCCAGCTGGTCTAGAGGCAAATCGTACACAAAGTGCTCAATCTGCGGTCGACCGGAGTATCGGGATGGGTCGACAAAGCCGGGACGTGTCGCGATATACAAGATACGAACTTGTGTATTCGTCGCTGGCAACACCTGCTCAATATCGGAGGCCGTAAGTGCGAGGGCGGATGCGCACTTGTCTAGGCAGTGGTGAGAGAAATGTCGCAGTTTAGCGGTATTTGGAAGCTCGTAGAGAGCTTCTTCGTCGTCGATGGCGATTGCAGCAACGTCCACATTGTCAGCTTCGCTCGTGGAAGTCTCCATCTTGTGTTGTCCGTTCGCGTTGGTAAAATCAGAACGTTTCTCTGGCTGCGCTTCCATCATCATCACTGTGTCTTCTGTTGCCGTTGGCATTCTAGACTGGACGAGATTTGTCAGATCGCGGACAGTTTCGGACGAGAGAACCTCGCCCAAGCCCAATCCTTCTATCCCATCGTCTCGCAATCTCTGGAGCAATACCATGGCCCGTAAACTGTCCAGTCCGAGGCTGAGAAGAGATGTATTCCGATCTAAGCTAGCAGCATCTTTGCCAATAGCGGTAACGATACCACGGTTAACGATTGATGATGCGTCCATGGGCTGCTTATCGGTGTCCGCACTCTTCACCTGCTGAGAAGTAGCGCTCGAACTGTGACTCGCAACTGGAGCTTCATCGCCAACGGCGAAACGGACCAGAGTCTTCCGATCCACCTTTCCGCTTGCCGTCCAGGGCAGTTGATTAAGGGTGGTGTAAGTCTCTGGAGACATCCAATGTGGCAGCAACCTCTCCGCTTGAGCCCGACACCTGGCCACAACACCTTGCTCATCTTGATCCGGCCAGAGGGAAACAAACGCTATAAGATGGGAGGATCCCGCCCCGGGCTTCTTTACAACAACGACTGCCACAGCTGCCACACCTTCAGTGCCAGCCAGTACATTCTCAATTTCGGTGAGTTCGACGCGGCGACCGTTTAGCTTGACCTGATCAGTATCGATGCGGCCCATAAAATCGATGCTGGGGTTCCCATCAGCAGACCACACAACGCGAGACTTGTCACCTGTTCGGTAGAGCATTGTTCCTAAAGGCAGATCTAGCTCTGGGAATTGGTCTGCGGAGATGAATGCCCGTGACGTCTCCTTTTCGCGGTTGAGGTACCCGCGGGCAACCTGGGGACCGCCCACAACGAGTTCACCTGCGAGTCCAAAAGGCTTTTCTCTCAGTTTCCCAGCCTCGAGTAAATCTGGATCAACCACCAGACAAAACGCAGACGATAAGGCGTCACCAATAATGGAACTACGTGACGCCTGCGTACAAGGCTCAGCTGTCATGAAAATGGTCGTTTCGGTGGGACCATACGCGTTAATCAGATACCTGTCGTCCTCCGCGTGGTTTGAGCCGTGAACGCGCGCAAATTTCTCAATTACCCGGCTATTGACAGATTCGCCCCCCACAATCAGCGTCTTGAGCTCAGGCATTTTCTCGGGCCGCATTAGCAGTGCTAAGCTGGCGACGGCGTACGAAGCTGTCGCACGCAGTTCACGAGCGCAAGCTTCCGGATCTGTCAGGAGCAGGTCACGTTCAGCAACGCAAACAACACCACCCCTTGACAGTGGCACAAAGGCGTCGATTATGAACGGGTCAAATGACGGGGCACTCAAATTGAGCCAGCGAAGTCGAGGACCGGTGGGGAGGTGTGAGAGCGGGCCCTGCAGCGTGGATTCTACGCAGGCGACGGCGGCACGATGAGGGCCAAGCACACCCTTTGGTTTCCCGGTAGAGCCACTTGTATAGAATAGATAACAGATGTCCTCCTCGCTTGTACTTCGAACGGCCAGACTTGGCATGTCGTCTATCAGGAAATCTCTGCGCCAGGCGGGAGGATTGGTGATGTCAACCCATAGGATACCATCAAAAATTTCTTGTGAGCCTTCAGAATCTTCCCAAGGGGCCGGACCAACCCCAAACAGAACCGGTGCACCGAGGTCGTCAACAATTGCTCGAAGTCGTTCGACCGGTGCATCGGATGGAAGGGAGCTGAACGCATGGCCCAGTTTGAGAATGGCCAGCATAGCTATGAACAATTCTGGGCTTGGTAGTATGAAAAGAGGTATGGCATACTGGTCGCTTGAAACTGGACGCCACCGATCTTTGAGCACTTGCAACATCAACCCAAGTTCTGACGCCAGCTCGTTTGCTTGAACATTCAACTCGGCGTACGTGACATCGCGCCGGGCATAGGCAGTTGTGGATCTTTGTGCAGACGTTGGAGAGGTTCGACACAGATATTCGACTGCGATATTGTCGGGATGTTGTCTAACGCAGTCTTCAAATGCGCTATGAAGGAGGTGCAAAGGGGCATCGCCGTTTGTCCCGTTAACTTGATGATGATTCCCTCTCAAGAATGGCGCAAAGTTGACGCGAGACGGTGCGAGACCTGCCACACCACCCATCACATCGGTGGAATCGGACTTCAAGTACGCAGCAACCAAAGCGGCCAGGTGTTCTGTCGCGATAATACCTCCATAATCACTGCGCAAGGTGAGGCTGATATTGATCTTGTCCAAGTCGATATGTTCAACTAAGAGGATGAATGGCGCCTTTTCTGATACTGCTGCCTCAGTGGAAGAACCATGTGTGTTGTGAGCGGTGATACATATACTAAAGTCGCTCTCGACCTTTTTCTCGTAGTCGCCAGCCAAAACGTTAAGCTCGGGTTCTCCCTGAGTCGGATTCACAGCCTGAACGCAGATACGTCCAACCGAAGGCGTAGCGGCGGAGAATGTGACATGCTCAGACTCAACAACATGGCTGATAAAGCGACCAAAACGATAAAGTAGAGCTTGGTCTTGGAAGTCGCAATGAGCTACTTCTATGTGCCGCAAAGTCACGGTATGAGTAGTGACGTTTGCTAAATCCGTGGCAAGCCCAGTCACAGAGAAGGACGGAAGCTTGCACGGCGGCGGCGTCACGTCCAGAATTGACGTGGCACGCATTTACACGGAGGCCAGGGGCACTTTGATTAGATTGGTTATGAGGTATGTGGGCCGGTTTCCAGTTGAGTGGACTGGTTTCGTGAGCGTCGGCTAATGTAAGATAATTTTTACTTAAATGCCATCCAGAGGTACGCAGTCTTACTAGGGCTATTACACGATTAACAGGCAGCTTCAAGCTCCATAAACACGACCCGAGGGTCATTTCTTCCCAAGTATATACGTAGCTAGTAGTTTCCTATTCCTGTCTGTTCTTCCAATCGAGCAATGGACCGGCTCATTTGGGTAATCTTCTGATCAGCGATATGCTTCCTAAACGAGTAATATTAGTTGGTCTCATACGTTAGTCAGCAGTATTCTCGCCGTAGCGACGCCGTACAAGAACTCACACAACGGCCATTTGACATTATCGCAAGCTTCTCAAGACATCACACACTGCAGTTCTTGCTCAGCCTCTGCCATCATGTTCAGATAAATGCCTCGAAACGAAGGAAGAATCTCTACGAAGAGCGTGTGGACCTTCTCAAGCAGCTGGATCTATGCATACCTAGTTTGGACTAGTACATTGCCTTTTTGGGTCTAGCACTAGGCCGAACAAGGAAATGCTGCCTTGTTTGGTCTAGTGCCATAGTTATTACCGTATATGGATTAGTGGCTACATGCTATTCGCTGAAGTACGTACACACTTGCAAATGCAAATGCAAATGTAAATGTAAATGTACACACGGTGGATAAGTGTTAATCCACGATTCTGACAGACTGACAGTCTGACACCAGGCAGTAAGAATAAATTAGTACGTATTGCCCATTTCGGCCAGGTTAGGTCTGTCGGAGTATGCTCCGAAGATTCAAGACACGTAATTGAGCTGCCTACGGAGTAAGTTCTCTAAGCGATCTGTGTACTTCGTAAAGAACGCCACACGGGAGGGACTGTAGATCCTTGAAAATGCTTGTATGGATGATCATTCCTGCCTAGGTAATGCTGGGTGGGACTAATGGAGGCTTTCGAACTTACTCGAATGCGATAGGACAATGCAGTCTCAGACGCAGAGTCTATATTTACCGTCTCTAGGATCAGCGGTTTACAATTCACCGCAAGATGGAATACAGTACGTACATGCAAAGCAATATACAAAACGCTTCTGCCTAGGCGGGGCCAGCACGCAAAAGCCAATGGTGGTGCCCAAGTAGCCCTCCGTGACAATTAGCCTGTTGTCTTAGTCGATACACACTTGCCTTAGCGCTCTACTAACGACGTATTGGGAAGCCTGTTGCAGTCCCTTTGTTGCGGTGGGGGACGGTTTTAGAAAGGGGATTCCCCGTAATTTGGCCCTTTTTAAATCTGATTACATCTAATCGGTGCTGATGCCGCGACCGAGTAAGCTTTTCTTTCTCGATATTTGTGTTGCCTACCTTCTTCGTTCCTTAAGTTTATAAATATAAAGAATCCTATCTCCGTCTTGGCGAATCTCGGCCATATGTCCTTCCTTAACATCTAAACCCTCACGAACACAGCTTCTTATCGTGCAAGAAAAATAAAAAAATAAAAATGTTGGATCCGCCTGGCGTCTTCACCTACCGCGACGGTGTTGCCGTCATCCAAATCTTCTTCTTCGCCATATTCCTCATCTTTGGCTTCATACTATGCCACCGCCACGGCTTTCGGCGCTCGGAAGGCTGGGTCATATTGATCACGTTTTCCCTACTGCGATTAATCGGAGCCTCGTTCCAGCTTGCCTCCATCAACTATCCGACTGATTCTGTCTACGGTGGTGCACTCATTTGCGAAGGGATTGGCTTGGCGCCGCTGACGCTGCTCAATATTGGCATCTTTGGGCGACTGTAAGTCTTGCTTCTCTTCTCTCGGAGCGCGTCGAAATCGAATAACTAACAAACACGTCAGGAATAAATATGCCAAAAAGATACACCACAAAGCCTTTTCCGTCATCTCTCTCGTCGCCATTGCGGGTCTCGTGCTGGGCATCTACGGCGGCATCAACTCCAGCGAGTCAGCCGATTTGGGAACAAACGCCTTACTCAAAGCCAGCGTCATCTGCTTTCTAGCGGCATACGTTGCCTTTTTGGGTTTATTCCTTCTTTTCTTGACCGGGTTGAGCAGGATCCCCCCCAACGAACGACCCTTGCTTTACGGCTTTGCATGCTGCATTCCCTTCATGGTCGTGCGATTCATGTACAGCGTTCTGCCGACGTTCATTCCGAGCATCAGGGACAACTACAACGCTCTTTTCGGGAATGTCACGATCTATCTGTTCATGGCTGTGCTGGAAGAGATCGTCATTGTCGCTTGTTACGTCTACATTGGTATGAGGTTAGACGAGCTGCCGCCGGAATTGAAGGCCCCGCCTTTGAGCTTCAAGAAGAAGGATAAGAAGAAGAAGAGAAAGCACTCGTCCCGGGATAGCGGTGAGCACATGTTGAAATGATTGTTGGTTGTGCGTGAGAAAGGGAAGCAAGTGTTGCTGCTTATTTGTTGTTCCGTTTTTCTTCAGTCGAGACATGGTTTTTTTTTTTCGAAGCGATAAGCCAGTGCGTGAGTTTGTGCTTAGCTACATGGAGATATGAAGCAATTCAAATCATTTTTTTTTTGTTATATTGTCTAAAATCTGCTTAGTTAACTGTTGGCCTTGATTGGCATGTAAGACCGGAGCAGTGTTGTTGTCAATATTTTTACTATCAATACCGTCACTCAATATTGATAAAGCATTTTCTGATAAATGCGCTCAATCTCAGTGCAAAGAAGTATATGGGGTGTGCAGCGTAGTTTACGTGTGTCAAAATATTGTGATGTGGTCGTAATGTCACTCGTACACGCTGCCAGAGAATATCAATATATCGCCGACAGTCAAGACATCATCATTATATTGATAACATTTGGATGTTCAACAATGACTAATTAAAACAACACCACTCCAAGTAGTCCATGTCATTTATTTTATCGTTAGATAAGCCTACCTATTCTGATTTACTCTCATACTTCTCCATGATCTCTGGCGCCAGTCTCAACTTGCACGGCACGGCCTTTTCCTTGGGATTCGGTGTTCCCGGAGTAACAATAATGCTAAACCTCAACCAGTCTCTCTTGCTCCCATCATAGTCGAGCCCCTCAATACCATCAAAGCATTGCAACAATCTGACAATTACATATCCCACTTCTGTCAACGCAAACTGCTGTCCGATACAGATGCGTGGCCCCCCACTAAACGGTTGAAAATGCCAATTTGCCGGCCTCTTTTCTTCCCAACGCTCGGGTCGGAATTGGTCTGCGTCTTCGCCCCAGAGATCCTTTCGTCGGTGGAGCACGTAGGTACTATACGCAATTTCGGTGCCCTTGCGAATATAAATGGGTTTCGTGCCGTCCGCGCCACCACCGGTGGGAAGCATAGTGTCCCGCACGGCACATTTGCTGTTGAAGGGGACGACAGAATTCATCCGGAGGGCCTCGTTCATCACATTCTGGAGGTACTTGCAGGACCGTAGAGACTCAAAGGTAATCCGTTTGGGAGCATCGTCGTCAGCCGGACCAAACGTCTCGCGCACAATCCCGCGCAGCTTCTCGAATACCGCAGGGTTGCGAATCATGTGGTAGAATACAAATCCCATCAAACTGGCAGTGGAGTCTCGACCGGCAGCCAAGAGACCAGCGATCTGTTCGGGGACCTCTGTATGATCCGGGCAATTTTGGCGTAACGTGTTGATGAAATCGTATTTGACGCGTACCTGGCCTTGGTTCTTGGCCAGATCGGCCGCGTGTATGGCGTCGTTTATAAATTTATAAAGAACACGCTTACATTCCTTCAATTCTCTGCGTCCGTAGAAGGATGACAGACTCCTAAGGCGTAGGCGCACGTTCGCAATCTGTAATGAGCGGTTGAAGGCCCAGGCAAAGTCTCTTTTCGGGACAGTATCGACCTCCTTGACTTCGCCACCCTGCTGAATACTACTTTCAATGATGACTTCTTCCAGTCGGGTCTTGAGCGAATCGACACTCTTACCGACAAAGATCTCCGTGGCACTGTCGATAGTAAAGCACGGAAAGAACGATGCGAGGCTTGCTCTCTTGGTCCACTTCCTCCCCTCCTCGTCGACTTCAGTTCCTGGTTGAAGCAAACACTGTAGCAGTGTTTGGAAATGATGCTCAAACACAGTGAGGTCTGATACGTTCTCGCGGCTGAAGAGAGGGCGCATCAACACCCGGGCGTCGTGCCAGGCCTTCCCGTCAGCAATGAAGATGCTTCTCCCAATCATTTGCTTCAAGCTCATGACCTTTGGTGCTCCGGTCTTGAAGTCCTCAAACTGTGTCGCCAGCAAGGCTTGAATATTTGCTGGATCCGCAGTCAAAAGATTGCTACTGCCTAACAGTTTCATGTACCACGTATACCGTCCCATTGCGTCAAACCGCTCCAGAACAAAATCCATGACTCTCTGTTCTCGAGAAGCGCGAAGACCACGCACCACCATGTCCAGACCCAGTGGCCATTTTGTCGGTTCAGTTGGCGCTGGTTCGCAACCTAGGCTACGGGCCTTTCTTGTGTAGAGTATAGGGAGTACGACGAATACATGAAAGGCTCTAACTGCGATTAAGCAGATGCCGATGGCAAGCACGTTAGAGTACGTTATCTGCGTTATCATCGTGTCTGAGTTGCTCTGACACGCAGTGAGACGTTCTGCACTAGGATTTTTATTGTTTTATTAGCACCAAGTTAAGCATGTATGATGGAGAATATATGGGTACCTAGGTATGGTAGGTATCAATGTTTCTCACAGCCACCTCCGAGAGAGCGGCGCTCTTTCTGTTGAGTCTACTGATCCCAGATATTTTTACCTTACTTCGTCGCATGATAATTTCACTCTTAATTTGCTTTTGCTAAATGAGATACATATTTTTCATTGGTTTGTTTTGCGTGTGTCGTCGTATTGGGGCGTGGCGTTTACCCTTTTGGGCGACTTTACCCCATTTTGGCAATACTGGATTGGGTCAAAGATGCAAAAACCAGCCCCCAAAAGGCCGCCTCTGTGCCATCTTTGCTAGCAAATCGAACATTATCACCAAGGATATTTCAATTTACCTATTCCAATCTAGTAAATCGTCAAATACCAGCCACAGGTCCCCCGGATGCAATCTACTACTAGAACACAATACAAGATGTCTATCTCATACAAAGTAAACGCCGATGCGGCGATCAGCTGTTTCTCACAGAGATCTCATATCCGAAAACAAGGCTGTGTAAAGCTAGCTAACGGAGCAGAAATATGTCGAAACATTCACAACAGAAATCAGTTCTTATCACAGGGTAGGCTAGAACGTCGCGATGCGAGAAGTTTTTAGTAACGTTTAGCAACGATAGCTGTACGCCTGGAGGCATTGGTCATGCTCTTTGTCATGAATTTCATAGAAGAGGTATGTAAAAACTTTGCTTGGGATAGCCTTCTTTACTTCGTTTTTGCGATTCCTTCTTGCTGATCTTAATCGAGGCCTGCACGTTATTGCAACTGCCAGAGACTTTTCGGTATTGGCCGATCTGGCTGAAGCAGGCATGAGCACCGTGCAAATGGACGTGACAGATCCTATTAGCATCCAAAACTGCCACAAGACCGTCTCCGAACTCACAAACGGTCGCTTGGACATACTTGTCAATAATGCGTAGGTAACAATACATCTCCGGCCAATCAGGGAAAACAAACCTGCTAATACGCTTATAGTGGACGCACACACGTCCACCCCGCATTAGATCTGTCTATCCCAGATGTGCGAGCTACGTTTGAGGTAAATGTGTTTGGAGTCATGGCCGTTGTTGCTGCCTTTTCAGATCTTCTCATCACAGCCAAGGGTCTCATCATCAACATTGCGTCGCTGGCTGCGTTGACATCTTATGTCTTCGGTAGCGCCTATTGCGCAAGTAAAGGTGCAGTCGTAAGCTACAGTCGCACGCTGCGACAGGAGTTACGTCCATTAGGGGTGCGAGTCATGGTTTGCATGGTCGGTGTTGTGCGCTCCAACGTCCACAACAGAGAGCACAGGTCTCTGCCCCTTACATCCGTGTATTTGCCCGTTCAGGATGTCTACCAGGCGCGGCTCCAGTTTGCCAATAGAAGTGATGCAGTCGATACACACGTGTTCGCCGGGACGGTGGTTTCTAGCGCGCTCAAGAGCGAAGTACCGTGGTTTCTAAGGACGTGGTTTGGTCGACCAGATTGGCTTTGGTGTGGCACAATGGCGCGGCCACTGTGGTGGGGGTATAGCTTTTTTGGAGAATGGCTTATAGATTATGTCTGTTCGAAAATGTTTGATCTTGGAAAATTAGAGGATAAAAAGCATTGTTGAAGTTGCGGGGATGCCTTCGGGACCGGCTTTGCTCATGTCATCTACAATATTAGAGGTCTCAGTCGAAACATGGACTCCACGTAGCATTGGAAGGATCTAGAAGCCTAGGGTATACGGACAGCGGCTGCTTTGGTGCTATGGGGCGACCGTTAGCTGATCGAACACCATAAGTTTCAGTCTGCAACGATAATACGTAGCGTGGCATGATTGCCATCGAATGATGGATAGCACACATGAAAAGAAGTTGTCTAAATCCTACCTAAAAGGGTAAAATTGACTAGTCCTAAACTTCTGAATTTGGTAATTCCTGTTTTGGCAATGGTACGCCACAAGATGTACCATTGACTTATTGGCTCACTTCACACGTCTCCTCTTATGGGAGGATCGAGTTAATATGAACATCTGGACTGCGAGTAGGGAAAAGTGGAACATTTCACGCAAGATTCACCCAGGCCGAATGAAGTCCTGAACTACACTCTGCGAACCACTATCGTCAAATCCAATTTAGTTCTGCTCTCAAATCTTGGCCTCGTCGATCTCTAGCTTCATATTTCAATCCTCATAGCAAAATGGAGACGGGGACAGTAACATTCAAGCCGCTTCATCCTACTTTCGGGGCGGAGTGTAACGGCATCGACTTTTCACAACCAGTTAGTGAAGAAACTGTCGATATTATTCGTAATGGCCTGGCCAAGTATGGCATTTTGGTCTTCCGGGGTGCTGAACTCGATGATGCGAGGCACGTAGCCCTGGCACGTCAACTCGGCGAGCTTGATCGTTCGACTGTCTTTGTTATGCCTGGTCAAAAGTATCGGCTTGCGCCCTTCAATGAACTCACCGACGTGTCGAACATCGAACAGGATGGTTCAATCATTCAAAAGAACAGTCTGAGCTGGCAAATTGGCCAAGGCAACAGCCTCTTCCACGTTGACTGTTCCTATAACCCGCGCAGAGCCGGATTCTCGGTGCTCCGCGCTCATAAGTTGCCTCCCCAGGGGAGCGGCGGTGGCACAGCCTTTGCCGACTCAAGGACAGCCTACGCGGATCTGGATGATGGCAAGAAGGAAGAGATCAAGGACTACGTGGTGTGGCATTCTCTGTGGCACTCCCGTCGGCTGGCCTCTCCCGAATGCGACTTCCTCAAATACATGGAGCCAGAGAAGAATTCCATGGCTCGCCATAAGCTGGTTCAAATGCATGAACCAAGCAAAAGAATGAACATGTACATCGCTGCCCATGCACACCACTTCGACGGCTGGACACACGAGGAGAGTCAGCCGGTGATAGACGATTTGATGCGGCACGTCACCCAGGACAAATATACATTTACCGTTAATTGGGAAAACGACGGCGACTTCGTCATATGGGTGAGTTAAAATGTAGAACAAGCAGTACTGGAGCCAAGTATTGACACTAATATGATATTGTATAGGACAACACATGCGTTTTGCACAGAGCATGCGGAGGTGACTTTGAGGGGAAGTATATTCGTGACATGAGACGGGCTACCGTTCTTGACTCTTCCCCGACTGCTTGGGGCCTTAACTCGGTAGAAGAAAAGTCGGGAGTGCTGTCAGACGTGGCACGAGTGCTTGGAACGGCTTAGCGGAGAAGGCGAGACTGTGCATGTCGATATGTATATTTAGGAAATTACGAATGTAACTGAAATATGTAGTGAGAACGAAAGTCCCAAGTCTTTATCTGCGTTGTACATGTAACTCAATTGGAAAGGGAGAAGATAGATCATAGTTATAGATTGTATTGCTTATGAACTTAGCTAGCCAGCGGGAGCTGGAATAATGGACAAAATAAACACCTATACCAGGATTTAAGGACGGCTAAAAGAGGGAGCGGATGATCAAAGTTAAGCACTGCATTTCTTGGCTAACAACTTGAAGGACGAATCAATAAACTAGTTACATAGAGATTAACACTTTCGAGGGAAAAAAAACACTTCAATTATACACCATGTTGCCTCAAACAAAGAGCAAAGGCTGAAACTTGATAACGAAGAAAATTGAAAGCGATCCGCAGGAGTATACAAAAATGCGAGCACTGGTCCTAACCCTTCACACTCTGTGGTGGTGTAGTGTTAGTGGATACGCTGGCAGATAGGACAGAAAAAGCGCCTTCTTGAGATTTTTCATCGTCACTGCTGCCCTGAGTGCTTGAGGCATCCTCGATTTCGATTTCGGGATTTGGGGTTGCTGCAGCGGCTTCTTCACTCGCTGGCTCTGCCGCAGCCTCAGTGGCAGATTTGGGAATATCCTTGACATTAGGTATCAAGGTCGGAGACAGCCTGGCTACGGCATCCTCAACCATGTCTTCGATGGTAGCACCGCCGAGAAGTTTCAAAACTGGTAGATCAAGGTCTAGTTCACGAGTAAACCAGAATCGCATGTCCACAGCGACAAGAGAGTCAATACCCAACTCGATCAACGAGGTACCAGGGGAGATGGCACCATCCTCGGGTGACATGCCCAGCAATTTGTACAAGGTGGCCACGAAGCCTTTCATAAGCACAGTGGTCACACCTGCCATTGTAGTTTGCTCTTTAAGGTGTTCTCTCACTGAGAATGTAGCTCCGTCGTCTCTCTCAGCTGCAGCTCCTCTGGCACGTTTGTACCAGGAGAATCTAGGCGCCTGCAGCCAGGGCGGCTGGTTCTCTGCGTCTGCGTCGACAGGTCTGATGGCTGAGGATATCTCCCACACTTTGCTGACAGCTCCCTCATCCGGCCTGCCAGATAGTACAGCCTCTGCGAAAAATTGGAGGAAATCCCACTCGGAAATGTTAGAGTAGCCCAGCTTTTCAAGGCGGTCCATAAGGTTTGCTTCACGGCGAGTAATGTAGCCAATGCCATGGATACCAGCCATATTCATAACGGAGCCAGCCAAGCCCCGTCGCCGACGACCTTCAGCCATGCTGACCATGAAACCATTTGCAGCCGCGTAGCTTGCCTGTCCGATGTTTCCGGTAGTATACGCAAGCGATGAGAAGATGATAAAGAAGTCGAGATCAGGCTTTTGGAAGAGAGCATTGAGGTACGTTGTACCCTTAACCTTGGGCTCCAGAGTACCGTTGAAGTCTTCAAAGGACTGGTTGGCAATAAGTCCATCATTCAACACCATGGCACCGTTGCAAACACCCGCAACTGGAGGAAGGGTTTCTTTGATGACCTGGTATGTCTCGGTAACCTTCTTTTCATCCGTGATATCCATGGGTAAGACAGTGACAGTAGCTCCGAGGGCGTTCATTCCCTCGAGCCACTTTTCATCAACCTTAGGATTACGAGAGGTCAGAACGACATAGCGGGCTCCACGTTCAACCATCCAACGGGTGAGGGAAATGCCAAGGTCACCAGTCAGGCCAGCAAGCCAGTATGTCTTGTCGGAACGGAACTGGACCATATCCTCAGCCGGACAGAGTGAAACCCAAGCCGAAGAATCAGTTAATAGGTTCACAACTTCCAACGTGAATTGAGACGCGTCCTGAATGTGGCCTGGAATTTCGTCCAAGCTAAGCTCCCGCACGCCCTCCGAAGCGTCAAGCTCAGGATGAAGTTTGAAAAAGTCCGAAGCAGCCTGAAGCAGCTTTAGGGCTGTTGCAGGACTGGCATGTGGCTTCACGTGAGCAGAGTTGGTCGGGGCAAAGAACTCAATGGGGGAAAGACGCTTGACATGGAGGGGAATATGAGCGTCAATATGTGGGCCCGACTGAATGGATTCATCAGCGATCGCAAAGTATGCAAAGGTAGATAGTTTTGTAGGGAGCATAGATACAACAGTCCGGCGATGAGCACGAGCATGGATGTACTTCAGGTCTGAGCGGCTGGAATCAGATGTCGTTAGCTTGACTCCAACATGGAAATCACGCGCAAGCTCATTCAAGGAAGCTGCCAAAGATGCTGTAGGCTCATGTACCATGAGACAAGTGTCTTCGGCAGTCTGCGAAATAAGATAGTGGCCGAGGAGGTAGTTCATCACACTGGCAAGTAGTTCCACGCCCTGATCCTCGGAGACATCAACGGGCAAGACCATTCCTTGTGACAGTGACATTCGTGATTGCAGTGTTTCAGACAAGGCGATAACCGTCTGATCTTTGCCGACGATCTTCCCCAAGACGAGATACAGAGAACCAATTGAGTTAATCTTCAACGGAGTCAAACTCGACAGCACCGTCTCGACTTCCACCAATGCTTCCCCTGACGGAATAATCCAATCTGGCTTGATCACCTGGCGCAGTTCATAAGTTCCGACAACGTTGTCGACAGTGATGACGGATTCCTTGGTTGACAACTCCTTGCGAATAGTACGACGGGACGAGTTAAACCTTGAATCCATTGCCTTGCAGGGAATCATTCTTGGGATAATGACCTGTCCGTTGACAACGCGGATTTCTCTCTCCAGCAACCAGGTGGTAACATATGGCTCCAGCCATCCGTTCCAAATGCCAGAAATGTGCAATCTCATCAGTGAGCTTGCAATGTACGTGGCATCGACGGGCTCGTTGACCGCAAAGTCAATGACTTGCAATCTCAAGTCCGGCTTTTCGGGAACAAGGCACCTGGACACACCGACCATCATGTTACTGAATGGATGCTCACCCGCTCCTCCCCGTGTGACCCAGAGTATATTGGAAGATTTCTCCGTCAAGAGTTGGATAGCCCTCCAGCGCTCAGGGGTAAAAGGGTTAAAGATATTGGTCTCGAGTTCCATGAGGCTGAGAACAAGCTGCCTAGAACCGAAGTGGCTTTCCTGCAAGTCCTCGATTTTAGTGATAACCTCAACTTCACTAGAAAAGGGAGCGAGAGCTGAAAGAACCTCAGCCTGAACCGAAGCCACTGTTGTGCCCTCGTCAGCGAGCACAAGGAGCTTGGGAAGCTTGGCTGAATCTACGTTGCTATGCTCTGGATTGAGAGGTTGTCGGATGAGCTCCATCTGAGAGTCGACGGCCTGGGATAGCATGACGCTGAGTGGCACCATGAACATGCCCGTTTCGGGCGTAGTGGTTTCAATTCCAGAGAAACCAGACTTCCTCAATGCTGCATCCCAGCCGCCTTGTGAGAGCAAAGGACTGTACACTCTGCCGTCTTCCTCACCAACCCACCAGCCTGGTAACGAGCCAAAAAAGAATGATTGGCGCACGGGATCGTTATCGGTAATCTCAAGCAATACCAAATAACCGCCGGGCCTCAGAAGTTTTCGGACATTCTTCAAAGTCTTTTCAAGGAATTTTGTGGCATGCAAAACGTTGGAGGCAACGATAAGATCATAACGGCGCTCGGTGAAACCCTGCTCGGTTGGTTCTCCTTCGATGTCAAGAGTCTTGTACATGAACTTGGCATCATGTTCTTTGAAGAGTTCTTGAGCGTCTGGGAAAAAGGATGCCGAGATATCAGTGTATGTATAAGAGCCAAAATTATCACCAACACGGCTCATGATTGCCTCGGTTGCGGAACCCGTGCCAGCACCTGCGAAAACCGGTTAACACTGCTAATGCCTGCAATTATATGGAATTTACTCACCAATCTCAAGTATTTCTAGTTGCCTGTGCTTGTGAGTAAGTTGCTCCACGAGGCCACCCAGGTAACTGTTGTATTCCGGTACACTGTAAGTATGCTTATAGACATGATCGAGAATGTCCGATCCACGGAAGACTTCCAAAAGAGATACCTCTCCACGAATAAACGGGATAAGGTTATCTCCAAGGAGTGATAGGTAGTGGAAGTCTTCGTACTGCTCGGCAAACCTATATTCGTGACGTTAATACAGCAAACAAGAACTCTTCCGAATGAGAGAACCTACCGTTGCATGGGCTCCTTCAGCGACTCAACTGTATCCATCAACCACTCCTTCTTGATGGTTGCATGGGTTCCTGCCTCTGCAGCCTCGACGACCGAAGCGACCCAGTGGAGATATCTCCTGGGGTGCCACTCTAGACCCTCGCGCTCTTCCATCGGGATAGCGTCATGTAACCTCTTCATGTACAGGAAACAAACGCGTTCGACAAAGTTCGACTTTTCATACTTTTCTGTTTCAGAGTCCCAGAACTCAGTGTACTCCTTTGCCGCGTCGGGTTTTTCAGGGGCCCAGATGGTTTCCGAGAACTTTTGTGCATCGTCTTTGGCAGTGATTTGAACCACAGAAGTGACCTCAAGTCCCTCAATTTGGAGCACCGCGTTACCTTCACTATCGTACACATCGATGTCACCAGAGACTTGTTGTCGTGACTCGCCGAGCTGAACTTTGGCATCGAACATTAGGTCCGTTTCAAGGCAGGACGTCTGGTTACACGTAACAGGGTTGACTTTGATATTTCGAATGACGGTTGGCACCATCAATGTCCAGAGTTGACCATCTCCCGGAGCACCAATTGCGCAGAATAAGCCCTGGAAAGCGACATCCAAAGGAGCGGGATGTACGATCAAGTCAGTTTCATACCCTGCCTCGCCGACGCTGTTGATCTGCCCAGAAGCGGCGAGGCTCCGTCGGCTGAGATTTGTGATACTCTTGAACATATCGGCGTAGTTATAACCCAGTTTCGCCAAGGAGCTGTAGAAGACTTCTGTGTCGACTTCCGTGATCTTGTGTCCTTCCGGTGCTGGCTCTCTTGGAGGAAGTGTGTCTCGAGATCCTGGGCCGAGTCGGAGCCTGATACGAGCGGTAGAGAAGATGGTTGGAGAGGCGTCTTTTGTCGGACAAGCCTCGCATGTAAAATTACAGAGGACTTGACCAAACTTTCGCTCAATGTTGGACAGCGTGACCATGACCTCCGAGCCGATGCTTTCATCGATGAAGCCAAGTGCTCGGTGAATGGTCAGATCTTCCAGCTCAATGAGCTCCATCTCCTCGCCGGTATCAGCAACAAATGCTTTGGTAGCTTCCATCGCCATGACGGCAAAACCAGCTCCGGGGAAAATTGTCTGACCCTGAATAGAATGTCCTCGAACCCACGGTATCTCGTTGGGTTTAAGGAAGTTCCGCCAACGCAATTCATGCTCTCCAGTCTCCAGCTTAATACCAAGCAGCTCATGGGGCCTGTTCGGTCGCATGCGCATCGCTTTGGACATGCGGGACTCAGCCCAGAAAGATTGTGTGTGGTCCCAGGCATATTGGGGAACTGCCCTCAAGAAGTTTGGTTTATCGACAGTGTCTGGATTGGTAAAGGCTTTATCGAAACTTCCGAAGTCCAAATTCACGGAGCCCACGTTAGCCCACACAGCACCAACAGCATCGGAAAAGGCCTCGACGTCGTTGACATTTCTTGCCAACACTCCGGTATAGGGAACACCCGACCCGAGCTTCTCTTCCATAATTAGTGAAGCAGGACCCTTAAGTGCCGGATGAGGGCCCACTTCAATAGCCAAAGCTGGTGGTGTGGTGGTCTTTTCGAGCGCGCTCTCGAGGGCCTGTGAGAATAACACGGGCTGAAGCAGGTTGTCTCTCCAATACGAACCTGCTAGTTGTTCCGACATCTCGGTTGTGACCAAGTCGCCCCCGAGAACGGAAGAATACCATTTGCAAGATGTTCGAGGTTCCTTGACTTTGATCTTAATTCTGGCCATGGCATCCATGTATGGCTCGGCACATGGTTGCATGTGGTGGGAGTGGTAAGCAGTATCAACCTTGAGTTGACGGACGAACTTCTGCTCATCCTCAAAAATGAACTTGGCCCTTTCGATTGCGGTTATATCTCCGGATAATGTGACACTTGCAGAAGAGTTGCTAGCAGCGACGTTGAATTTTCCATATTTCTTCATCGTCGCCAGCTCGCAGAGCTCCTTGGCATCGTCCATTGAAGTGCCGACAGCAAGCATACTACCAGCCGTGCCGTTGGGACCACCTGCCACTTTGCCATAAAGTCCTCGGTAGTAGGCGATTCTAACTGCGTCTTCAGCACTCAAGAAACCTGCGGCGTATGCCGCACCAATCTCTCCACTGGAATGGCCGACCACAACATCAAATGTAACGCCAGCATCCTGCAGCAAGTCGACAACGAGCACCTGGATCGCAGTACATAGCGGCTGAGAATAGGCGCCTTCCATGACGTGCGAAGAATCGGCAGCCTTGCACAGCTCCTCTCGCAAAGACCATTCAGGCCGGTCCTGATCTGGAAGATTTTGGAGAGAGCTGTTCAGACTGTCAATTAATTTGGCAGCCAGGGGAGATGATTCGATAAGGTGATACCCCATCTGCGGCCACTGGGCTCCCTGTCCGGTGAATATACCCAAGATGGTGTTGGTTTTGTGTGAAGGTCGTACACCAATGTTCTTACCATCTTTTTTCCTGCCGTCAACAGCTGCAGTAAGCTTGGTTCGCAAAGTTTCAATTGTCAGCGCAGAGTAAGATGCTCTTAGCGAAAAGGCAGATCTCCGGGACAGCGTCCAGGCAACGTCGCGCAAGTTTGTACTCTTCTCGTCGAAATCTTCCAAGTAGGAGAGGAAACTCTCTAGTTGATTGGTCAAAGACTTTTCAGAGTTTGCAGAGAACATAAAAGGTATAGCAGCATAAGAGCTGCGTTCCTCCACGCTTGCGGTTGTGCTCAGGGTTTTCGGCAGGTAGCTTTCAATGATGGCGTGGGCATTGGCTCCTCCAAAACCTGTGCAAATCTCAAAGTTAGCTTGCAAAATCGAAGACGGGGGTTAAACAAAAAGGACTCTCACTAACCGAAACTGTTGATACTGGCTCGTCTTGGCGATCCAGCAGGGGGCTCTGGCCATGGCGTAGCCGTCTTGACGATCTGAAGGCGACCATAATAGGGCTCGATATCTGGATTGAGCTCATCGAAGAGCAGGTTTGGTGGGACGTAGCCATGTTTCATCCCAAGAGATGCTCTGAGCAAGCCAGCAATACCGGCCGTGCCTTCTGTGTGTCCGATGACTGTCTTTATGGAGCCAACGTAAAGATTATCCTCCGTGGAATCGTTGGGCTTGTCGCCAAAAAAAGCCTTGTAAATTGCGCCAGCCTCTTGAGGATCTCCGGCTTTTGTGCCAGTGCCATGTGCTTCGAAATACTGACACCGGTCCTTCTCAATGTCGAGCCCAGCTCGAGCGTATGTGTCCCGGATCAATTGGGCTTGTGATGTGCTGCTTGGCATCTGTACAAGCTGTCAGTAGCCACTCGGTGAATAACACTGTGGAAATCTTGAAGTTCATACTGTTATACCTGGGGTTCGCCCATCCTGGTTTGCTCCAGTCTCACGAATGATGCAGTCGATTGTATCACCATCCGCAATGGCATCACTTAAACGTTTGAGTATAACAGCTGCCACACCTTCGCCTCGTGCATATCCGTCCGCATTTTTGCTCCACATACGACTGCGGCCCGTGGGTGAAAGCATGTTCACGTTACTTTCAGCAACATAGTTGGCTTGAGAGTAGTTCAGTTAGCGACTGCCGAGTAAAACCCGAGTAGATGGCTTCTTACTTGGTCCAAATATGAGATTGGCTCCCGCTGCGACAGCAAGATTGGATTGTTTGAGTCTCAGTGCTTGAACAGCTTGATGTACTGCAATAAGACTGGATGAACAGGCAGTGTCAATTGTCATGGATGGACCAGTCCTATACATAACCAATCAGTGTAATGCCCCAACATTACGGAGCGACGATCTCACCAATTGAAAAAATACGAGACTCGATTGGAAAGAATGCTGGACGCTGTGCCCGTAGCTGCATACTTGGGCAAGGATTCCAAGTCGTGATAGGTTATGTGAGCGTAGTCGTTGCACATCAAACCAACGTACACAGCCGTCGGCGAACCAGACAACTCTTCAATTTTGTGACCTGAAGCTTCAAGAGCCTCGTATACGACCTCCAACAGCATCCGTTGCTGAGGGTCAATCGCGCTGGCCTCGGACGCCGGAATATTGAAAAACTGCGCATCAAAGACGCTGGTATCATCTTCAAGAAGGTATGAGTGCAGGACATTGCTTGTGCCGTGATGCCCCCCATCTTTGTGGTAGAATCCATCAGCACTGAACCGTTCAATCTTGCTCGCAACGTCGCGAGGCTCTTTCATTAAGTCCCATAGTCTGGATGGGGATGTTGCGCCACCAGGAAAGCGGCAGCCGCTGCCAATAACAGCAATCGGCTCGTTTGTGCAAGCCATTGGGGAACTTGTGTGTGTAGTTTGACGGAGTAAGTGGATGGACTCGACTTCAAAGAGCGGCGAGGAGATCTGCGACCGGAATATTCTCTTGTCATTCCTGCATTGCAGTGCATGATATTATACACGAAACAAATAGAACAAGCTTCTAGCAGGTCTATAAGTTATAGCACGTGGCAAACCAGGTCAGGGGCCTATTCTCACGTGCCGAATTTGGCAATACCAGATCGGGGAATGGTTTCCCAAAACAGCAATAAGCTAACACTCCATGGATAGGGGCGAGAACGCTCACGCTTTCTCAACTATGCTTTTTCGAAAGACCAAAATATCACTGATGTCGACTTTCAATTGTAAATATTTCTAAATCGTAAATTTTCACGCATACGAACCATCATCAATCAATCACTCCCAGAATTATCCTAAACAGCTTTCCAACATGGCGGCGCCACCTGAAGCCTCGGTCCACAATCTAAGTGGAAAATGGGAACTCGTAAGCATACTCTTGCTGTCACTATCTTATACACATTTCTTACCGCGTCGTATAGAATTCGACACAGTCCGACGATATCCTTCCTGTGCTCGAGCTACAGGAGGTGCCCTTTCTAGTGCGCACTTTGGTTTCAAAGGCTGCGGTTTCCGTAACTCTCAAACAAACTACCGACAACGATGTCGTTCGTATCGATTCGACCCAGAATTCTCTCGGCCACGCTGTTGAGGAGACATGGTTTCTCAACTGGGAGCCCCGCGAGTCTACTCACACGGTTTTCGGGAAAATGATTGTGCGAGCGCGCTTGGTTTCGCCCACGTCCGTGGATGAAGCTGTGCTTCAAGGCCCTTCAGAGAAGTATCCCGCGGATTGGGATGGGGACGTCATTGAGTTGTCCGTCGAAAATGAAGGCTGGACAAGTACCCAGGTTTGGGGCTTCACCACAGTCGAAGGCTCTAGAAAATACGTGAGACGATCGGTGGTGAAGAAGGGTGACGATAGCAAGGTCGTTCAAGTTGTCTATAACTGGGTCGGTCCCATCGAGGCCTAGAAATTGCCACGATATGAGAACGATGTCGAGGAAAGCTATGAAAATAAATTAGGTACTTAAGCTGGAAATGTACGATCTATCATCTATAGTAACTTGCGCTTCGATCAGAAAACCTGTGTGAAAAGCAGTAACCGCGATTTCTCTATGGACCTCTAAGGTACGACTTCTACTCAAATTTTCCAAATCACTAGGCTATGGCGACAAAATATCGACATTTCTGATTTGCTCTCTTCGTGGATTCAGGTGGCTCCCTGCTCAACAAGATTGACACGTGCCGAGCCAATGTAAATTTTGGCCCCAACAAAACTTGGGACTCTGGGGTCACGATGGCGCTACAACCGCCTTGTCGGAGGGATATCTGTACTATTTGCTTCTTAACCCCTTCTAGAAACTGAATGTCCAGATTACCTAAAAGAGCCGCGTAGTGTAACGATTAATTAAGCTCTACAACAGGACCGTGCCATCCCGCATTAGTTGTCTTGGAGAGACAATATTTCGCATATTCACAGCTGCCCAATATTATAAAAAGATATTATCTTTTCCCTTTTCCGGTGTATTTGGGGGCGGCCCCTGTTTTATTTCGGCAGGACCCATGTCGGGCCCCCATTGAACCCATTCTTTTCTTAATTCTCGCAACTAATCTACTCCAATCTAAACACATGCTACCTACTTAATTAGGCAAAAAACTGAGGATGCAAATCTACAAGCTTATAAGCAGGTTCCGAAAAGAGAAATAAGTGTCACCGCCAGATGGGTACTTACAAGGCCCTTCAACGCTGAACTCTCAGCACTAAGTGATAGTTATCTCTGGCTGAATCACAATTTGCTCATATTAGTCAAACCATGTAGATAGAAAAGTTATCTGTTGAAATTGCTTTCAACGCGCAGAACTAGCCTGATTTAGCCTACACTCTAAGCACAGCGAGGAGTTGGTTCAGAGAGCTCCTCCTTCGATAGGAATTCAGTGCCAAGTGCCCTTTGATTTTCATAATATCAACATTTTCAAAAAAAGTTTTTTTGTTCTTAAAAATTCTTAAGAATCTAGTCTTTTATTTGGACTCCCAGATTCTTTATTTCCGCAGACGCCGAAGGTTCATATTACACAATGCGTACTTTAATGCTCCATGGCCATGCCACCAGTGCCTTCATTTTCAAGGCCCAAACACGTATGTTAACTTTCTCATCGTTCAATAAATTACACATCTAACACTACTACTGTGTAGTCCCAGTTCAAACGAGGCTAGACAGGAATTTCAGCTTTGACTTTGTCGATGGACCTATTCGCTGTGCGCCTCCTGCAGGTCTCTCCTCCGTCGTTAAGACAGCTTATACATGGTACAAGGCTCCCGACGCCACTTCAATACGGAATTCAGCATCATGGCTAGCTCAGTACATCGAGAAGAACGGACCGTATGACTGCATTTGCTGCTTTTCAAAGGCGTCTGTTGTTGTCCTTGCCATGTTAATGTATGAGGTGCCTCAGAGGACCGACGAGTCTAAGGAGAGGATAATGCCCAAGTCTCTCGTGTTTATCAATGCAGGTCTTGAGTACTCTTTCTTGGAGGAACTTGGGCTTCCAATTACTGAGGAGGCTCGACGAATAAAGTTCAGGACGGAACAGTTGGTCAGGTCCAAAACCCATGCTTTGTCAAATCTTTCAAAGGCAACCACGCGGCCCGGCGCAACAAATGGTCTCTGGGACGACACTAGCAAATTGCTACATAATCCCAGCAAGATGCCACCGCCATCTAGCTGCTTCGGTTTGGATCTGACCGCTTGGCCGGAGGAATTTGTGGTCAAACTTCCCACCGTTCACATACTTGGTGGCAAGGATCCTTTATGGCCCTCTGGTGTTCAGCTAGCAAATCTATGCGATGAAGACACTCGGAGCTTTTACGATCATCAAGGCGGGCATGACCTTCCCAGGACCCCCAAAGTAGCTGGTGACATCGCGAAAATTTTCAACGACCTGGCTGAGGAGTTGCGCGATCAATGTTCCTCTCCACTGAGCGAGGATTGACTAAACTATGTCCAACACCAATCAGCGCAAGGTTGACAAGATTCTCATTTGTTCTTTGGAATTATGAATCCAGATACTGCTCTGTATATAACTTCACATATTGATATATACCAAATTGCTAGTGCCATTCCCATCTACAACGACTTTCTAAGTCTAATTACGAGATATGGAGGCTACTTGGTACCGGTCAAACTAAAGGAGATGATTACATATCTGGTGACTCTGCTCCATCAACACTGTGCACTCTACTTCCACAATCGTGGAAACCTGAGCTTATCGCAAACCACGTAGCATATATACATTCAATTATTCGTTAGATTGTGTCTTTTTCGCTTCCCAGCCATCCAAGTACTTGAATTTGACGTCAAGGCCATGCAACGGTCGTGCCGAGAGGCTGCCTACCGCAATCTCCATTTTGCTCTCATCCAAGAGGTCGGAATCAACAAGCTCAAAACTGAAACGACCAACCAAGGCTCCAATGACACACGCCATCTCTGCCTTGGAAAACCCTTGCGCCACACAACTGCGGCTGCCCTGCATAAACGCCAGGTTGAAGTACTTGTTCTGACAGCCTCCATTAATATTAACGGAGCCGTCAGCATTGAGCCAACGTCGAGGATTAAACTGATTTGCATCTGGGCCCCAGACGCGCTCATCCCGGTGAAAGCCTTTGATGGGAAGCGCAATCCAGGTACCTTTAGGAATAACGATGCCGCCTATCACGGTATCCTGAAGCGTCTCTCGCATAGTCTGTGGAATAGGAGGATACCAGCGCAGGACCTCGTTAATAAATGCTTGTATCAAGGGCATATTGTCGACATCGATACTGGTAGCCATTCTGCTCTGGGATTCATTGCTATGGTGGATTTTGGCGTTCGGATCTGGCAAATGGGTACGAGCTTCTTCACGAAGGAGAGTCTGCCATTCCGGGTAAAGACAAAGCATGTATACTGCCCAGGTAATCCCTACTGAGATAGTTTCGTGGCCCGCCGCCAGGAAAGTTGTCATTTGATCGATGACCTCTTCTTCCTTGGCTTGGGCCACTTCTTCGTAGTGAAAGCATAAGCTCAAAAGGTCTTTGCCGTGGCTTGACTTTTCCAGGGATTGCTGACGTCGTTCTCGTAGAAGGCGCCGGCACAGGTCTCTTAATATAGGTACTGATTCACCCATCGTACGATTCATTTTGTTGGGCAAAATGTGTACCAACCACGCCGGTAACCAGATCTCAAGCATTGCGAGAACAATATAGCCGCGGGATGGCTCTATGGCTTTTCGAAAGGTTTTTGCCAAAGTCGCGTTCTCGTCTTGTATGGATCCAAAATCTTCACCAATAGTCGCCATAGTGACTATGTCAAGAGCTCCGCGGGACGCCCAGTGGCCAACTTCAAAGACTGCATCGCGATGGGGGTCCGAAAGCGCTTCTTGAGTCATCTTCTGTGTGAGCTCACGGGTCTTGCCCCAAAAGATAGGGAACATCTCGCGAATGTGCCGCGGCGCAAAGATGGGCAGGAAAACGCGCCGCTGCTGCTTATGCTTTTCTAATTCAGACAGCACAAGGCCTTCTCCAAGAATCCTTCCAGCAATTCCCCTTGCTATGACCGGTTTTACAAACTCATCAACACGTGTGCAAATTTCCCCAACTAGCGCAGGGGTCGTGATGACAACGCGCTGCGAGTTTAAAAGGCTGCGGTAGTAGATAAAGCCGTCGTTTTCTATCTCGCGAAGCCTGAAGTAATCCTCAGTTCCTGATATTGAGCTTAAATAGCGGATTACTTTGATCTCACCATCTCTCAGATTCGGCTGTCCCATTTCTGAACAATTGCCACCAGTGCCCTATCAGCCAGCTTCCGCCCTACACTACTAGTGAGTCTATGGCTGTCGCAATATGCATATTGGGAGTCAAACCTTTGGTTGGGGTAGATCAGTAAGCGGACTGAACCATATGGGCCAGAGGAATCTTGCCCATATTAGATGCAAAGCAAGGGCGACTGATGCGAGTATGTAAAAGCAGCCGAAGTAGCCTGCACGAGCGAGAGCACCAAGGGAGCCTGATTGGGGTCCATATTGGACCACGGCGTACGTGATGGGAACTACCGCTAGGTGAACCAGGCGCCAGGAGATGGCGGCCATTTTGTCTATAGACTACTTGGCGTGGATTGGATATATTCTATTTCGAAAAAAAAAAAAATTAATGGAATCGAATGACTGGATATTATTACTGGTATGTATATCAATTGCCCAGTGCTAGTTATTCTGTGGCACAATTAGGCGTCAATCATTGTGCTGCACCAGCACGTGGTGGACCTCACATGGTGTGAAATTCTGTGCCGAATGCTGTGCCTAGCTCATTTCCCTATTAGGGAATATTGCCAGAAATGGGTATAGGCAGCCCCGGCCCCGGGGGTGCTAGGGCCAAAACCAGCAATTCTTTAGACTGCGATTGCTGCCACTGGCTGTGATCATGCCACATAAAAATGAAATAGTAAGTGATCATATGTTTGTCGGGATGGATGTGGATCTCTTGTCTTTTATCTGAAGTTGAGAAATGGCTCTGCTGATGCTGGAGCCTCATCCATTGATCGTCATTATAAGCAGCAATTTTCTGAAAAGACGCTTTCTGTAGAAGCCTTACATATATTGGTACTGCCAAATCCATTCAAATCCAATAATACTCATTGTCTTGCCAGCCAACTCCTGGCCACAAGGTCGAAGCTCTAACTGTCCGGTATCATAATCTAGCTATCTACCTGCAGCGGGAGGTATCGTAATGCCTATTAATGGCAACCGCTATAGTGAGGAGTATAAAAAGCAAAAATTGTACAAACTATACAACAGTTTCTAACCAACAACATATCACATGCAATTAACGAGCTATTGTGTGTATTCTATTGCTCAAAATCTCAGGATATAACTTAGCTCCCACCACCTCCATCTCCAAGGAGATTCCAGACTATGTAATCGACAAAGCAAATTTCAACACCGTCACTCACGTAATAACTGGAATATACATAAATACATTCAAATAGCTAGCAGTTCAGTACTTAGGCCAAAGCATAAACAAGCTTCTGTCCACTCACTCCCCCATTTCTGAGAGTGTACACTCCATCCAACACTCCTGGTAAGCCGCCGGGCTCCAGCTTGATGACATGAGGCTTTATCTTTCCTTCGTTTAGCAGCTTCTGAATGCGTTCAAAAAGGGGACCTGCCAAATCGCGTAGCCTGGGCTCAGGATCACAAGCGTATGGAGCTGGCCAACTCGAGCCATCGCCGGCAATACGTGTGGCTAGGACCCAGTCTGGAGTTATGACCTTGCGAGTAGCCAACCGATCATTAAAGGGGTTCAACGCAGTGTAATACCCTCCTGCCCGCCCCATGGCCGCATAACAAAACTTCATCGATGAGTCCTCGGAGACACAGTCAATAACGTACTCCAACAAATTCCCGCTATCGGAGCGAATCTTTTGCGCGCAATCGGGCACCTTGTAGTCGTATACTTTGTCTGCGCCGTACGACTTTACCAGTTCAAAATTGTGAGGAGAACAGGTCGTAATTGTGGGAAACCCACAGCTGGGGAGAGGAGTCATTAGCCAAAGTCTTGATCCCATTTCAACTAAGAGTCTCGACTCACAGACGTAGTAACTGCAGCATCATGGTACCAGTCGTCGTGCTTCCGCCGTAGACCAACACGGGAGGTAGAGGCTCCTCTGGCTTTTTGCCGTCCAGGAGATCTACAGGCCATCCCAGGGACCAAAATAGAACCATGCAAGCTGACGCGATGGCCGTTCCCAGTGCGGCCGCACTTTCCATGGACATGTTGTCAGGGACCTTGAACGTCAAATCACCAACAAGTTTCACGTATTCTGCAAAGGCACCACCGAGAGGTTTCTCTTTGTTCACTACATAGACAGTCAGAAGATGGTCAATTCGTTCAGAACGGCCATGGTGTCTTACTCCCGCTGGCGCTTCCGCATACACGATCTCCCACCTTCAGGTCCTTGTGCACATCGCTACCGATGGCAACAACAATACCTGCACAATCAAACCCAAATACACATCCTGGTGTTACAAATCCGCCGACGAGCTTAGTATCGACAGGATTCAATGCCACTGCAGAGGTCTTGATAAGAATCTCGTCGGGTTCCAAGTCCGGTACTTTCGTCGAGTCAGAAACTGCAAAGTTGCCTGAGGGATCAGCGATGATAGCTGTTTGGTGCTGAGGTATGGCCAGTGTCGCTGCCATTTTCGACTCTACGCGAAGAGATTATGCTATGCAACAATATAATGTGTTCGGTGTCGGCTTCCACAAGCTTCACGAGAAATTGATTACGGGACTTTGTATGTTTCTTATTATCTAACTACTATTATTCTTCAATTTAGAATTAAGCTCTTAATGCAAAAGGATAGCCACACCAGGGTTAGCCAAAATAGACAAAAGCCCTAGTTCTCTCCACCAGAGGCAAATCTGAACATGTTCTAGCGCGGCCCCTGGGTAGCCCTAGATTAGTCCAAAGTGGGAAACGCCTGTACAGGTAATACTTGAAGACTTACCAGAATAGGAAGTCGACTTCGCGCAACTCAAAGTTTTCTAAATAATTATGGTGGCCATCGTAATTCCTACTTTATTCTGACCGCTTACAATTGTAAAACTGCTCACTAGAGATGGGCTTAGCGCATTCTATCTTGCTCAGAACATTACATGTTCAATTTTTCTAGTTTCTTTCCGTATACGGTAGTGGATTGCCAGACTAGCCCAATGAGGAAGAAGTAGCAACATTGCGACCTGGCATTTTGTCGAATTATGTAGTGGGATGTACACAACCTAATCTTGAAACCAAGTAGATAGCTGCTTTGTTTTCATTTCCCTGGTTTTGAGACCGCGCCTTATGGCCAAGGGTTCGACCAGTCCAACTTGTCGAGCCGCATCACAACCATGCTGTCCATTATGGGAACCAAGACTGCTTTGCTGCTTATCACCAGTCTCAGCATATTGATCATAGGCTACTTCCGAGTCTCTCGATATTTGGAGATTCGGAGGTTTAAAAAGCTACACAACTGCCAACCCGCCATCCGCGCGCCCCAGTCCGAGCGGATCATTGGGCTATCTGCATTTTTGAAAGTGCTGGCCTTCCGTCGGGACCATGTCAGTTTGGAGCAGACGCTGAAGAAGGGATTGGAGATCGGCCGGACCAACACTGCTGTCATCCTAGGGCAAAATATTGTGTTCACATGCGATCCGGAGAATCTGAAAACCGTCTTGGCGACGAATTTTCTGGATTATGGCCTTGGTCCCAGAGTGCATTTCATGGGTCCTTTGCTAGGTCTAGGAATTTTCACCTCGGACGATGCAGCATGGCATCATTCTCGGGTAGGTGTAACGAATGCCTTGGTTCTATATGTGTACGGCATCAACAGGAGTTATAAGCTAATTTTATATGCGAAAAGGACTTGATTCGTCCATGTTTCACGCGCACTCAAATTGCCGATCTCGAAGCTCTTGAGAATCATGTTCAAGCACTCATTTCCTGTCTGCCTCCCAATGGCACTACAGTCGATCTACAACCTTTGTTTTACAATTTTACCATCGACAGTGCCACCGAATTCTTGGTGGGACAGTCAGTTGGCTGTCAAGGGAGCGGCCCTGGATCAGCTGGATGGGAGTTCTCTCAGGCTTTGGACTACGCCGAGGCAGCGATCGAAAAACGTAATGCATTGGGCAAACATGCCTGGCTTCTGCGTGACCCCAAGTTTCATGAATCTTGCAAAGTCGTACATCGGTTCACCGAGAACTTCATAAACGAGACGCTCAAGGGCAATGTTAAACCAGGTCGATATAATTTGCTGGCTGAATTGGCAAACTCATGTCGTGACCCAATCCGCCTCCGTAACGAGCTTTTGAATGTTCTGGTGGCTGCCAGAGATACGACTGCTAGTTTGCTTGGTAGTATATTTTACTTCCTGGCCCGGAACCCTGATACCTGGGAGAAACTACGCGCTGAGGTTGGAGAGTTGAACGGTCGACTTCCCGATTATCAGACACTGAAAGACATGAAATACTTGAAGAGCGTCCTTAATGAAAGTAAGAATGCCAAAACCCCATCACATTTTGCGCCTGTGATACTTTGGAACTAGAAGAACTTATCAATGAACAGCACTGCGTCTCATCCCTCCCGTCCCCCTGAACGAGCGTTTCGCACGAAAGGATACCGTCCTTCCACATGGTGGTGGTGCGGATGGGCAGTCCCCGATATTCGTCGCCAAAGGAAGCCGTGTTGTCTCGTCAGTCTATGCGATGCATCGGCTTCCTGAGATCTGGGGAAATGATGCCCAATTATACCGTCCTGAGCGCTGGTTTGATGAAAAGCTCAGGCCAGGGTGGGGCTTTTTAGTAAGTCCCTACAATATAATCTTCACGAACAATAGTACTTATGACATTCCGTAAAGGCGTTCAACGGAGGGCCAAGGACGTGTCTTGGTCAGCAAAAAGCCCTTGTGGAAACCAGCTACACAGTGGTCCGGTTGCTGCAAGTCTTTGACCGTATAGAGCCGAGAGATAACCAGCCCTGGCTAGAGAAGTTGGCTATCTCCGTGACCAACGTAAACGGCACAAAAGTTGCGTTCTGGAAGGCTCCATAGCCTTGTCAGTAGATCTCCCGTTGATCTCAATTGACTTATTGTTCTTAATCGATCTGATTAATTGATCCGAAATTGAAACGGCCCTCTATTTTTAATTTGGAATTACATGCAATAAAACTGACTTAAAGTACAAAGTGTGTCTTTTGGGATGACAAACAAGACGGAAGCTTTAAGATTAGAGCTAGTTAGCAGGAAACCCCAGACCCCCCCTGGAAATGTATATCTACTCTGTAACCATCATGACGAGCTAGTGATAACGTAGTAATTTGCAAGACATTGGGAAATCCATGAATCCTTAGAAGGAAATCGATGTGTACATAATATTGAATTGCGGTTCTCAAAAATCAGTCAAAATTCACTATATTCATATAGAAAATCCACTTGGAAGGCGAGTTTAGAACAGTCTTTCAAGACTCATCAACAGTACGCGGCCCAAGATAGTCATACACCAACGTCACTTTGGCAGTTTCCTCCCCTTTCATGACTAGAATGTGTCTTGTTTGGTATCTCTGCTCGTTGAACTTCGCAAAACCCCAAACCTGGTGCGTCGTCACCCCGTGCTCAAGGTGCTCCGTCGCAATGTGAACATACGACGGCTTAAATCCTCCCTCTTCGATTTCCCCTGTCTCGAGTCCGTCCGCTAAGAACGCATCGACCTCGTCCAACTCGGCTTTAGTAGCCCACCTCGTCTGAGAACGCACTTTTCCGAACAGGGCGTGCGCTATGTCGACACCCTCATTATTAAATACCCGTTGCTCCGTCGTAGGTGGTAGGCCGCCGTTCGGCCGGTTCTCAACGTCGATATGGGTGTATCCACCTTCTTCCCATTCTTTGATAACCACGGTAACAGTAGCCATGCCCAGTACCTTGCGCATGAGCCAATTGACGCCCTGGAGCTTGAGGACGGGATCATAATTCTCCGAGAGGTCTCTGTTCTACGCACAATAGATGTTAACCTCTACGGTCGCGAAGCAGGCAGGAAGGGATGTAAATACCATTACCCATTGACCATCAAGGTTCTTGAGGGTGATGTTTGATGGAGCGGCCATTTTCTAGAGATTTTTGATCGTTGTTACGAAGAGGTTTCTGTATTGCAATCTGTTTGCCTTGGTATTTTCAGTCTTATATTATGATAGATTAAAGCTGGTGATGCTGGATATGACAAACAAAACTTGAAGGAAGGTTTTTACCCAAGAGAGCTTAGCCTCTGAAGCCAATTAACCCTAATCGCCGACTTCCTCTGAAACGTCGAAATGAGGGCATACATAAGGAGACCATGAGCCACGCTGAAGTCTGACTTCTGTCATCAAACATCTCAAAAAATAACAATAAAAATAAAAATAGACCCCGTTTGTAGTTCATTGGGTCGTGCGCCCCTCGCCCCTCGCCCCTCGCCCCAGGACAAAAATCTCCTAAAGCGGTAAGATTGCCAGAATAGGAAACTCTCTAAACGGGTAATTTACGGACAAGTCTTGTGCATTGCGGACTCTCAGCCACACCTACGGCCTCAAAGCCTGTATAATGCAATAGAGAAGTGATTATTCTTAGTAACGGGATCGAGCGTCCAAAGCCAGAAGGAAACAAGCCCGTTGGGGCTGAGATAGTCGAAGTTCTGGGTTTGAAGCAATGTAAAGAAAGCATGTTGCTTTGCTGTGTGCCAACGACACCATTACGACGGATTGCAAGAAGTCGCCAGAGGCATGGCTACCCACGAAAATGTAACGGCGGTGCGAGAAGCGGGGGATGGGACAATGGCATCGCCTGCACCATGGAGGCGACTCTTCGAGCGCAATGTATCGACGGTGCCTCCGGCGCGAAAGATCTCTCCAGAGTCTGACGCCAGTTTCCTCAGCAAACTGACCTTTAGCTGGATGGGATCATTGATGGCTGTAAGTTGATCACTGCTCCTAAGTCCGTCCTTGGCTCTGATCAGTATCTCCTTCACATAGACAGGCTATCGCAGGCCACTTCAACTCAATGATATTCCGTCACTTAACCCTTCCAGAGGTGTGCAACGACATACTGTAGCTTTTAATGATAATTTCAAGGAAGCGGTTTCCGCACGCGATGTCAAAAATCCTCTTTTTACTGCTCTTCACAAAACCTTTTTCCGTGAATTCTGGATCGGAGGCATCTATCGCCTATTTGCTGATCTCTTAACCGTTGGAAGCCCTTATACACTTCGCTATCTTATCCAGTTTGCCATGGACAGTTACTATGGCGCGCTCGACCCAGAAGATGGTGGACCTCCAGCTGTCGGCAGAGGAATTGGGCTTCTGATCGGCATTGTCGTGATGCAGGTCCTAGTCAGCCTGTTGCAAAACCATTTCTTGTATTCCGGACAAATGGTTGGCGGTCAGGCTCGGGCAATTTTGACTGCCAAAATCCTAGAGAAGAGTATGAGGATCTCTGAAAGTGGTAGGGCTGGAGGATCCGCCTCGGCCGCTGCAAACCAACAAGCCAATATCCCAAAAAGTGCATCCCAAGGAGACGAGAAGGCTCTAGTCAATAACGCCAAAGAGAATCAATCCACTGAAAACGACAAATCCCCCTCTGACTCTGATGCTGAAACGGAACAGGGGTGGTCCAACGGGCGTGTTATCAACCTCGTATCAATGGACGTACATCGAATTGAGGAATGTCTCAACATGGTCCATGTAGTGTGGACGTCGCCAATTATGGTCCTTGTCTGCATGGCCCTGCTTATTGTCAATCTTTCTTATTCTGCGCTTGCCGGGCTGGGGTGCTTGATTTTTGCTATGGGATTCCTCGTTGCCGGCGTCAAGGCAATCTACACCAAACGTCAAGGCATAAACGCTGCTACCGACGCTCGTGTTAGCCTGACTCAGGAAGCCCTGCAGGGTATACGGCTGATCAAGTACTTTAGCTGGGATAAGAACTTTACGGAGCGGTTGATTCAAATTCGAAACGAAGAAACACGCAAATTGCAGGTTCATATGGCGATCTTCAACGCCGTCACGTCTCTAGGTCAGAGTCTGCCTATGCTGTTAGCAATGGTGAGCTTCGTGACGTTTGCGCTTGGCAGTGGCAAGGAACTCACTGCCCCTGTTGTTTTCTCGAGCGTCGCATTGTTTAGTGCTTTGCTCATACCAACTGCCTACTTGCCTGGATGCCTTGGCCAAGCGAGCGACGCATGGGTGAGTTTGCAGAGAATTGAGGAGTACCTTCTGGCAGAAGAAGTGCAGCCTTATGAAATGGATAGAAATATGGAACATGCGGTTGAGATGAGGGATGCAGTATTCATGCGAGGTGGGATTAGTGCCTCGGCTGGCAAGAGCGTCTCCAACTTAAGCAAGTCGTCAACCCTTGCGTTAGATGCGATCTCCGAAGGGCCGAATACGCCATATAGTCCCTCTTCGTTCTCTCTTACTGTAGAAAAAGGGGAACTCTTGGCTGTGATTGGCAAAACTGGCTCCGGGAAGAGCTCCTTACTATCCTCCATGACTGGTGATATCCCCAAAGTACATGGATCATTAAAGTTCGGCTCGAAGTTAGCTGTCTGCCCACAAACAGCCTGGATACAAAATACGACAGTACGAAACAATATCTTATTCGGCACACCTCATGATCCAGGAAGGTACCAGGCCGTCGTCACCGCATGTCAGCTCCGCAAAGACCTTGATTTGCTTCCAAATGGAGATTCTACCGAAATCGGTGAGCGAGGTGTGAACTTGAGCGGTGGGCAAAAGCAGAGAATAAGCTTAGCACGAGCAATATACTCGGATCAAGAGATAGTGTTGTTGGATGATCCACTGTCTGCTGTAGATCCATATGTTGGGCGGGCTATCTTCAACGATGCAATCCTTTCGCTCCTTAAAGGGAGGACAAGAATCCTGGCAACACATCAGGTGCACGTTCTCAGTCAATGTGACCGAATACTCTGGTTGGAAGGAGGAAGGGTCAAAGCACTTGGCACCTACAAAACGTTAATAGACCAATATCCGGACATGATTGGTGACCTTGTCCATGAGGCGGATGGAAGAAAGGACCAGGACCAGCAAGACGCGGATGGCGTGGATCCTGGTCAGGCAACGAAGTCCTTCGAGCAGAAGCGTTTGTCATTGAAACGTTTGTCATTAGCAGAAAATCAAGATACCAACAACACCTTGCCAGCCCTGATAGATGCTGAGGAGCAAGCCACGTCGACTATCCCGTGGGCTATTTACAGGGATTATATTTCAAGTGCTGACAGGAAATATCTTATTTTCCTGTCCCTGCCGCTACTTGCTTTGGCGCAAGGTGGTAACCTACTCTGCGGACTGTGGCTAGCTTGGTGGACACTCGATAGGTTTGGCCTGGCGCGCAACACGTACATCGGCATCTATGTCGCTCTCACTATCATACAGGGCTGTCTGCTCTACCTGTTCAGCCTTTGCATCTCCATAACCGGTACAAGTTCCAGCAACGTGATGCTCAACAGAGCTATTGAAAATGTTATACGTGCGCCGATTTGGTTTTTCGATACCACGCCGCTAGGGCGGATAATAAACCGATTTTCAAAGGATATCGAAGTCATGGACGATGCGCTGCCGGAGGCGCTGAGGCTTTTCATGATTTCAGCTGCCATGATGGTTGGCATTCTTGGTCTCATTGTGGCTTACTTCCACTGGTTTGCGATCGCCTTGCTCCCCGGTTTGGTGATTTTTTTCTTTGCTGCATCGTACTATCGCGCTTCTGCACGTGAGTTCAAGCGCCACGAAGCTGTACTTCGAGGCATCATGGTCGCCCGCTTTTCTGAAACTTTGTCAGGGGTCACCACGATTCGCAACTACTCGATGCAGTCACATTTCTCTCACTTGCTGAATGTTGCTATCGATAACCACAATAGTGCCGGCTTCTTGGCATTTTCTAGCCAGAGATGGCTCGCTCTTCGGCTAGATACTGTAGGAGTTATCCTGATCGTCACGAGCGGAGTTCTGGTTGTGGTAGACAGATTTACTCAAGTTCCTGCCATCTCGGGTCTGGTCTTGACCTACTCTCTGGGCGCATTGCAGGTGCTTCAATTCATCGTCCGTCAGTGGTCACGTGTAGAAGATTCGATGACCGCGACGGAGCGTATTTACGAATATAGCTCAGGCAAAAGCCTTCCATCTGAAGACTCTAATGACTCGTGGGTTGTGTCAGCTCCCCCTCTGTGGCCAGAGCGCGGCGCGATCACTTTCTCAGATGTCCGCATGCGCTATCGCCCTAGTCTGCCAGAAGTTCTTCGAGGATTCAATTTAACCGTCGAAGCCGGCGAGCATGTTGCCATTGTCGGCCGCACCGGGGCTGGCAAATCGTCCCTCGTCAGCTCTCTCTTTCGAGTTTGCAAGCTCTCCGGTGGTTGTATTTTAATCGACGGGGTTGACATATCCAAAATTCCGCTTGAAGATCTACGATCACGTTTGTCTATACAGCTTCAAGATTCCATCCTCTTTCGCGGTACTATCCGCTTCAATCTCGACCCTATGTCACAATATACTGACGAAGAGCTCTGGCGCGCCCTGCGCGGAGCCCATCTGGGAAATAGCGTGCATTTAGACGACATTGTCCAGGAAGAAGGGTCAAACTTTTCCCACGGACAACGTCAGCAGCTCGCACTGGCGAGAATTCTGGTTAGGGGTAGCAAAATTGTCGTCTGTGACGAGGCAACATCAAGTGTGGACTTGGAGACTGATGACAAGATCCAGCGTACACTGGTGGAATCATTCAAAAACAAAACCGTGCTAACCGTGGCGCATCGTATACGAACTATCATTCACTATGATAAGGTTTGCGTAATGGATAAAGGGAGAATTGCAGAGCTGGGTTCGCCAATGGAGCTGTGGAAGGCAGCCGGAGTATTCAAGTCGATGTGTGAGGAAAGCGGGATTTCGAGAGAAGACCTCGAACGTACTGACAAAGGCAAATCGGAAAAGTTCTCCGACTTATTTAGCGGGATTCTCTCATAGTTTACTTATACAATGTTGTTTACCAGTTAGATCGTAAGTGAAAGTCCAATAGAAGGGTTATCCTACGAAAAAGAAATCCTCATCCTTTATGGATTACCCTAAGAAATGACTTCTCATATCCAGAACATTTGAACATTCCACGTATTCTTGAAGACAAGAGAAGCAGGGTATGAGTCTTCCGGCTGTGTCCGACCCAATGGCAGCATACACACCGAACGGCTTCAGTTGCCTTTCTTTCGCATCCGGATTAATGTCCGAGATAATGGGGACAGGAATGTAAACTTGACTGGTAAATTTCCATCAGGTGTCACTTGATTGCATATAGTAGATGTCCAGCATTGTATATAAACTATGTTGCTGGACTTTCCGGGACGGGCAACGTATTCACGGGGTGAAGAGATCTTTTAGTACTTAGGGACATGAACGAGGCAAGATCCCTGCTGCCTGGAAACTTAGATGACCACAACTACCTCATTATTACTTTAAAAGGATACCATCATGCTCGTCCTAGAATATTACGGTACCATACGATTGTTACAAAATAGCCACTGTGACTTGCCTTATTGGTATTACCATCGTACAAGTCGTGTCTTTTTCAACACTACTCGAGGGGCATTTAACACCTGGCAATGTAGGCTAGAAAGCCGCAGGCAGAAACTAGCAACCAGTCAAGTTGGTATCCCTCTCGCGAAGATCCTAGTAGTATGCAGAATATGCATTTCGCTGGTGGTGGAGTCCAAACCAGACGACAAAAAATGAATGTGATGGAGTGAAACCCTATATAGCATACGACGGATGAGCATGATGCTCTCAGCCACTCACCAGAGTAATACATCGTTTCATGCACAATGCTTACAGCCCTTTATTACAGTTTCAGATTCAAAATCCACCAATCCTATCCCTAAAACAACGGCGTGAGCTGGTTGGTAGGCCGCCCATCACGACTTAATCCTGCAGCCTCCGGGGACCGAAGGGAAATGGGGCTCTCTCTTTGGCTCTAAATCTTCCTATACGCAATCATGCATTGCACTGCCTTGACCCTCACTCCGCTCTCTTCCCCTAGTCAGTCAGCATCTCGGTTTACCTACCGAATACGAATCCTGATGCCCTGCAGACGCAGGGATTCTTTTACTTGTGGGTCAGGTGGAGAGAGAGATTATCATGCACGCTCTTATGCAGGGTAGAGAGGACTATTCCGAACCTATGGGCTTTGGTGTTGATGCAGATCGTCCGTTGGCGTCAGGAGAGCTATATAGGCATGACGTAGCCATTTTGAGAGTAGAGAGCAGATACCAAAATAAGCTCAATTTTTCAATGCCAGCAAATATAACTAGCTTATACAAACTAACTTCTATGCTAGATTATACAGTGGCCTTAGGGACTTTTAAATATTGGAATAAACTCCAGGGTTGGTGCGCGAGATCCATCCATGTATAGTTATATATCTACCTCATGAGGTACCACGGGATATATAAATTTCGGGACAACACCCCTACCTAGGGGCATCAACATTGGATGGAACGTTTGAATACATTGCCTACCTAGGTACTTCTATCGCTAAACAATAATAATCATTTTGCTTGAAAATCATAAGTTTCTTGATTTAAATATAACATATAGAATATATAAACATATCTAGCTAATAACAAAACACTGCGAATCGCTACACGACAATATCACCACCCCTAAGAACCATAAGCCCGTCCATGTAAATAGAACACATAACGATACCCAGCTAACAAACACAAATTCCAAACTCCAACTCCAATAAAAATGCTGCCAAGTCGTCACGTTCCATGCATTGTTTCAACCCTGATGTGTTATTTGCCTGTGTTCATGTTGTCAGGTTGTTGATTTGCCGGCACCATGCTAGTTGATGTCATGATGCCATTTAAAAAGTTTGCCCTTTCAGCATCTAATTTGCCATCTCCACTTGACTTGCCTATTGTCATGCGTGGATCCGCGCCCTTTGCCAGGAATATTTGGATTATCTGGTCACATCCCTGCATAACTGCTTGATGTAACGGAGTTTTACCGGCAGAGTCGGAGAGTCGAATTAAAGTTTGTCCATGATGACCATCTAACAGTAAGTGTACAAGGTCGACATGCTCCTTGCAAACAGCTATGTGTAAAACTGTACGTCCGTCGACGTCTTGCAGGAGAGTATTAGCCCCTGCGCGGAGCAGCTCTACCGCGGCCTCGAAGCGACCTTCCGACGCGGCAATATGTAGTGGGGTCTCTCCGTCGCTATTCGTGACATCCAGTGCGTCGGGACATGCTGAGAGCAGGAGACGAATGACGGAGGCTTTACCAAGGTATGCGGCAAGATGGAGGGCAGTGAATCCGTTAAGTCTATTCGAATTTGTGCTGGACTCGGACGGCCCCTCCGTCATGTAGCTGTTACTACCATCCTCGGCTGAGTCATCGGTAAAGTTAGACATGAGACTGCCCAAATAATTGTCATCGACTTGCATCGCATATTGCTGGGGGTTCATTGATTGAGGTGTGGGTAGCGCAGCGGCATCAAGAATGGAGATGCCTTTCGCAGGACTCGGAGCACTGGTAATGTCGTTCGCCATGTCGAAGGTTCCTCCAAGGTCAAAAAGTTCTGTCTCATTCCAATCTAATACATTCTTTGTGTGACCGGACGTGGGAAAGGACCTTGGATTAGAATTTTGTTGCTGCTTGTCCTGCACTAGGGTTCTCCGTATTCTATTATCCTTATTGGATGCCTCTCGGGATAGTGTCGAGACCTTCTCTGTCTGCTTGTGCAAAGACGGTGAAATAGTTCGTGGCTGCGTCCATACCAACTGGTTTGGCGCCCGCCGTCGCCGATGGTTTTCTTGAAACTATATGGGCCAATCACAATCAGTGCATTGGCTCAAATCCAACAGTTGATGGTATCTGGAAAAAGATTCATAGGGTTTGAAAGATCCGTTCCAAGTGCAGTAAAATATCAGGCGGCTCAATGACTTACCTTGGACTCAATCATGACGCACAAACCGTGATAATTGTAGGCTCTGCGCTGAAAGTATTCGGATCTCAACAGATTATGAATAAAAAGCAGAGGATGATTTGCAGCAAGTCTGAGCAGCTCGTACACGAACAGCAGAGAAAGGCAGATGGTTATAGCGTCACGAAATTTGTCATCAATGGCGCATCGGCTTAAAGGAATTGAATGTGACTTTATAGATGTTCACGGAGATTTTAGTTCCAATTAAGCTACAAGATAGCTGTCTTGAGCCACTTTTTGCATCGAATCACAAATGACATGCGCCCAATTTTTTGGTAACAGGGGCTAGAAAAATACTCTAACAGGCTTTATCTCACTGGTGCGTTCGTGCAACTTTAGTCAGATGTTATATACGAACTCGTGGCAAAGAAGTGCGTTTCGTGGGGAACGAGCCCAGGGTCAAGTCCATGCTCATTCATCAGATCATATCCTTGTAGCAGTTAGATTCTTCTGGAGTGGATTAAACTCGTGTTCCACTGTCATCACTAATTTAGTAATGTCAGCATTCCCAGGATCGTTTTCGCCCGCTCAGCTTTGCTCTCTGGCTGGAGAATAGCTCCAATCATCAGCCTGAGAAATTCACGTTGCAAATGCGATTAATGCAGAGAAACAAAAATCTACCCTCTTTGCTAATTAAGTAAAATCGATATTTCTGCTGGGTTATAGGGATTATTACTATTGGTGTATCCACGTGGCGTTCACGAAGTCTATAGACGCGATAATTGCCACCGATTGTGAAACTTCATGAAAGTGAGCTTGAGAGCTCCGTTACGGACTAAGAAGACGGGAGGGGGGAAATACAGCTATTGACAGAGAAGATTTTACATCTGCACTCATGAGCTAGAAGAACGAGCAACTGGATGACGGAATCCTGGTTCTGAATTCTTGTGGAGTACAATGGCAATAGGTAAGTGAGATAATTAAACCTCGTATAAAAATAAGTTACGGATGATTTGGGGGGTAAGAATTATCTCGAGCGGATTGCTTTGACCTACAAGGTTCTTTGAAGTGGATTGCATGAGTAATGAAATATGTCCCTGTTATGGCCCCGAATACAGCTCACATATAAATCAGCCTGAAGTCGTGGCTGATTCATCTGTAGGTATATTAAGGCTGCTTGGCCCCCAATTCGCGTATGTCCCCATCTGGTGGAAAAAGGTGGGCTGGACGAAGTGGGTGGTGATAAGGGTGTATTGAGAGTACCCTAGTAAGTGAGTAGACCCAGTCATTAGATGAGATGGAATAATTACCTGCGAAATACTGGAGTCACGGTGTGTTCCAGGTTGTTAAATTGTACATGATAAACAGCAGACAGAAGTACTCATTGGGCTTGTCCGCTTGTTCAATGACACAGCTAAGGTCGAGTTGAGCCTCCAAACATCGCTAGCGAAATAATCTCAGCATACTACGACAGGACGGGATGCCCTGAGATAATCTGATTAAATTTCCCGCTCTGGAGGGACTAAAATGCTTAACGGATTCAAGCCTTCAACCAAACTATATTAATCCTGACAGCCACCGAAACGCTAGTATCCAGCATTCAGCTCGTCGTACTATAAAGCTTGTACGGAGTAGGTTGAAGCTAAGACTAGCGAAGTTTTACCAAATAATAAACCAACAGCTTATAGACCCGTCCCAGTTCCCTGATTAGTTGAGATGCCTTCGATCACAGAATAAGCTCGGCCCCCACCACGTACAGATCCACTACTACTAATATACGCTCCCCGTATTCTATGTTCCACGTACTTAGAATACGGCACGTAGCACGTATCCTCCAAGGACCCCACGGTGGTAGCAGCGGCTAAGCAGCCACAGAAAATCTCCACGTCAACTTTTTTTCCAGCTGCCCTCATAGGTTTAGCTTCCAAGCGAGCCCCTAAATCTATAAAGGGCAGGCAGGAGACCTCAACCTTGACATAGATTGATTAGATTCCAACAGTTTCGACTCCGTTGGACTCCAGCTTACGGAGTAGAATTGGAACTCGTTGCCGAGTCAGATTACAGCCCAAAGCAGCTTAACTTCCAGAATCGCCGTTTATTATTTACCGTATACACCTTCGCATATAGACTTCTATAGTAATCTATGTACTATCTATGCACGATTACCGCCACAAGCGTCACGTGCCTTTTGCCGCTGACCATTTCCTGGCTTGTGACTGGTTGGTTTAATTTCCTAAATAGGCAATCTTGCATTCCACCCATCATGCCACAGACTTGCCGCGGCCTGAGGCCTCCATATGTGGAGTGTTGTATGCGATTACCGTATAAGGAAAGACATGAGAGTTGCCTAAATAGGTAATTGCCAACATCAATTTGAGCCACGTGATTGGTCCTCGGCACGAGTGATCACTGACCCTAACCGCCCATCACCTTATATAGTACAAGCTCAACGGCGTCAACGCCGTTCCATTCAGCTAGTGCCAGTGCGATACTCGTAATAGAAGCTATTGCAAACTAATATCCTCCTGCTGTATAGGGTGCCATTTCAAGCATTTTAGTATACTATCAGCTCTCTGCCGACCGGGCCCTAAAGCCCTCTGAAAGTAAGAGAATAGCGCCCATACCATGCCTGAACATTTAGGGATCCTTAGGGGCACCGTAGTAAGGTCCATAGCCTTATAAATACCAGAGAGTCCTAGGAGCGCCGATTACGAGGCTGTATCGCTAAAATATGGGGTTAGGCCTAATAAAGCAGGCTATCCGGTTTCCAGATGATTGCCTAAAGAAGGAAGCGATGAGGTCGGTGTGGGGGCTCTGCTGAACCTCCCAATGTAGGCTGACGATTAAGACTTAATCATCGAATTGCAATAGTTAATGACATGTACTACGGTTGACCCTGGTGATTTCCCTAGTACATTCTGATCCTGACATAAATACAAGCCACGTAATACATTGTATGGTACTTTAGTGGAAGAGGGCCTACTTTAACGAGTAAAGTGATATTAACAGCAAGTTATTGGCTCGGGAAAGTATGATACTATTACTATATCCCTGTATGACAGTAAAATAAAAAACGTACTAGGGAAATCACCGGGGTCAACCATAGTAATTATCGGGTTTGTGTACAATTACTATACTACGTAGTACAAGTATACGGAGTAGACTGAAATGAGGTGGAAAAGACGACACTAACCGTATTACTCCAGTCAACACGGCGGCCCATGTAGCCAGATTCGGATTTAGCCGAAGGATTGCTGGCAGCAATCTAAGACATACATGCATAATCCTGCCAGTTTAAATTAAAGTATAGACTGGCCCAGTATATAGTGAAAGGTAACACGTATATAGATAAAGTGACACACTAGATAAGCCTCTTAATCTATTTAGATTTAAGAGAGTCGTTCTTTTTCTTTTCAGGGATTAGATAGATAGTCTAAGAGGCTAATTTAAACCTGGCGTATAACTACATAGTACTTAAACCCCATAGTTTAAGTAATTTGCTTATACCTAACAAGCTTGCTACATAGCTTAATATGCAAGGAGGAGTATTATAGATAAGGAATAAGATGAGGATACGAGGCGCGAGTCGTACGTGGGAAGTGGGAACGTTTGGATCAGGAATCCAGAATCCGTAGTCAATTCCACCTACTCCAGAGTAGGAATCATAACGAAGCCTAAGCGAGCGAATAAGGGCTAAAAGTACATCAGGGCTATCAGTGGGTTGTAGTTTAATGGGCCTAAAGAAGTTCAGCTTGTTGCTCTAACCTTGCTAGACAAGAATTTCAAAATTTCAAAATATTCAATCTTTCTGCACATTAACCTTCACGTATTCTAATACATTAGATAGACATGATATTTCGTCGCCACAACAGCGCAAATGTATTATCTAATCTGATAGGTATATATAAAAAATGATTCTAAATGTATATATCGCGTTGACTTTTGAGTACTAAGATGTTGTACATATAAAAATACATGTGGATTAGATTTAGAGAAACGTCGATACCTCATAGATTACGCCGAGCATCTCCGAGACTCGGGGCAACACGCCAGCGCTTTTTAGGTCCACGTCAAACTATACTATAAGGCCAACAAGAAGATATTGTGCCTGTTTATAGTGACAAGATGGATTCGAATTATTTCCACGGCCTTCATGGACCTCCTGTCTTAACGTTACTTTTCCGATATACCGCCAACACCGTCCAATACTAATTCCAACACCCACAATAATTCTAAAACCAATTCAAACCGATCCAACACCACGTCGATCACTAACCAACACCAACCAAGGGCCGATTCCTACGTATGACGTATTTAGGCTCGTCCGCACGTTCAATGTCCACCCGTGGCCCCTAGATGAGTACGTAAGCGCGCACGTCAACTGGTTAGATTGCTCACCAAATTCGACACCAAGCAGGCCTCATACATAGGATCATGCTTCAATTTATATACGAGATCGACAGTAGCACTCTTCCAGCAAAGGCAAACCAGAGCATAAGGTTTACCGGTAATGTAGATCTAGTAGCAAGCCTTGGCGTCGTTTTCTATGGGACATGGACTTGTTAATTGGCTCATACATGAACTCGGCATGGATTTCTACGCCACAGGCGTGTGTTAGGGGGTGGGTTTTGGTTGGAGGTCGACGTGAAACTTTTAGTCTTGTCGAGATGAAACATATGACTTTCGAACTTCGAGATCAAGGTTAATATATTCCTCAATTTCATCAGACAATAACGTCTCATCAAGGTAGGACCTGAGACAAGATCTAGTCCGACACACTTTTGCATCAAACTGTTGCGATTTGTACTGGTTTCAATGATGACACTGGTCAAGATACCTTGCCTCCTTGTCAGTTCCTTGCTTTTGTCGCTACGTAGACAAGGCTGCCCGCATTTCAAGCCGACGACAGGGTCTATGATTGCTGTATCAGATTTTCATCCATGTATGAGTGACATGGCCTGGTTTTGGCGATGGGAGATTCCGAGACGCCAATTGAACGAACCTTGCCATCATCAACAGCTTTCACATGCATTTGCTGGTCAGCACAACGCTACCCTTTTCGTCTCATTCCCGATAATAAGTCAAAGAAACAGGTTATCTTGAAGAAGCGACATTATGAATAGTCGACAGAGACGAACAGTGTTGCCGGCTTGACTTGATCGAATTTCCGAGGCGAAGAACAATGCGGTCTATTCGGGAATACGTTTTATCACTTCCTCGATATCTCTGTATCTGGACTAGAGATGAGGCTAATATTAGAACCGAGATTAAGATGATAGGCTTACGCTCTTGAATGGACTACAGCCAGCAGAAGTCGATTGCTGACGATTGATCTATATCTGACAACAGTGGGGAGCTTCCCAGCTCATATAAGATCCACCAGATTTAGATCTGCTGATAACCAAACTGATAACAACTTATCACTGTGGAGAATGATTGGGAAAAGATAGACGAGCAGTTGATATCGAGTGCTGATGCTTTGCGCTACGTAGGCCATAAAACTTCGCCAGTACCTCATTGTCAGTTGCACTCGTTGCACACACGAAAAAACCCGATCATGAGTTCAAAAGGAACTCTACTCGTTACATTTATGTGGTGGTGGTGGAATGGAATCCCCAAGTGGGCTTCATTATATGAATTTCCATCAGCGATTGTAGTCCTTCCACCATTGAACATCTCGTTGGCACTAAGTGGATAAAACCAAGAGCGTGATTTGATGTTTAATGACTCCAGAAAACACCTGGATGAATGTCCTTTTGCAGATTCACGGTTGAGAATCTCTAGACTGATAGACGAGAAAAACATAACGCCATCCCTAACTCTAGTCCATTTGTGCGCCAGCGAGCCAATCATATCCTTGCATGCCAAATCTCAATGGGGTAATCTTCAGACCTATTGACTCCTATATTCAGTTCAATGACGATATACCCATTATAGGGAGCTCATCTACGTCGATAATCGTGTCAGGACAGCTCAGCCTCTTCAGCTGTCTGCACCATGTGTTGGTATCGTCATCATACTTGGTTCGTTATTCGTTGGCCCAGATGGTAAAATTCAATATACGCAGCCATGGCATTCTATACATACATTTAGATTGTCGATGTTTTGAGGCGCGATATAGATGGCACAGGGTCGGATGTGCGGTCTATCTTGCCTCAAAGGGCGAGGCTGAGCAGATCGAAAACATGGCATATAACAGCGACGAGAATCGCCTGATTCTCTTCGTGTTTCAAGGTTGGCTTGACCATGATACTTGAACTCGCCTCGGTATCAATTCACAAACTCTAACATTGACTACCATCATGGGGGTACTCGATCATGACGGCAAGAATGACAGCGGCAGCGAAAGTACGCATGTGTGCACTGCACCGTCGCTCGCAGAAATTAGTTCATGAAACATACATCTTGTTCAAGAAGGACTATTCTAATTTTTGTTGTTATTTTCCAGCTTCAACCACTACAATTGTTGGCAATCTCACTTTCTACCAACTCAACCTAATCATATCCGACCTTTTTACGGCTCTTACCTATATCTTAATGTTGATTTTGATGGGATTACACATCACTCACTGATCAAACCGAATGACAAATACAGGTAAGTTTTTCCCAACACTAGTTCAAGAAATCCAAGATTAAACTATTCTAGCATACTACCACTAGAATACTGCGAGTCTGCTTCCTAATCCCCGCATACGGAATCCTCTCCTTCCTCACCATCTGTTTTCCTCAAGCCTCAACGTATCTAATTCCATGGCACAGCCTCTTCGTGGCCATTGGCATGGACACTTTCTTTTTGCTAGTGGCAGATTTTATTACGCTCAAGGAACATGAAAGAACTCAAGTCTTTGCGACCCCGAAAGTCCGGGGGAGAAGAAGGTTACCTTCGCCGGTCGACGGACCAGAACGGTATAGGGTACGATTGACAATGTTCGTATCGACAAAAAAGCTTTTATGCTAACAAGGTCTAATGCAGAAAACTTATCGCTGTCTTCAAATACCCAATCGTTGCGTTCGGCGCCGCTGTTGCCACAGATTTGACTGAAGTCATCGGCGTCTACTCTAATAACAGCCCTATTTCGCTCCACTATGGGTAATCTCATTCGCTCTTTAGCTTTCATTTAATATGCAATGCTTGCTCCCTACTTCTTGGGAACAGATAAAGACAGCTTCTAACGTCTCGCTCGCAATCTGCATTCTATCGATCATCAAATTCTACAAAGTCCTCAAAATCGCGCTGCGAGGGCACCACGTCTTGTTGAAACTGCTCACATTCAAGGCCGTTATTGGTATCAGTTTTCTCGAGGAGGCAAGTAACACATTATCAATATCTTCCATCTTACGGAGCTAACAGAGACTTGAGCAGATCATTTTCTGGACCATAAGCTCCACCGACACCATCACCACAAACGCCCAACAATCCTACGCAGAGGTCACCATCGGAATTTCGTCAGTGATTGTCTGCGTTCAAGTCATTCTCTTCGCGTGCCTAATTCAGTACGCTTACTCCGCCTCGCCGTATTATGTCCATAATAAGGAGTCGCGGTTGACAGGTGACATCAACCTGTCTAACGACAAAGGCACGGATATAAACACGTGGATTCTAGTCATGCATATTAGGGCAATGTTTCCTTGAATGTGAGGACATGGTTGGCTGTAGTTGATCCGAGAGAAGCTGTGACTTTTTTGATCTCGCCGTTTGTGAGTCGAAGGACTAGAATTCCGAGAGTGCATGACTCGTCCCATGAGGCTCATTTGGAGAGTTATTGTCGTCGTCGTCGTCGTGATCCAATGCAACGATTGAACCTTGGTTCATTGATGCAGATGCCGGGTTTTAACCCCAACCTAGGTAGTTATGACAATTATCATGGGAACTGTGGTATTTCTGTGATGATTTGATCAGGTTATGAAACCTGCCATGCAGAGATAGATTTCTTCCCATGGGATGTATCATCCGTTAAGTTCGTCGTATTTTAGGCTATGTCTTTTGGGTAAATTGGCATATGGATTCTTTCGAGTCCGTGACTATTATATAGATAGGTGACTCAGACTTCACATGTAAATCAATCATACATACATCACATCACATCGGTGACAATCAATGACTCTTATACAAAAGACTCGAATCCAAAACCTCACCAGTCGACGACCGAATGAAATCCACCTGCAAACTAGTCTCATTCAAGAATTTCAACGAACTATAACTGTAATCATCTGCATACACAAATGCATTATACGACGGCACAGTTCCCACGGATGACAGACCCTCAATGTTGCCAGCACCACCGGCAATGATGTACATTGGCGCAGTGGGATCGTTCATACCTTTGGGGTCAGCGGTGCCGTTGTAAACGGGCAAGAAGCGTTGGGAGTTGTGTACGTGTCCGAAGATACCGACATCGACGCCATACATATAGAAAAGGTCTTCGAAAGCGGCTTGGCAGGATGTGCAGGTTGACGAACTGTCGCCGGTGGTGTACCAGGGACGATGGCCAGCGACGAGGACCCAGGGTGTTACACTGCGATCAACGCTGGCAAGATCTGCGGCAAGGAAATCGAGTTGTTGGCTGGTGCTGCCGAAGGGGCCACCGTCGAGTCCTGCAGAGCCGTCTTGGCCGTCTGGTGCATCGGGGAAGTCGGTTTCGGTATCAATCATGACGATGTGGGCCATGCCGTACTCAAAGGAGTACCAGAAAGGTGGATTGGAGAGGCTCTTAGCCTTGGAAGCCAGTGACTGCGCGGTCGTGTTGGTCGAGCTAGATGTGAATGCGCGGGGCATGGTCTGTCCGAAGCGGTGCATAAAGTCAGTGAAGTTTTTCTGGCCCTCGGGACACAATCCAGAGGTATACGGAATCTCAGTACAATCGGCCTCGTGGTTACCGGGACTCGCCATGTACAGTTTCCTTCCGGCAATAGGTGCAAGCTGGTCGTAGAATTGCTCGAGAATGGCTTGATACGCATCCTTGCCATCGAGAAGATTGTGGGGTTTCTCGTACCAGTCGTCAGCATAAGCAAAATCACCGGGATGCAAGACGATCTCGTAGTCATCCACGGTAGTAGCGAGGCGACCGATAGTGGTGTGATTCAACTCCGGCTGAATGGTGGGAATGACGTCTCTCTTGCTGGTGGTGTACCCATCAGCTCCGTAGACACCCAAGTCAATTACAACATCTAGGTTGAAAGGAGTCTTGTCCCCTGGCTTGCGGGGACTGAGAAAGTGTCCGACAGTCGAATTGGTAGACACGATCTTGTAGTAATAAGTGGTTGCTGGGGTCAGGTCTGACAAGATTACGACATTGGAATAGGTGCGAGAGCTTGCATATGTGGTGGAGTTGATGGTTGAGCAAGCTTGCGAGTTGAGATTGGAGCTAGATGTTCCATATTGAACGCAACCCGAGCTTTGATGGGCGTACGTATTCCATCCAACGGAGACGGCTATATACACATATCAATTTACCGTTTGATGTTGATTGCGCTGAAATTACACATTCAAGAGAAGTATCCTACCTCCAGGTCCATAAACTGCCAGTCGCTGTTGATATGGGGTCGTCAGATCCGCCGGAATAGGAGGGTAGTTAATAAGGCTAGCATACACGCTAGGAGCAGCCAACAGCACAGCGGCTGCGCTGATGTTAGATGTAGACTTCATCTATACTGGTTTTTTTGTCTCCGGATCGAACAGGAATCGCTCGCACGCACCAGGAAATAGACCAAATCCTAAATCCCCGCGGCACGACACAATCCTTATATATGAAGAAATTCCGACGTTGCATGTGTCACTGACAGCATAAACGCTTTAAATCGGGCCAAAGTAACAAACCCCGGGGCGGATTTGCATTGAAACCAATCATGGGGGGCGGGAGCACCACGCCGTTGCCCATTGTCAATCGATCTTCGCTGCCAACGTAGTAGTCATAGCCTAATAAATTAGACTACAGCTCGACTGGGTTAGAATCACCGGTCATACGGCATAATGTATAAAACAGGAAGCTGTTCCTGGAATCTAGTGTCCACTGGAAAGGGCTTGTTTTGTAAGACTTTAATCGTGATTTGACGTGAAAGCCCTAGAAACAGGGACGGAAAGTTATTATGCAGGTCAGTATAAACTATTTAATTGGAAGTTTCCACTGCATACGTACTTCAAGCACTAGGTCTGCATCTATTTCGTGAAGCTTCATGCAAATCATTTATTTAAATTAATATTGAAGCCATTCTTCAAAGACAAAATTTACCGATCGATGCATGTGATCCCGAAAGAACGAGCAATGGGCATTGGGCATGCTATTTCTACCATCTGGTTCGACCATTCCAATTCTTTCGTCTCGATCCAGAACATAAAGTGAAACGAGCATCCGTCCTAGCCTTGTCAACCGATATTTTCGCCCCGCCATTTATGACCCTGAAACTGTACAACTATTGGAGGATTTTGACACTAGCACGAGATAGGAAAAGCAAGAATATTAGGGGAAATTGAACGTTGATATCGATCTATCTAATAACATTACTAAGCTGACATTCTGTTCCCCTTTTATATATAAATCCTATATAGTAATAATCACAAGATCTTTTAATAGTAAAATTAATAAATATAAGAAAATTAAATATTCTTAGAACTTGATATTACTTTAGAGAATATATCTACAGATCTACAGAGTGTTATACTATAATGAATATAGCTAGATAATAATAATAAATAAATAGATTTATATAATATATTATATATAACCTAGCTCTAAAATATAGCTAATATATCCCTCTAAGTGTGACAGCGGAGAACCTACCAATCACGTGAGAGGGTGGTATTTAGTACGAGTGGCGGGGAGCCCCACTCGTACTGGATATTCTGGTCTTTTTAAGACCGCTGCCCCCGTACGCTAGGGTTGTGTTGGGAACAGGAAATAAAAAGCGTTGACCTGGGATTGTAGAACTATAGGGTCGCTATCGGTAAATACATCCTCAATCACATATCAAAGGCAAATCCATAGCCACAAAAAAACATGGGTAGCAAAAAATCATAGGTTATATTGGGAACAGGAAGTAAAAACTTTAGATACTGACGCTCCATTCATACAGGCCAGGGCTGTGTTCTAATAAGGGTTACCAGGACGCTTGCTTTGTAGGGCGCGCTAGCCAAATGCTTACTTATCGTAATTTGATAGTGCTGCGTAGCGCTTCTAGAGCCATGAGGACGAATCATATACTCTAGGTTCAGAGTGGTTCGTTATTCGTCTATGGGCTGGTTATATATATAGTACACCATGTATGTACAGATCTACTTTCTTATCGGAACAACACATCCACTGGGATGTTCTATTACCCTTGTGGACTTATTACCCTGTGGCTAGATTACCAAGGTCCAACTGCACGGCTAGTCAATGATGATGGCATGGCTTGTAGAATCATGGGTAGCAAGGATCATGGGTTGTGTTGGGAACAGCAAACGAAACACGCTGACCTGAGATTGTAAAACATGGTCGACGGTGAAACGGGTCCGTTCAAACGTCATTAGCCCATCTGGCCAGAAGACTAGTGTTTCACTTTGGGTTGGGTGACTCATCGCGTACGACGGAACTAATCAACCGGGGCGCTGAGTTTTATAACAACCAAGCATATACGTATTAACGATGAACTAGTGGTCCGGGTGATAATCTTTGCACTAGAGTAGCCTTGCATCTTATTTGTATCTCCGCTTCTGCTAGAATGAAGTAGCAGATTTACTATGGAGTAGAGACATGGAGTTGTTCATTGTTATTCTAATTGAGGCACAGAGCCTTATGATATATGTGGGCACGATCCCACAACCTTATCGGAACAACACCACAACACGAACACCGAGATGTTGTTACCACATTTATTGCAGCATCTCGAGGAGAGGTCTTTGCAAAAATATTTAGTCTTTCACGTAGAGAAGAATAAGGGAGATAGATCCAGCTACAAGCTGTCCAAATGCCATTGCTGTACTCCAGTCCCGGGTACCCACAGCCCAAACTGCCACGCATAACCATATTAGGGACAAGCTGAACCAAGCCCAGGATATGTAGAACGGCACTTCCAAAGCTATACGATCATTTTGCCAACCCATCGTCATCTCAATCCCTCTCACGATATCAGTTCGAACATAGGGTTGGTTGTGTAGTGGAACTAAAATCCGATTATCTCCCCTATGAAGCCAGTTAATGGGTAGTTCTAGAGGGGAAAGTTGACACGTACTCAAGTTCATAAACACAGCTCTCCTGTGCCATGCCTTCCAGCGTTCTTAAACCGTTGGCGGCCCATGGGCGCCTGGCACAATCTGTTAGCAGATGAAGCATATCAAGCTTTTTTTTCCGTTGCTGTGCTGCATCTATTTCTTCCATAATGCATGTTAAATACGGTTCATTAAATACTGGACACTTCGTACTGTGGAAATTCCCGCAGCACTCGTTACCGTATTGAAGGTCGTATTCGTCCGGTCCGGACGAAATTACCTCATCTAGCTGTCTCCGAAGGCTCTCGATATCGACAGGTTTAGGATTAGAAATCCTATACCGTCCGTTGTGGTCTTTCACACCGACGAATTGAAACTGCGTAATAGAAAATCAGTGAGTGATAGGTGGGTCGTGGTCACATCTATTCCTACTTCTACCTCTCTCACGGCAATGGGTCCATAAAAAGGAAGCCACCTTCTCCACTGCCCCTTATCGTCAAAATATTTCTCCGTTATCCTGTGCCATATAGTAGCATCACTTTCGAACGCTTTCTCTTTTAGAGTAGGCACTTCATAGATCCGTCTTTCCTTGGTAATTAGTTTCAACCACCTGCTTAAAGGACGAGGTTTGGTTGGCCGAATACACGGTATCTGCATGGCGTAGTAGTCGTTGTTATTTCGAAGGCAAAGAAAAATGCATTGTCCTGCTTTATCAAAGATATCTAACCAATTTATTGTTAGCGGATCAGGTTCGGGGAAGTTGGAATCGATAAGGACTATCAACTTAAGGGTGTCTCTGTTGCCCCCCGCATATCCTGTGAGACCGTTTGTAAGGCCGATTGGAATGAGGACGAGTTGATGATGGATACAGCTTGTTCCAACACACTTTTCCATAAGATCCGACAGTGACGAAAGAATGATCTTTCACTTCCTGAGTTCGTTTGCATTGGTTCGTCCCTTTCAACGACCGCAGTCATCTCGAAGGAATCCATACTGTTTTAGATTCCGCGCGGTGAGACGAGGAGCATCCTGCCTTGTTGCTGGTATTAAATCGACTGCATGAGCATAATAGTCATGTGTTGGGCATCCATCACATACGACATACCATGAAGAATTTCTACTGGTCAACCTCTGACTCGCCGACGTAGGGCAGGGCTCTCTCACTAACGAATCTCAGGCATTAAATTCCGCATGGCCCCTATAAGGCAAGGCTGGTACCGGTCCGCGGTAGCACTCCGTAGTAGGAGACCCTGACGTATCGTAGCGACGCAACTAATTCTGGGGGAATAGAAATTCTGTCCTTAAAACGACTGTCTCCAGAATCTCAAACGATCATATGATTCAGCTAATCGAGCAGCGCTAACAAATTGATCAGACCAAAAGAATACAACAAAGTCAATACTCAAATCCAAATCATAGGTTTCTATTCCGTTTTGGAAAGTCTTTTTTGCTTGCTAGGAGTTTAGATGCTATTTCTAGTATATCTTGTTCTTCGTAGTAAAGCATTTTCAATTCACTCTTTGCCCCCATCGCACTGTGACATAATTGGATTCTGGAGATAAGGTTTGTTGATGGCCATCGTCCTACTAGGCCCCTTGACCTTATCAACATTCCATCGTCCCCTTCAGTATAGAGGCGGTTGGCCAGGGTAAATCGCTTTGCTAGCTCGTGTTCCCGTCACCACAATATGTGGACTCTGTTCTGGTTTTCGTACTTTTCTTTAGCCCCGCATTTTAGGCATCGCTTCGTTGTCTCGCGCCGTCACTTTTGCATCAGTGGCCAATGGACATCACTTGAAAAAATGCTGGCTGTTGGATGAAGAGTTCTGAAAGTTGTACAAGTCGAACTGATGAACCTATCGTTGCAACTAGCAAGAAGATTGTTGGGGGTTTCGGATTGATCCCGTCACTGGTCAGCCCTAATTTCCAGATCTGGGTCAAGGTCCGTCTTGGCTAAAAACCTAATACCAAAAAATGAAGCCGGAAAGATATTTGGCCCTCTGCGGCCGTTACCCGCTAGCAGCTCAGCACACGAATACGAAAAGATGCTCTCGGAGGCCATCGAGCTCAGGGGCTCAAGAATTGGCTGCGCAGCACAGTATGCCATGTGCGCCATTTAGCGCTGGAGACATTTAGCACTACTCCGTACAGACAAAGCAATATTCTTAAAATATCTTTGAGCCGCATGCCGCGAAGATGGGGGAGCATGGCTGCTCAGATTCGGCCAAGCATTAGAACCAGTGGGAGAGTTTGTTGCAATTAGTAGCGGAGCGGGCCTTACACCTTATTTGGTCGTGTTTACCCGCGGCTCAGTACAGTATCTATGACTGATCAGTGGTGGCAGTGAAACTATATCAAATCATCCTTCAAGCCAAGCTCGTATTCGTATTGTCCTCGACATGACGATCAAGGGAGGCTTCCTCACCTCTGTCCGTGCGACCGTTCGAGTTGAATGCCATCCACCTGCGCTGCCATGATGCACCGTTTCTGGACAACGGACAAACATGCCTCTTACGAATGACAAAGTGGACATCATATTCGACGACCGCGAAAATGGCTTCGCGCCCGGTGAAGAGATAACAGGAACAGCGGAGGTTCTCCTCAGAAAACAGCTTTCCCTCTGCGAATTCACCCTCGAGGTCTATGGTCGCGTATTTACCCGGGTTAATCGGACCTACCTCTACGAGAACTTTCAGGCGGAATGGCGCGGCCAGGGATTTCCTTTTAAACGGTACATCGTCCTCATCCAACAACCCACGATTCTCCCACCAGGTCAACATCATTTCCGCTTCACTTTCCAGCTACCGATTAAGACTGAACAGGTTCGTGGGAACTGGCAGCTCTACATGAAATGGAAAGAGCGCGACCCGTTTCCTGGGAAGAACACGTTTCACGTCATCCCACCCAGCACGCCGACTATAGAAGGCAACCAGACGTGGGGCTCTGCAGATGCGCATGTGCAATATGTGATTAAAACTATAATGACGCGAGGCCCCGAGGAAAAATGGCACTCAATGATGCCGAAAGCTATGGAAACTTTCAAGGTTGTCGCGCCGCCTCGGCACGATCTCCCAAATGGAGGACTCTGGCAGCAGTTTGAACGGACATTATACATCGCCAAGGAGCCCGTGAATATAACCTGCAAGATCCCGCAGGTTATCGTCCAGCGTGGCCGGGTCCCAATCTACATGAAAGCCGATCGGCCGGGACTTGCTCTGACGAATCTCAAGATCAAGCTATACGTTGTATTTTTGATCCGGGCGCGGAGCGTGATTTGGCCCGAGAAACGGACAAAATGCACGCATACCATCCAGCTTGCCAAGTGGGATGGCAATAAAGCGCCGGTCCCTCTATCGACGGATTTCGCTCTCGTTGATTTGAGGGATATCTCGGACAATATCCCGGTGCCATTTACAACGTTCAACCTGGCTTGCCTCGCGCATTGGATGGAGATCAAGTATCGTGTTGCACCTCTCGGGAGTAAAAACGAGGTTAAAGGTAAGGTGGAGAATATCTCGGTGCAAATGCAGTCATGGAAGGCACAGCAGACGCAAAGGATCCAGAGCACCAAAGTTGATGGAGAGGGAGGGCCTGATGGGAAGCACTTTACTGAGGCGGAATATCGGACTTGGAAAACTCAGAGTAAGAAATTGAAGCCTTAGGTCTTGGGATACTCGTTGACATCATTGCAATCATACATAATTATCGCACCCCGGTCATACCCTCGTTGCCTAAAGCCCGCTCCTCGACCTCCCAGGATGCGTATGAACCTGTGGAAGACTTGACTGTAACACGTAAAACTTCGGTATCATATGTCTTAGAAAGGAGCCTTGAGTTATGGGTTGACTCTGCTTTCCCTTGAAGTTGAAGCGCTAAACCTCTTGACGTACTATCGCGCTTATCAACGCGCTTCAATATGTAACGCCAAAGGCCCAGGTAATAGTCAACAATTTGTCTTTTGACTGACGTCCAGTCGGGCTAGACCATCTATACCTACCAATTTGAAATGAGAGCAACTCGGATTGACACCGATCTGTACCAACACCAGCCTGGACTGACATATTTGAAGCCGACTCTAGCAGACTATTACGCATCGGAGACATTCGTAATAGTAAAAGACTATATAATGAAATACTATCTTGGCACCGATGTCGTAAAGAAAGATCACTCCATCTACTAATAAACTTCTAGTGGCTGCGTCCGGTCCAGTGGGCGACCAAGTTCAATATAGTTCGAGACTATGTACGCCAAAAGGCGAGGTTGGCCGTCCTTGAATATCAGCTTTGAGCCCTCCTCTATCCAAGGAGAGCTTCTGGGATCATGTTCGCATTTTGGGTATTAGGATTGGTAGCAAATCATACAAAAGCTTTTGCAAGAAATGGAAAAGATACAGCAAAATACAAGATCGTGACAAGATATGCCATATGTCCGTCCCGCCTTTTCTCATGGGACTTAGCAATCTCTTATTCGTTTCCGAATCTATAACTATTCGAAATTGTACGATCGGAGAATAAATTTAGATATATTCATCAAACTCACTGTTCCTAGTCATTGCGCAAATATCGGAAAGTCGTCGAGACTAAAACCTCCTATTTTCTTTTTGTTTTCTTTCTTTCCCAATAGTAGCTGATGGGCGGGTGATTCAACCTTCTCGCAAAATGGTGGTTGAAAACCTACAACGTCGTCGTTTCCATCGTCCTTCATTAATCAGACCGGAAGAACACTATAAACACAGTGCTCAACTCCTGGCCATGTTCCACTGTCTCGCCTTCGGGTATTTTACCACCTGCGGATTCAATGGGTCAACACCAGCTCCAGAATGTAAGACTATACCGGGTTGCAGTTTGACGTGGACTGAATTTTGCTCAGCGTGTGACTCTTAACTGTAAGCCCGTAAAATTTCAATTACCCTATACAAATTTCGAGTTTCGCTAACAAATTCTAAAATCATATTTTTATATATCACTCACCACGCTTTAGATTTTTTAGAGATATAATTAGACAGGATATTAATTCATATATAATATATAATATATTCAAATATAAAATCGAGATTATTATTTTAAAGTGGTAAAATTATTTGTTGAATAACCGCCATGGTAAAATTTGTTAGATGAAATTGAGCCTTTCGTATTGATTTTAAATATTTGGTAATTTTGTGTTATTTAAGTGATATAATATCATAAACTATACATATTTTTATATTTTAAGATTTTGATATAGAATATCTTAAATGTGGCGAGTTATACGTTAAAATATAATTTTAGAATTTGTTAGCGAAAGTCGAAATTTGTATGGGAAAAATCCAAAATATCACTTATATGACAAGCGGGTGAGGTGCGCGCTGGCGGCACGGGTAACCACATTTTTGTCACCCGCCCTCTTGAAGCCCGATAAACCTTATCCACGAAGCTTAAAGTATTGAAGCGTTCTGATTGGATACATTGTGCATCTAACCGAGCTAAGATACGGGCCGAACTAAATCTGGCTTAGATCGTGCAGCAAGCGCTGCATGATTGGCCCATCATGGAATCCTTCAAACTTTCCAAGCGTCTACTCTACTTAGTATAGGAGAAATTCCAGCTGTCTTCAGCCGCGTTGTGATCACTCTCTCGGATCCCCTGATTGATTTTGGCAGCGTCGTTCGACACCTTATAAAACGCGACAGCTCGTTGTCCAAAATCAGGTCATGTCGCGTGCGAGATGTATGCCTAGTCGCCCATATTCGCGACCATGACATACTTCCTCGTCCCCAGGACATATGTCCTCGTCTTACTCGCGATCGTATACGGATCATGGGCCGCCGTCCTTCCCGCTCGCGACAATACAATCACTCTCCCTCCAGGCGTGACATATAACCCCAATACGAACGTATGGTGTACACCGACAACATGGACAGATGTCGCGTCTTTCTTTCTCGGCAACTATCTATCCCACGCCGCCACCGTTATTTCGTTCCCCGGCGAACCAGTCAGTATAACAATTGTGAACATGGTGTTGGCAATTTTCTTCCCCAGCTCAGGCGCAGGTCGCGGGGTTCTGGCCATGGTGCGACATGCAGCTTTCTATAAGGATCCGATCCAGCAGGCTCTTCGCTCGAGAGCTTTGTGTATGGTTGTTCGTTCGCCGAAATGGAAGCCGATTTCCGGGGAGACACTTCGTTCCTTGTCGTTCTTGTCGAAGGAGTTGCGAGATGAGGACGAGGACGAGTACGAAGCTTATAAAATGATGAGTAGGTTAAGGTGTCCGATGTCGTTGCAACCGATGACTAACATGTTACGTTCACAGCTAAGAATAAACATAAGGTCGAGCAATACGTGGATGAGTTGTAAGTTGAGAGACCATGACAAATAACTTCTAGCTCGAAGAATATGCTAACCCTTCCCTTAGTAAAGCACACCGCGACCCGATCGAGCTAAAAGTTGAAAGTCCCTTATGGTTACAACCAGGCGCAGATGCTACCCGCCTCGAAATCGTGCGCCAAAATTATCAAGTCTTCGGGACATACAAACTACCAGAAGGATACGAACTGGCCTATGTACCCGCCAACGCCATAATCGAACCCGTATGCCTTTCCAGCAACAGCTCAGATCAAAACCCAGTCCCAAAGTCCGAATTCAAACTTTCATCAGTCTACAGCTTTGCGTCCGCCTTGGTATCGATTATCCAGATCATATATGCGCTGACCGGCTTGTACCGGTCTAGAGGTGATCAAGTATCCAAATACGGATATGCGGCATTCTCGTTTACGGTCTTGCCTTATGTGATCATGTCCTTTGTCAATCTGTTAGGCAACTTGGTTACTCCTCGATACTCAACTTTGTATCTTGTTCGCACTGAGATGATGGATGAGGCCTCACGGCGCGGGGGTGAATTTCAAGGAATGGTTGGCAATATTCAAAGTGCACGGCTTGAGGTGGAGGATACCTTTGTGTTCTCCGCTGCTCTTAAAGAATCCTCACAATCCTCACACTCACAGGAAATGTGGGAATTTCAACGAAGCAAGAAGATCTACCTATCTGGTGAAGTCGAACCTGTGACCGCTGAAAAGATTGAGTTGGCACGAGATTCGGATGAAGAGCATAAGGAAGCTGATCTCTCCGGGTTGGGTAACCTGAAGAAGACATTGTCCGCCCACGAAGGCGAATTGACAATTCCCGTGCCATCATCCGACAGCCATGAAACCAACGAAAAGAAGAACCTCAAAAAGACGAAATCCAAAGAGGATAAGAAGCCGTTACTTATCTGCCCCAACTGCTATCAATTCAAAACCATACAAGAAAGCCCCGGCAAATTCCTTAGCACCGCCAATCCCAAACAATACCACCTCATCGGCCAGCGGCTGTTGCTACTCGTGCGTGTCTTAGTAGCAGCCCTACCCTTGGCTGTCATCGGCGGAATGTCACAATTCAAAATCGGATCAAGCACCGTAGCTCAACGAGCGTGGACAATGAGTTGGTTAGCTGTTGGGATGGGCTTACCGCTTCAACCTTTTCTATCCCTTCTCATTACCCAATCTTTTACCGGACTAGTTGATAATGCAAAAAAAGTGGCGAGGAAGGAGGCTGATGGGCGTGTCAAGAAGGTGTTTTGGGGTTATATTGGTGAGAGTTTTGCATATGTTGTGTGTTTGGGACTGTTTGGTGCGCCGGCCTTTGGTGGGTTTGTTGTTGTTGCGCAGATGCTTAGAGAGTCGGCGTCGTGCGAGGTTATATGAATCCAATACATATAGAAACGATCGTGATATCAATATAGCCATGCTCATTTACTCCTAGCGATGCTTGTCTCTTGAGTGCTCATCAAAGCTACGAATGGCTGCAAAAGCCTGGAATAAAAGCACAACCGTCCTTTGTACATGGCCTTACTAATACTATTCGTATCAATTTCTAGACTGAACCCTAGACGTGCAAACAAAACGTTGACTTAGGGCTATAACCCCTCCTTTCAAAAAAGGTATGCAATGGGAAATTTCCGAAAGTGGAAATTAAATCGTGATTTTCGCTGCACGTTTCAAAGAAAGCACTCGGGATTCGACAATCACCGAGCCTCTAGCCTCCAGATCACTCCACGCTAAATGCACGCCATAGTGGAATAATCTATTGCCACTACATATACTAGTGTCGTATAGTTAACTGAACATCTTTACGAGATGGATGAATTGATTGTTGGAAATCTTCTTAGTGCTAGATGCTAAAGGATTTCTCGTCAACTTGGTCATACGACCCTGCTGCAGTATGTATGGGTTTGCTTCGCATGGCTACCTTTTGTAAGGTTGAAGGGCCGGAATGTAACCTAAGCATTATATGTATGTAGTTATGCTTAATCTGCATACTACTATCTGCAGGGGATGTGTCCAGGTGATTGCTCCGGAGGCTATCTTCTCAAATGACAAAAGTAGAGTTTTGTAGTGCTTCGTAGTATATTGGCCGTCATTCGAGGACCAATCTGAACCGGATATCGTCCGATTATGGTCTGACTCAGAGCACATTGCACACAGTCTGTTCGCGAGTATTTCTATGTTCCTGGCTGAAGGGTAATGCTTGACTCCCGGTGGCTTGAACAATAACTTGCCCGGTATTGAAGTCGGAGGATCTCCCATTGGACTGTTGTATGCATGCCTTCTGGCAGCGGTCAATGCACACCATAGAGGCTGATATAAGCCTTAAGGTATGGGGCCTCGATAGTGGATCCCCCATGCATTTATTTGACTTCCATGGTGTTCCGGATGATATCGTCTACATCTCGTGTGAATGGCTTGCATATGTTGTAACGTTGCTATATAAGTTCCCTTTATTTATTTAGCCATAGGCCGGGGATATGAATGTCAGTCCAGAGCAAGCAATGCTGCGGATCAATGTATAGCAGATAAAGACGAGAAAGAACTATCGGCTCTTCTATATTGGCTGGTCTTTAGCTCATTGGCAGACGAGTCATGCCATTGTATCGCACCGCCTCCGTATTCTAGAACGAGTGAGAATTTAGTCTGACTTTTATTCACTAGTTGATTGACTTCTACCGCTGGTATCATTTCCAGAGACTAGCGTGACTTCTGAACAAACGAGCTAGTATGGTCAATCCACGTGGGAGAAAAAATGGTACCGCTACATCTTTCTCTAACGTTTTTATTCCGAATATTGTATCCCTACTTACTCGTCCTACCGAGTGTCCGAACCAACGGTATCATTCAGAATGTAACACGTGTGACTTCTTCAGTTGGAACCCTGAGATTATCACGTCAATTGACTTTTTATCGTCGAGAGAGCTTACGACGCTTCTGTGGTTATTCATCCTGTCCTTCTAACCAAGGAGTGTTGACATTTCAATATAATTGTATAAGAAGGGGACATCGATCCCTTCACCATGCCAAGCTGTGTCTAGCCTGTAACATAGAGCAACAGTCTAGAAAACAACAATGCAGACGAAGCTCATTGCATTGTTGGCCCTCGCCAGTGCCGCCAACGCGGGGGCGGCCTCGCTGAAGGATATCAAGCATGTCATTATGCTAATGATGGAGAACCGCTCGTTCCAGCACGTGAGTTTATGCCCTGTTCAACCTATACAAGAAGAATGTCACTAACGTTCTTGATTAGTACTTCGGTACTATGTCTGGTGTGCGAGGCTTTGCAGATCCGAATGTCCAGATCAACCCTGACGGCAAATCGGTTTGGTACCAGTGAGTGGATATGAAGAAGATCCTATCAATTGATGGCATAATATTGCATTGATTTGAAACAGTACTGACACGTTGTAGGAACCTCACTGGCGTCACTACCGAGGCTGAGTATCTCCTCCCTTACTGGTTGAACTACCTTGGAGGAGAGGAGAACTACAACAAGAGTCAGTGCCTGTGTGCCGGTGCCAACAACTGGATTCCTACCCATCAGTCTTTCAATGGTGGTCTCAACAATGCTTGGGCCCAGGTTTCGACGCCTCAGTCTTGGGGGTACTTTAAGCGTCAGGACATCCCGTATCATTTTGCGTTGGCTGAGTCATATACTGTTGCCGATCATTACCATGTATGTTCTATCGTACTCGTTTATAGGCTCTTGCTAATGTAGTCCTGTCTTAGGCAAGTATTGCTTCCAACACTGATCCTAACAGATGGTTCTGGCAGGTATGTATCTTAATACCAATAACATGTTAGAGAGTCTTATACTAACTAGGATATAGTCCGGCTCCATCAACGTCCCTGGTGGTCCTCAGCCCCTTGGTGCCGGTGGTGTCGTCCTTGACGACCAACAGGCCAACAGCAAGTTCTTATCAAGCCTATCAATTACCTAGGTATATAATCCAACTAACCATTCTCAAAGCCTGCTCCGGCCCCAACCTCGACTGTCTCCCCCTGAAATGGCCCGCCTTTGCACAATACCTCGACGAAGCCGGCGTGGACTGGCGCTCCTACCAAAACTCGTACAACTGGGCCACCAACAACGGTCTCTTCTACTTTGAAGCCTTCCAAAATGCATCCACCAACTCTAGTCTTTACGAACGTGGTCTCGCCTTTGACGGCGACAATGGTCTTGATGCCTTCAAGGCTGCCGCTGCTGATGGTACTCTGCCTGAGGTCAGCTGGGTGTTCCCTCCCGGTGCGCTTCAGGAGCATTCGCCTAATACTCCTATTGATGGGTCGTGGTTTATTAACCAGGTTGTTGGTTCGGCTATCAATGGTAAGGATAGAGAGGAGACTGTTATTCTTCTTAACTACGATGGTGCGTATATCCCTCGGAGATTTCTATCTTGAGGTTAAAGCCAATTACAACAGAGGGTGGTGGTTGGGGCGACGCTGTTATGCCCCTTGTCTCTCCCAACGGTACCGCTGGTGAATGGTTTGAGGATCCTTATGGAACTTTGGGCTACACCTTCTCTGGTCCTGGTAAGCCTTTCCGCTATCATAAACCTAAGGACACGTACTGACACGTTGGAGGTGTCCGTATCCCCCTCATGATCATCTCCCCCTTCACTCGTGGTGGTCATGTCTTTAGTGAACGTTCGGACCACTCGTCTATCATTCAATTCCTGGGTAAGTTATTTTAAAAGTCTCAAATGTTGTTATCTGAGCTAAACGATGATTTTCAGAGCAATACCTCACCGCCAGAGGCTACAAGAACATCGTCACCCCTCAGCTCAACGAATGGCGCCGCGAGCACATGTCGGATCTCGTCAGCGCCTTCGACTTTGAAAACGTATGCCCTCAATCCATTCCTTCTTTCCCTCCACTCACACTAATTCACTCCAAACAGCCCGACTACAGCATCCCCAACCTCCCCACCCCCAACACACCCATCGCCAACTCCGCCGGCGAACTAATCGGCATGTACAGCGGATTTTGCGATATCGAATGGACCGGCTCCTGCTCCGGCAGCCAATACGTCTCCGGCATCCCCTACGGCAACCAAACCGAAGAAGACTCACTCTACTTCGAGGATGGATTCAAGGGTTTGCGCGGTTACATGAATGAAGGCCACTACCTCGTTTTCGAGTACAAGGGCTACGCATTAACCAACGACGGTGGTAACAGCAACGCTTTGGCGACAAGCAAAGCTACCTCGAGCCACGACGCGAAGAGTCAAAGATGGGTTCTCAAAGCTCTTACCGATGAGGGCACTACGTTCAATATCTACAGTGCCGTTGATGGACGGTACCTCACTACTGGAAGCACATTTACCACTGATGCCAAGGATGCGGAGACGTATAACATTACGTACCTTGGTAGTGGTGAGTATGCTATTCAGTCTCCTAATGGGGTGTATTTGGAGATTAGTGGTTCAGGTAAGCTGAGGTATTCGACGAAACCGATTGGTTTCAGTGTTTACAGTGTTACATACCATGACTAGACGAGTGTCTAGATTGGTGTGCTGAGGTGTTTCTGGCTCGTTTTGGAACAGGAATAAAAAATAGCTTTTTTATGATGAAATGGGTGAATGTAGGCATACGTTTTGCTGAATGTGATCATGGTAGAAACTATCGATAAAAATGACCCCCGTGGTCCTCGATATGCTCTCTGTCGCTCTGAAACATACATAACTCCTCTCCCCTTGTAGCCGGATCTAGTCTATGGAGATTATTCTACATTTTTGAAGCATATCACCAGGCCACCACCAGGAAATATGGCCGGGCCGCAGAAGAGCTGCCCGTAAACAGACAATGAAAATGACTTTTTATTCTTGTCTAATGTTGCAATTCCACCACAGCATCCCCCCTTGGGACACTGCTAGCATTATTATACGATTTGTTTCCGCCTCCCTTCACCATTCCCGCTCTATGTTCATTTTTTCCAGAAAAACTCTCCAAACGCCATTAAAAATCAATTCCTAAGTTTGCTCTAGCTCTCGATGGCAAGTTATTGATATTCTATTTGCTTTCTTTCCGTCGTGTTGCTTATTCTAACTCAATGGTGCCGGGGGGCTTTGAAGTTCTATTAAGACGAGGTCAGTTTGAGGCTCGACATCACAGAAGGGAAGACTTCTACTTACAGGTCATAGACAACGCGGGAGACACCCTCGACCTGGTTGCAGATGGTGCGTGAAACATCCTAAAGTAGACGGATCAGTTGCCTGGATAACAATGATGATGATTCAGACGGTACTTACTCCGAGGAAGGCATGATCAAAGTTAAACACCTCAGCACTCATAAAGTCCTTAGTACGAACAGCACGGAGAATAACGATGTATCCCCAAACTCGCTGATCGCCGAACACACCGACACTGCGGTTTGTGTCGAGGCCGGCAAAGGCTTGGGAAATCTATGATATAGGAATTAGTCTGCATTAATGTTTGCTGATGTAATGATGTAACTTACTTGGTCGTAAAGACCAGCTTCCTTGATCTTGGTGATGAAGATGTGGTCGGCCTGGCGGGCGATCTTAACACGCTCTTCGGTACAGTCGCCGAGGATACGGATGGCGATACCAGGACCGGGGAAGGGGTGACGGTTCACGAGAGACTCGTGAATGCCGAGTTGACGACCAATTGCCTATATGAAATTTAGTACTTGGTCTGAGTGAAGAATCACGGTTTCAGAGTTCAGCTTACCCTAACTTCGTCTTTGAACAAAAGTCTAAGCGGTTCGATAAGCTGTGATAAAATTATGTCAGTCTTCATGCGTTGGCGAAGAGATTGGAAGTGCACTTACACGCAATCCTTGCTAAACGAGCCGAATTCGAGTCACGTTAGTATTTCAAACCTGCCAGGGCCTGTCAGGCTGGTTCAACTTACGCCGTTCATCATACGCTACAGGCCAGTTAGCCAACTATTTTGCTATCGAGACAAGGGCATTTCTTACCTCAGGCAGACCGCCAACATTGTGGTGAGCTGTGTCTAATGTCAACTCTTGTTCGCTTTCTTGGCATGGCTTCGGTAAATGGCTTACTCTTGATAGTGGCCGAAGGACCACGGAAACTCAAAGATTCGATACTAAACTGTTGTCAGCGTGAGATGCAAAAATGGATTCGAAAGACTTACACATCGGGGTACAGTGTTCCTTGCAAAAACCATTCTACCTTGCCGGAGTTGGGGGTGTGCTCTGCTTCTTTTTCGATCTGGAAACTGTGGTTAGGACGCCACATAGAATGATAGTCAAGGTTGAACGTACCCTAATGGCCTCTTGCTCGAACAAATCGATAACTTCACCCCAGTCAGTACCCCGTCACCAACACATGTGAGAGAGCCAAGTGCGTACAAGTTGAACCAATAATCTTGCGCTTCTTCTCGGGATCAGAAACACCCTCAAGACGACTCATGAACAACTCGCCAGCATTAACAACTGTAAGATTGATGCTGAGGTGTTTCTCGAGCGTCTCCTTGACCTCCTCGCACTCGTTCAAACGCATAAATCCGTTGTCGATCAGGATCGCCTTGAAGCGGTCACCAATGGCTTCACGCATCAATTTTGCTCCTACAGTGCTATCTACACCACCGCTGCAAGCACCAAGGACGAGTGCTCGGGGACCGACGAGTTCACGAATGCGAGCAATCTCGAGCTGGACAAAGTCACCCATTTTCCAGTTTGGTTGAGCACCGCAAATATCAACGGCGAAGTTGCGGAGGACCTCAACACCGCGGGGTGTCTAGATTCGACTGTCAGTGGGCGTTTAAGGTATTGGCTTAGAGTAACTAACGTGTTCAAGCTCAGGATGGAATTGGACACCTATTTGGCTTGTGTTAGCACCTTGTCTTGTAAGGCCACAAAAGTGGCTTGGCAAGACCAACCAAAGATGTGCTTCTCCTCATGCGCGATACCAGCGTACTCTGAGTTCTTGGTGGCACCAATGACCACGAAGCCCTGTGAGAGTCAGTAAAGGGGACAATAAACCAGAATCTAATTCCACCCACCTCAGGTAGGCTCACGAGCTTGTCGAAGTGAGACATGAAAACAGGCATTGTATTGCCGAGACCGGCGAAAAGGCGGTTGACATGACTATTAACGTTGAGGATGTTAACGTCGGCGTGACCGTATTCTAGAAGGAGTTAACAAATGATAACGCGTTGTGTTTGATAGTGCAAACCTCGTGCTTCGCCGCGGGCAACATTCTTTGAGTTGATGCGCCAAGCGATCTCCTGGATACCGTAGCTGAGTCGAAATATTAGTGTCATACCGTGCGTCAATCGTGAAGCAAATCATACCAAATACCACTATACGTCGCGGATTAGTACAAATTCGAGTGTGAAAGATGCACAGAACATAACTCACAGAATGGGGACACCGAGGTCAAAAACGGCGGGGTCGACATCTACACAACCTGTGAGTCCATGCAACGTGACCTTCTGGCACGGAAACCTTACGGGGTGCGCCTTCGTCATAGACGGAAGCAGGGCCTAGTATCTCAGTCAGACCTCCACTCATACCATGCATCATGTAGGTTTTATACCTCCAGAGAAGATTATGCCTTTGGGCTTCCATGTCAATTCGGCGATCTTTGTGGTACAAGGAAGAAGCTCAGCGAAGACGCCGAGAGCGCGAAGACGACGGAGGATAAGATGACTCGTTTGAGACTTTAACGATGAAAGTCAGTATTTCTTATGAAAAACATCTCGGAGGCCGCGCAGTGGAAATGTCCCTCGGTTATTGATTATGTGACTGCTGCTAAAGGTCGAAAGAGGGGTAAACGTACGCCAAAGTCGAGAACGAGAATAGTCTAAAAAGCCAATTGTCAGCCAATTCATCCTCCAGAGTTTGCAAATCAATTGCGCCTGCACGACACATTTGAAGTGACCGATCACAAGTCGCGGGAGAATGGGGATATGAGTCTCTACACGTACATCGAAATTGTTGTGAGGCGTCTCGGCCTCGAGGTTGGTAACCATTATGGTCGTAGATTCGTTAGCGGCGTATCAAAAGGGTATTTTGTGTTTGCGAAACCGGTGCTATGGAGGAAATCAAGGAGAAAGGACTGTCGTCGGCGCACTGCCAGTTTTTGAAGTAAAATGAAGTTGTTCAATTCAGTCGGGAAAAAAAAGTTCTGGGGTATGACTCTTATCAGGATGCCAAGAGACTAAGAATGCGCTAGTCCTATTTTGGCAGCAAACACTCAACAATTGACCAATAAAAAGTGAAAAGAGCACTTTACCGCCTGATCCTGCCACTTATCTGATAAGCACGTCACGTGACGTCTTATCCACCCAATCAGCGTGCCCCGAGCCTGGGTGTCTAGGGTTATCTAGTGAGGGGCAGCCCTAGCCCCCAAACCCTAACCCTGTCATGTCTTTCTAGGGTTATTTGATGGGATGTCCTTGCATTCTTTCCAATGCAAATCATTTTCTTTATGCTTTCGAGCCGAGTGAGAGATGCGTGCTGGGCTTCCAAAATGGTCAAAAAGAACCTACCTTGCAATCCATGGAGAAGTTCACAACCTTGACCGGCATCAATGATGATGTCGAATAAGTGGAAATCGTGCCCTAATAAACAAGCCAGCGAGTTTCCGTCCACTTCACTACTAATTGAGGTACCTGAGACCGGACTATCATTGAGGCAGAACAGCACCAAAGGATATCCAAATTTATCTCTCTTTCAGTGCTTGATAGGAAACATTCATCCACACCACACAAATTAGTTGGAGCTCAAATCGGCATAAGACGGCAACAGACGGAGGATTCATCACGTTACTGTACTGCGGCATTTGACCCTATCCCAAGAGGAATCTGGTCCGTTAGATTGTATTCTACCTACAGATCTAGATATTGCCAAAAAAGTGAAAATAGTATATTTTATGAGTATACTGTTGGGCTTTTCGATATTGTTCTCACGGTTAATGACCATTCGTTCTGGGAGCTATGTAAAGTTTGTCGGTTATTGAACCCTGAAAAGTCACAGTCCATAGCCGACGCCTCAACATCTGGAACTTTGATGTTGAATGACTACAAATAGACGAAGACATCCATACTATTCGTGTCATTGTTCATTTTTATTTGCGAAGATCCTATTTTTCTGTAGTCTTCATATTGGCGTACATACCATTCGTGAACCGTGCCTGGACATCCCATCATGGGTGAAGTTTTTGAACGTAAGCAAAGACCATTATCCAGTGAGAAAAACATACATTAAATCAAAGCATGCAGAATACTCATCCTTGGAGGGACTGAAAAGCCTGGATGAAATCGAACAACTGGCCAACAGGCTAATCAACAAAGAAGCATGGGCGTTCAACTTTGCCGCTTCGGGCGACCTCATATCCAAACGCCTGAACGCAGAAGCCTACAGGTCCATCCTGCTGCGTCCTCGCATTTTCATCGACATCGGGAAATGTGACTTATCGACACAGATAATCGGGCTACTATCGGGACTTCCGATCTTTATTTCTCCAATGGCAATGGCTCGACGATTCCACCCTGCTGGTGAGGCGGGTATCACTCAAGCATGTCACAAGTTTAACATTATGCATATAATCTCAAACAATGCCTCTATGAACCCGGAAGAAATTGTCGACGCCGGCCCAGATCAACCCCATGGGTTTCAACTTTATGTTCAACAAGATCGGAAAGAAAGCGAAGCAGTACTGGCTAGGATCAACAAGTTGAAAGCAATCAAGTGTCTTGTTTTGACGCTTGATGAGCCTGTTCCAGGGAAACACGAGCTTGGAGGACAGGAAGGTGGAATAATAGGAATTGACGATAATTATGAACCGACGACACAACTCAAACCAGCTGTAGCATCAATTTCCGGTCCGGCGTATGACTTGACATGGAAAGAAACACTAGAATGGGCCACGCAACACACAGAACTGCCCATCGTCCTCAAGGGTATACAAACACATGAAGATGCCTACATCGCTTCTCATTTCCCTCAGGTGAAGGGTATTATATTGTCAAACCATGCGGGACGTGTACTAGACACTGCCCCTCCCGCAGTTCATACATTATTGGAGATCCGCAAGTACTGCCCCGAGGTGTTTGACAAAGTGGAAGTGCTAGTCGATGGGGGTATTCACAGGGGTACAGACGTTGTAAAAGCGCTATGTCTAGGTGCGAAAGGTGTGGGTATTGGTCGATCGGTATTCTGGGGACTTGGTGCTGGGGGAATTCGTGGGGTTGAGCGGGCAATTGAAAGTGAGTTTTTCTTTGAATCGGGAATGCGGAGTAACTCTCTTATGCTGATGCGGTTCGACAGTTCTGGCGGACGAAATCAAAACTTGTATGCAGTTGTTGGGCGTGGGAAAGGTGGCGGACCTGGGTCTTCAGCACGTAAGTTGTTCCTTTCAATAGCATCTTTCTTGGTTGGATGACGGCAACTGAGATTTAAAATATCTAGGTCAATACTTCGATAATAGAGCAACAAATTTACAAGGGTCCATCCGGACTAGAGGGTGTTCAATTATCAGTATAGTCAGCTTCACCTTCCCGTTTAGATACAACTAGCACCAGGGGCAGTGCTTATCATATCAAGTCAAATTTGGCGACATTCAATAAATATGTAGGGGAACCAGGTTATTCATCCACCTCCTGTTTTATGCATTTGTCACAATAAGCTACGGCTCTATTATTAGATATGATATGCTTGCCCTTCCTCTGGTTTTGATCTGTAATTTTCGAGCGTTTCTGAACTCTGAGGGCTACAACGATAGCTACAATTTAGTCGACAGCAGCAAAAAAAGAAGTTTAGGAGCCTTCAAACATTCCCACCAAGCAGAAAGGCAAAATTTGCACTCTATTCCTACAGCGTTAACGAAAATTTTCTAACGAGGACGTTTTGGGGAATACCTTGCAAATGAAATGAAGAACAGTCCGCGTCAACTGTTGATATTTGTGAACGAGGTCATCTTTCGAGAGGCCTCATCTTCGTCTTCTCCCGAATCTCGTCAATATGTTTAAGTTGCCTTCCCGAAAACATGACGCCATGCATCGTAGGTCGTCGGCCATCTACGCACGATTCTTCCCCAAACATGGATCTTAAGCTTAGCCTGCCTAGGTCCGGAAAACGGAAACGGCTTGGTATCCTTCTCCCATCCAACAACGATACACCATCTTCCCATGAGGAAAAGTCCTGCACGTTTCTCGCAATGTTTACGCCGTCTGAAAACCCACGCCCGGGTTGGGTCATTGCTTCATACGCCCGCCCGACTTCCATTAAGCAGTGTGTCGACATTTCTTCAGGTGCGGCGTGCTGTATGGTTGCTTGCGTGATCCGTTTGTACCATTGGTCGAAAGATGTGTTGGTCAGGATCTCCAATCGCTGACCGTCAGGCATAGCACTGGCAACGATACATATCTTTTCGCAAAGTGAGACGAATCTTTCACAGGGCATGCCATGGGATAATATGGTTTCACAAAAGTTGGGTTCATATTCCAGCACCGCACTTTGCTCATCTCTGGGCCTTCCGTTCTCTGTATCGAGACTCGAACTTGACACAGTGGTTACTCCAAACATTTCATGTGGGATAGTGGATGATTTGGAGTCGCATAGCTGATAGATCAAGTCAACCAAAAGAGCAGAATGATTAAGTAGTGGAGAGAATCTTGTCATGTGCGCAAAGAGTATTTCGAAACACGATACAGAAAACACAGCAGCATAGTGCAATAGTGATGAGCCATTTGGCAATCTGTGGCTTTTCTGACAGTTTGTAGTCAATTCATATCCCAGCATCTGAGCCAGCAGTTGCGATGAATCTCGTATCACGGCTATTTGAATTGGCGTCAAACCCGCCTGAGATTGCGTATCAGGATCTGCTCCATTAGATAGAAGAAGACTGACTACGTTGGACCGAGTTATTCCTATTGTAGAATGTCTTTTGACACGGTGGAGTCGAGCCGCGAGATGAAGTGGCGTTTCTCCACGTTTGTTTCGAGCGTTCACGTCAAGCTTGAACTTCAAAAGCCCGAATAATTCATCTGCATTTTCACGGCGAACAGCTAGATGAAGCAACGTATCCCGGCCGGGCCTAATAAGTTTACATGCAAGCTTCACGAGTAAGCTCTCCGGGCATTCATTATCCCGTGCCGCTATTAAAACTGGCATGTCACCGTCAGTGCTGATAGTATCGATTTCGCACCCTTTTGTGATCAGGAACTCAGCCAACTCAAAATTTTGGGCACGGAGGGCAATATGCAAAGGCGTCATTTTCTCCTTGTCCTTAAGGCTGATATTAGACACGAGTTCTACAAGCCATCTCGCAGTATCGATGTCCGCTTGTCTCGCACTTGATAGAATATGAAGAGGTGTACGGTCGTCCGAATCTCGACTCTCCACTGATAAGTCTCGAAGAACTTGGCGCATGGCTGGTGAGATATTACCTGGCAAACACGCCCAATGCAGACAGGTTCGACCATTCTTCGAGCTAGCCGTCAATGTAGCTCCATAATCCAGAAGCGGGCTGACTGCGCTGGGGCAGAACTGGTATGCATAGTGCAGTGCTGTCTGCCCCGTCGAAACAATCGTCGCATTTGCGTCAGCTCCGTGTTGTAATAAACCTTCCACAAATTCCAAGCGCCTGCTGGAAATGGCAACGTGGAGGGGACTCATATGATATTCCTTCGCGGTCTCACCAGGCATAGTCGAGACAGCAGCATTTGCTTTAAATAAATGGGGAAGCAAGGATGAATGTCCAAATGCCGCCGCATGGTGAATTGGCATTCTGCCTTGGTTATCTTGAGTATAAATGTCTGCCCCGAATTTGATGCACTCTTCTACAAAACAGGAGTTCCCCGTGGCAGCGGCCACATGAAGTGGTGCAAATCCATATGATGACCTTTGATTCATCATGGAAGTATATTTTCTCAGGATGACTGGGACCAGCGCCGGTATCTTCCATAGCGCCGCGATATGTAGCGGTGTAAATCGTTCTGCTTCGAATACGGGAGAAGGTAGTAACCCCAACGATGTGACAAATTGCAAAAGGACTTCAGATGCTGATATTGTTTCTGCAATTTCAAGTGCAACAGGCAATGCCGGTATGACAGCTTGTTTGACGTGATAGTCCCAGTGTCGAAAACAGTATTCTGTCAGCTTGTACGTTTTTAAAATGTGCCGTAATTCAATTCCAGAATTCTCCATCACTGTAGAGCTTGGCTCCGCAAAAGGCTTGAATTTCAAATAAGTCGCTGTGATTGTCAAAATCGACAGATGCGAGCCTTCGAAAAGTTCAGCTTTGTGTTTTTCTAGATGTTTTTGCAGTGTCTCGTGGACAAGTCGAACATCATTGGCGTGGCGGTCGAATGCAATTAAACCTCCACAAGCTTCTATGATTGTCTCAATACTGGTAAACCCGGTATCATCTTGATCGACATCGCCGTATCTTACAGCAAGGGCCTCAACCAGTTCGTCTGGCCTTAAGGGACGATATGCAAACGTAACCCACCTCAGAGCGTTCATAGCCAGCTTTGCACGGAGTCCTGACTTGATACGAGCCATATAACTATTGTATTGTCCGTCTAGTTCCTCTGGTAGCTCATTAAGATCTTCCTCAATCTCTCGGATACAGGTGGCCCTTTCAAGCTGGCGCACCTGGAGGCTTGCGAGAAGAAACATGCCTTTCGAAGTTGCGATAATCTTATCAATCACAAGTCTTTGGAGATTGTTTACCTTTTCTATGGGCACGTTTTGAACCATCACTCCGTGAATTTCATTAAATTCGAAAGCCAAATATTCTCGTAGGTCCAGGTCGCGGGCACAGATATGGACCTCTCGTCGTGGCATGTTCCCTATGTTGAAGTTTGACCTAGACATAAGGAGCAGCTTGATTGTGGGCAAGTGTGCCATTATGATTATCCTTTGCAGTAGTTGTCTTTGGTGATTCTGGGGAATTTCATCGAGCCCGTCGAAGCAAATAATCAAGGTCTTACTAGTGGTCGTTAATTTCTGGAGCAAGTCCATGTAATCATTTGCAGACAAATTTCGTTTTGGAGAACCCTTGGAAAGAAGCTCTAGCTCCTTCAGCCATAGCCTAACATTACCATGAGTATCGTATAGTGCCTCTGAAATTTGTCTAACCAAACCTGGCAAAATCCGATCGATATTATGCAGTGATGGGTTGTTGTGGCTCAAATAGACAGCCGCAACCACAATTTCTAAGTTGTTTTGTTGCTGCTTCATGTAATCGACCAGTCTGCTGAACATCACCGTCTTTCCAGCTCCAGGCGCACCATGGCACCAAAGAGTGGAGTGTGGTATTGGACCTTCTAGAGACTTGTGATCTAGGGCAGTCTGGAACCAGTCTCTGAATGAGCTCTCATCCAGGATCCATGAACCCGTATCTTTGTGTCGGGTCTTGACCACGTCAAGGTGTTTGTTCAGAAACATATCTTCGGAAATGAAATCCAAAAGTTCCCTCTTCTCGTCCGTCCGCATCCTTACTTGATGTTCCTCATCTTTTCTCCTCAAGACTTCTTCGACTGTCAAAACTGCCTTGGTACCGCCGACGGCTCCTTTGCAGAATTCCATCACTCTTTCAATAAGTTTGACATGGCCCTTCCACTCTTCAACATCCGCTTTCATCTCTTTGATGGGTTCTATAACGTCAATTACTTTTTGAAGGTCTTTGCGAATACTTTTCATCTCATCCATAGCCTCTTCAGATGACTTTGAAAGCAGTCCCCAGCCGCTAAGACTCAGACCGAGCTGAAATATGCACGTATAGCGGTTTGCATCTTGAATAGCTGCACGATAACGCTCCTTTGATCCCACGGCCCATAGTGCTTTTGGTTTGGCCGCGTCAGCCTCAAATCGTTTCTTGAGCTCCGTGACAAAGCTCTCGCATTGTTGAATTACAGACGCGATAGGTGAAGAAGCGACGAAATTGTGCCGATTCGCTTTTGTTGACTGGCAAAAGCCTCGTACGGCGGAAGCAATCGCTTCAAGGTTTTCTATTTCATCCCGAAGGTTTTTGATATCTTTTGGCGCATCCTTGATGTCCGAAATAAATCCAACGATTGCAATGGAGGCACGCAAAATGACATCGCAGCCACCGATGAGGCCAGCTGTTAATCCGATTGCTTCGGCCATCCCCGCTGGAAGACGTCGAAGTGATCGAAGAAATATGACGGATTATACCAGATCAAAATTCGAATGATTGAAACCTATCTATCCGCTATTCCATAGGGACGAGGACTCTGGCAGATCATCGAAGTTGAAGTAGCGCTGCCACATCATGAGGCTGACACAAGGCTCTGCTAGATCTGTCTTGCACAAAGGCAGTAACGAGGCATCCAATTGGAACCCCAGACCAAGTTTACAACACTCTCCAGTACACAGCAAATACGCCTCAGAACCGATTGGTGATTTGATTCGATGTCGCTTAGTAAATACTCGCTACTATGTTTATGTACCATCGATACAGCATTTCCATCAGGCGACTACCGTCCCGGTAGAGGCCCGACATTTCAAGATACAAGGCTAATCTTGTGTATGCGGGAAAGACAAGGCTGCAGAGATCATTAGGTAGGTCTCATTCCATAAATCTTGACAAATTCTTGTTGAAGCCCCGCATCACCGGAATAAATCCAAGGACAATTCTAAGAGAGAAATCAAGAATTCTGAGTGCAAGAAGATGGATTTTAAGATCAACTACTTAAGTCTGGCGTTAAAATAGGGTTAGGGCTAAGTATATCACATGGATTCATGTTTCATGGCCTTGATCAGTAAATTATAGTAACTAAGACTTAGGGTTATAGTTTCTAAATCAATAGTTCGATAATAGAGCAACAGATTTATCAGGGTCCATCGGGGCTTGAAGGTATCAAAAACGACAGATAGAAAAATCATGATTCCCGTGATGCCCTTGATATAAGATTAGGCCTTGTGACACATAATCCGTACACGAATATATTTCATAATTGTTTGATCTTTGATGACAGAGGATCATATGTTGAGTTAGATACATCGTAAGAAGAACGTACTTTATCACTTAAACATACGTAGTCCATTGACGCCACAGCGTAAAATATTTCAATGCAATACCCACTTGTGCTCGTCAATTGCCGACGTTAACCCGAAAGTCCATCTCCCCGAGATCGAGGATTCATAATAATTAATCATATTTAAAGCCTATGGGCAACACTATAGGCTATGACAGACTCCCGAGATCGAGGATTAGAGTTATGGCGTTTGATGCCGATGCTTATTCCCACCTCTACCGTGTAACTTTTCATAAGATCGTCCTGCTATTAAAATCTAAGATATATCAGAACAGACAACAACATAGAGTACATTTCTGGATGAACGGAACAATCCGACAATCAGCCAACACTCTACAGTTCTAGACGTGGGAATTTGGGGGTCTCCACGGCGGGTATTGAATTCTGGAGTTCGGGGTTCGTATTTATGGGGATTTCGAGTTGCGTGCTATCCAATCCCCATATTTTCGCTTATTTTCGTTATCTTTAGGGCTAGCTGAGAGTGGGACAACAGCACGTCATGGCGAGAATTTGCTGGTCGGCTATTGATATTTACACCCCCACGAAATGACTACGATCCCCCACGGCCTTTGCCTCATCTCAATATCATTATCTTGCTTGTCTGATTACTGAAAGTGTGGAGAAATCAACAGACAGATTCAAAGAACCCATTTCCTCCTTCAACCTCCATCTCAGCATTGTTGAAAGAATCAACCATTTTGCCTCATTTTCCTCTTTGATGCCCGCCCACTCCATGTTTTCAATCTAATCTGCACAAGATGGAGGATCACAAGAATCAGGAAACAGGCACTCTACACGTGGAGAGTTCCAATATCCATGATGTTGACAACGATCCCATCAAACCAAGCATCACACATCCTCCAAGAATAATTATCACAGAAGCCGAATCCAAGCGGATCTGCCGAAAGACTGATCGGACCATTCTCGTTGTTCTCATCTGGGTGTACTTCCTGCAAATTCTCGATAAGACTGTTCTCGGCTATGGTGCTACATTCGGTCTGAAGACAGATACACACCTCATAGGCAATCAATACTCACTCGTTGGTTCAATTTCGTCGATTGCGCAGTTAGCATGGCAGCCATTCTCATCCTACCTTATTGTTCGTGTTCCGCACCGAATCCTCATGCCCATTCTTGTTCTGGGCTGGGGCATCTCTCAGACATGTATGGCAGCATGCACCAATTTTAGCGGTTTGATGGCCACTCGCTTCTTTCTAGGACTTTTTGAAGCTGGGTGCCTTCCGCTGTTTAGTATGATTACTGCCCAGTGGTATCGGAGAGCGGAACAGCCTGTTAGAGTCGCTGCATGGTATGGAACTAATGGAATCGGAAATATTGTTGCGGCTGGTTTGAGTGTTGGTCTTTCTCAAATTCACTCGGATATTTTGAAGTCATGGCAAATGTGAGTTCTCTCTCTCACTCGGTCACATATTTGACCCAAACCATCTCCATTCTCCTTCACAACATCCATCGGTAACTTGCTTGCTGACTTTTCGAAGTATCTTCATGTTTGTCGGACTTTTTACAATCGCTTCGGTTCCTCTAATCTATCTTCTCCTCGACAACGATATCCCATCAGCCCGATTCCTAAACGAAGAGGAAAAAATCATAGCCATGGAGCGTCTACGCGCCAATCAAACCGGCGCCGGCACCCGTGAATTCAAATGGGACCACGTATTCGAAGCCGTCCTCGAGCCCAAAACCTGGCTATTCGTAGCCATGAGTATGATGCTCAACGTTGGCGCCAGCGTCACCAACGTCTTCGGGCCTACGATTCTCGCTGGCTTCGGATTCGATTCCCAGAAGAGTAGTTTGATGAGCATGCCGTTTGGCGCGTTGCAAATTATCGTCATCCTGCTCAGCTGTTGGCTTGCGCAGAAAGCACATCTTAAAGGTGCAGTGTTGGTAGGCTTGATGTTGCCTGTTGTTGCAGGGTTGATTATACTCTATGTGGTCCCTCACCACGGAAATCAAGGCCCATTATTAGCGGGTTATTACCTTTTGGCCTTCTTGTACGGAGGTAACCCCCTTGTCATCTCCTGGATTGTTGGTAACACCGGTGGAACAACCAAGCGATCCTTCATATCAAGTGCGTACAATGCTGCCAGCAGTGCCGGCAATATTGTTGGGCCACTGTTGTTCAACTCCAAAGATGCGCCGGCCTATCACCCTGGCGTTCGCGACTGTCTTGCTATATTCTCTTCATTAGTGGCGGTTATTATCATCCAATGGTGCAATTTGCTCTTCCTCAATAAGCTACAAGAGAGAAAACGTGTTCAGAATGGGAAGCCGGCTAAATTGGTTGATCACTCTATGCAGCAGCACTATCATGATATTGAGGAAAATAACGAATCCAATGAGAGCCAGGAAGTTCGCGAAGAGATTGGCGACAATGCGTTCGCGGACTTGACGGATCGGAAGAATGATGAATTTGTCTACATCTATTGATCATGTTTCTCGAAAACAGCTTTCAGATTTTCTACACTGCGATCCTTTATGGAGGATACACTGGCATGTATTCTGGGCATATCCAACATTATGAGATGACCTTTTCTTTCACGACATGTAGAGGTTTATATAGAATAATATACATACACGCGCCTCCGTTTTAAATTTCAAATTTCTATAGCCAGCTTTATATATTCCTTGATGATTGACCAGAGGCTTATACTCATAGAGTTACATTTATCGATACTTAAGTGTAAAGTCAACACATACAAGTTGTTGTTCGTTATTGATTTTCCATGTACCAAATCATAGTCATCTTACATTATATCCGATTGTATCAATTTTTCATTCTGAGAAAATTGTTGTGCCTAGCCATCCATCGTAGATGAGGAGAAACTACTCATGAAATAACTTGTCTATACAGAACATTTACCTTATTCCACAAGCGCAAACTCGCCGAGCTCAAGGCAACCCCTGGCGAAGATCAGAGTGCTCATTCAAACCCCATGCCTGGCTGCTCGAATCATGAACCGTCGCACGTCTCATATCCCTTCGATAATTGTACAAGAAAGGCCCCGCCACAGCCCTGTGCATAGTACAAGTATTGTCCCAAATCATCAAATCACCCACGCCCTTCCACTCGATGCTAACAACATACTTATCCTGTTTGGCATGATTGTACAACGTGTCAAAAAGCTCCTGCGATTCTTTCTCCTCGAGTCCCTCGATATGATGAACATGTGATGCAATGTAGAGGTTCATCCTTCCAGATTTTTCGTGTAGTTGGACCAACTTGTGACGTCCGAATGGGTGGTCGTTGGGATCGTGATGTTTAAAGAATTCCGGTGATGCCTGCTTCTTGGAGTGCACTAAGGAATGTCCTGCGATGAAGTCGTGTTTGAGCAGATATTGTTTGGTAGCATCGTCGAGATCGTCGTAGGCTTGTCGTGTGTCGGCAAAGGCCAAACCACCACCGGTGTTGTTTGGAGGCAGTTCATGGACCAGGAGGAGAGAGTATCCTGCGCGTCGGGGGTTGAAGCTGGAGTCGACATGGAAGATGAGGTTGCCCTGCATGCCGTTAGTCTAGGAAGACAAATTCCGTAGTTTGGATACTGGCTCGCCTTGTCCGCATGGCCGCGAGGGGTTTCTGGATCAACGATGCCACCATCCGCGTCGATATTGCTGACATCAAAAAGCTCGACATACTTCAGGCGGTGTTTCCGACCAGCCATGTTGTAAGGTGTCATGTCATCGAGTTCACCGAACTTGCGTGCCAACTCGATATGAGTTTCGTCGGTCAAATCGGTGCCGCGAACGACGATGACGCCGTACTATACGCCAGGTGTTAGGACTGTACGGCTCAACTAAGGTCTTGAACGAAAGCAGACCTTGGTAACTGCATCTTCGAGACGAAAGGTTTCGTCCGGAATACCACTTGGAAAAATGAGGCCCTAATCTCCGCGCCAAATCCGGGATTGATCTCAGTCAGGTTGAAAGGAACCGATGAAGTCTCACTTGCTGTTGTAGACATTTTCCAAATTTGTTTGGCCTTCAGAATTACTTCACCAGAGTTGTTCTTGGTCGGTGTTTGGTGGCTTTAGTAGACTCTTCAATTTTACCCTGTCCATGTGTTGATATTAATACTTACGTCTCATCTTATTTTCCATCCTGTATCTACATCCCTTTACAACGATCATTCCGTAGAGATAGTAATTAATCTATAGCCGGAGACGAATGAACATATCCCTATGTCGGTTGTTGTAATTGAAACCGGCCATAGCCGTGGTGCTTGAGGGAGCTATACAGAAACTCAGTCATTCTCATCCTCATAAACAGACAACAGAAGGACTTATGTTTTGCGAGGGAACGATATTTGTGAATGACAGCCACACAGTAAAGGCAAGATGTTAGGGTCCCGCGGATCACCAGACAACGCCATGGTTGCCCTAAGCGGCATCAGACGGAAGTGTAGAAGTCTTTTGTGGTAATATTGACAGAACTAACGTCGCTAACAGGTGTCGTGATATTAGATTTTACAGCTTCAGGCAACTGCAGATCAGTGCATATGACTGACTCCGGCAAAAACGACCAAGCAGCTTCACGGGGTCTCTTTAGCCGAGAGCCCAAAAAATGGGAGTACAGGTGGATTACTCAAAATATATGGAAAACTTATAACTTAAAGAGTATCGGTGCTGTTCTTCCTCAGGAACAATCCGGAGGTGTCAGATACCTTGAACGGCTATAGATCCGCTCCACACGGTAATAGACGGATTATGCTCCCCATCAAGATGGACAAAAGCTTATGGCATTGCAAAAGTCTACAAAGTCAATTTGCGGGGTACAAATATGCGAGGCATTTCGTCCAAATCCGTTTATCTGTTCCCACTTCAAGCTTGATTCAATTCAAAACATAAAACACTGGCTTTTATTTCCAAATACTGAATTACATTGCGTTGGCTCTCTTCGAGCTATCATTATGTCAAGCACCACTACACTCACCGAGACTGCTTCTACTCCAAAGCTCTCACCGAAACCTACTCTTGCAGTTATCAAGAATGGGTTTGGGGCTGAGATTACAGGGCTTGATTTCGCCAATGGCGTGACTGATGAGGCATACCACTTTATCAGAGATGCCGTTACCCAAGTAGGGCTTCTTATCCCCAAGAATTCATTCAAAAAACTCAACTGACATATCAACACCAGCACGGCTTTGCTATTATCCGAAAGACGAATCTAAAAGACGAGACCCATTTAGAGCTTGCTCGCAAATTCGGTGAGCTTGATGACGTAACTCCATACAATAAAGCCGGTCGTGTTCATCGCTTAAAATACAATGAACTTTTTGACGTTGGGAATATTGATGTCGACGGCTCTATTGTCGATCTTAGCAGCCCTCGTGGACAAGCCAACAAGGTATGCAACTAGTCTGCAAGTTTGCCACTTTTGATAACTTGTCAGCATCGCAAAAGACAATAAACTCACTATCCATAGGGGAATTCGCTTTTCCACACAGATTCCAGCTTCAATCCCCGCCGCGCGGGATATTCACTTCTTCTTGCCCACGAGCTCCCTCCTCCTGGCACCGGGGGCTCAACGGGCTTTGCTGATATGAGGGCTGCATACCGCGACTTGGACGAAGACTTTAAAAGGTTTCTTCACAAGGAAAACTTTGTAGCACGCCACTCAATCCTACATTCGAAGAAAATGGCAGCTCCGGAATGGTACAAGGACGTAGACCCGACTGATCACTTTATGAGTCGCCACTTACTTCTTCAAGTCCATGAGCGCTCGGGGTTTCCTACTATATATCTCGCAAAACATATACATTCTCTGAATGGTGTGTCGCTGGAGGAGTCCCAAGCTATTCTGGACAGGCTCTTTGAGCATGCGACGCAGGAGAAGTACGTAATTGAAGCTGAGTGGAAGGATGTTGGAGATATGATTGTCTGGGACAATACATGTACAATGCATAGGGCGATTAGTGGCGAGTTTATGACTAAGTATAGGAGGGATATGAGGCGGGCAACTGTACACGATGATAGCACGCTAGCATGGGGCTTTAATCCTCATAGCGATGAGCGTATGGGATTGCCTTGACGCCCTTGTAGCATATACTTACGTGTGTTATTTGGTTTATTCTATCATCCGCAGACATTGTATGACGCGATGACAAAAGGCTGCTGTATTCGTACCAACCTTGGAAACTTTGGAAGTAGCCTCTAACGATGGAGAGTTATATAAAGTAAACATATACCGTATCCCATCACCTACTACATACATTGGATTATCAATGATGTTTTAGAAAAGATAACACGTTTACGAATAATTCTAGGTGAGTAAACAGATGTTCTAAGGTTGATATAGTTTAACCCATATGTGATATTATAGTTCTATCCCCAACGAGTTTTAATATTACCTCAAATTTATATGTATTTGCAGCGTTGACCACCCAGGGATCGATTACCTATCCGAGTAGAGCAGTCATGTATGCGGATAATCTACAAAGCCGTGCATTTGAGAGCAAGTAAACGTCGTTTGACATGTTTCAATGGTGCTCTCAAAATGTTGCGAATCTAGTGATAATTCTTAGACTCTGACAGCGAAAGATATTCAACAAGGGAATAGATAAGGACGGCACAGAAAATGGCGCAGACAATATGCTATATGGCAAGGACAATAGTTCAGTAATTCTACTAATCACCAACTAAAACGTCTATAGCAGCCGTAGAACCACCTTGTTAAAATACATTTTATTATATCGAATAGCAAAGAGTGATATATTTTATCCCTATGCAGTTATAAAGAGTTACAACTCAAGTCAGGATGTCATGTAGATTGGAGGATTTAGGATCAGCACTAACTAAGGCAAAAGGAATATGATATTGGAGGAACTGTCGTCTTCATTGACGTCCTCCATATGTAGATGGCTCAGATATGTACTAAAATAGCTCCTTTCAAATAGAATCGCCTTCCCTCAGTTACCTTATATATGGGCCTGTCGTCGAGTGGAAACTAACGTTCAGAGTTCTCAAGATGTTCGACACCAGGTTCCATGGTCTTCTCTGGCACAATACTTTGCTCGAAAATGCGGTCCACTTCATCCAAGCTCCGGGGCTACCATAAGTCAAGCCGACTCTGGCGCCCAAATCGCCATATTCAGGTTCCATTAAGTATGGAACTGTGAACGAGGTGACGAAGTTGGTCAAGTTCTGAACACTCCAGGCAGCCATCGCTGTTTTTCCACGTAGTCGGAGCGAGGGTATTTCTGCCGGGGTGAGTGCAGCACTAGTTATAATGGGTGACCAATTAGTGATTACTCTTCATGAACATCTTTCCTCGGGTTGAAGATGCTTACAGTTGTGCCACGGAACCGAGAAAGGCAAACGCGTAGACAGCAAGCATAGCTACGATCCCTAGCTTTTGGGACAGAGTTGGACGAGCTATAGTGCCCAGTCCACCGAGAGTTAGCATTACAGTTGCAGCTAGTGGTTGCCAGCGTCTTCCAGAAAAAGTGCCGGCCAACCTTATCAACCAATAGCATAAATGACACTAAGCCTAAAAGACCACAGCACTGAGAGATGATTATAAAAATAAAAAGATTGCCAGCCCCTAAACTTCTATAGAAGATAGTACTATAGATATTGCTGAACGCCTGATCGCTGCTGAGCGCAAAGAAATTGGTCAACAATGCGATAGACGTGCGCCTCTAAAGAAAGAACTAGGGAGTCAGCATAAGATTATCATTAGTCACATCAATCACATCAACAAACATAGACACATTCAAGTAAAGGGAGTGAAGAACGTGAAAAGTGAAGAAAGGACTTTTAGCTTTACTTCCCTGATCGTTGCCACGGAATAGATCAGCCCAGGATCCTTTGTCTACGTGACGCTCAATGATTGCTTTGATGATACTCATCTCAACCATGCTATCAAATCCCTCTCTGCCATCATTAAGGTACTCAAGATTCTGAAGTGCGTCCTAGTCTCGGCCTTGTAGTACAAGCCAACGCGGAGATATTGGTATAACCACGGTAGCCAAAAGTGCCACTGAGGGAACTGAAGAGAAAACCACGAGAGGAGTCCTCCATGCGGCATTTCCTGGACACGTTGAGGTTGAATATAAGACACAACTTATGATAACGGTTCCTATGAGTCGGCCGAGCGTGTAGCCAGTGTTATTCCAGATGTAGCCGCATATTGTCCAGTCAATTATTAGCGCCGGTTCAGAAAGAGAAGAGAGTGTTAGTTGTTATTCCGAAGGTGCAAACTACAAGGATACAGATAGTGGTAGTAACCTGCATATCGCCAGTGTAGCGAAGGGTCCGGGTAAATGAATTCATCCATCCATCCATCCATCCATAATATAACAACTAACACTCTCTTCTCTTTCCTTTAGAACAGTGCCAAGAAGACGCCGTAACAAATAAGAATAGTGTTAGAATAATATTGACCCGGAAATAATAAACCTAATTACGAACTATAGTCACATGCGAGACTGTGGAAAGGAATTAAATCCATATCTCCGCAGTTTATTTCGCATGACGGAATGCAGGCCATAACGGGAAGAGGAGCATTACTGATACAAGCTTTGCATGATTGGAGCCTAACCTTCTAAAGCCAGTGGTCAACAGCCTTTCAGCTTCTAGACTACTACTAAGATCCAGAATACTACGTATGTTTATTCCGGCACTTTATCTCCAACAACAACTCCGTTATCGCCGAGTTCTAAAAGAGGCATGTGTTAAATTTTCCTTGACCAGATATAAAGTTATATTTACGTGCTATCTATGGGAAGAGAAGAAGGAAAATGAATAAGATATTAGCTTTTTTCAGAAATTCCTAAAAGCTCAGAACGGAATTCTACCATTCTATGCATAACTTCTCCCATATCGGACATATCAAAATGACTGGTAGTGAAGACTGGTCGTTCTCGTCAACAGCAGATGAAGTGGTCAGAGCATTCAAAGATGGGGTGGGAGGGAGGACATGTAAGTCTGAGATGAATATCACCGGATATCTCGGTTAACTATAATAATTGGAAAAGTCTTGATTACTGGAGCGTCCACTCAAAGCATTGGGGAAGCAACAGCAATTGCTCTGGCCTCATCGCCAAAACCCCCATCTATTTTAATTCTAGCTGGAAGATCGCAAGAAAAGGTACTACCTGTGGTTGAAAAGGTTCTCGCGATTAGCAGAGAAGTGACTGTGATCTTTGTTCCTTTAGATCTTTCTTCTCAAGCGTGTATCGAAGCAACTGCAGAAACAATCATAAGTGATTCGCGAGTGCGTAAGATTGATGTTCTCATCAATAATGCAGGTATCATGGCCTGCCCATATATTCCATCCGAGTGGAATGAGAAGGATAAAGCTCCTCTGGAACAACAGCTGGCTGTGAATTATATTGGGGTGTTTCTGTTCACTAGCCTCCTTGCGACAAAGATTCTGAAAGCATCACCGGGCGCAAGAATCATCAATCTAAGCAGCTCTGGTCATCGATTTGGTGGAATTCGGTGGGATGATCTTGGTTTCCAAGTGAGTATAACCTATGTTGCCCTACTGTTTGGGTAACCACCTATAAATCCGTTGCCCAGAGAAAACGGCGTTTTGTGGCTTCTAAATTGGAACGCTGCTGATAACAATAAACAATAGGGTGGCAAAGTTTATGATGCTTGGGAGGCATATGGACAATCGAAGACAGCAATCATCTTGTTCACTATTTCTCTTGCTGCGAAATACAAGAACCACGGCATCACTGCCTTTGCCGTTCATCCTGGAGGTCAGAGCAAATCAAATAAGGAGGCAATATTTTGACTGACTCCTGTTCTTATTTCAGCGGTATCGACTGCATTGGGTAGGTATATGCAGCCTGAAGGACGTGCGGCTGTCATTGATCGATTGAAGACGATCTCTAATTTTGAGACTCTTCAGCAAAAAAGCCCCGAGCAAGGTTGTGCAACCACACTCCGTGCTGCCCTGGACCCTGAACTGGAAGGTTAGATTTCTTTAGAAGACATTTGCATAGTTGCTTACTCGGAACATTAGAATACTCTGGCTCGTACATGAGTGACTGTCAAGTGGCAGAGCAGGCGGATCATGCCAAAGGCGTAGAAAACGCGCAGAAACTGTGGAAGCTTACAGAGCACATTCTAAGAAAACCTTTCTAGAAGCGAAATATAAGAGCCAAACAAACACTCTGTGGCTTATATTTTCGTTTTCTCTTTTGACGACTTCTACGCATCGCTAGAACTAATGTGTTTTATATCCTCGCATATATATCCCTTCCTGCTAAAAGCGCGTTGTCTCTTCTCACGATACGAACTACCTCTTGATATTGATGTTGCATGATCTCATCCGCATATAGACGCATCTTTTCGACTTCTGTGGTGCACGAGACTCGCTGCGTTCGCCGACCATACTTGCCGATAGTATTATTGAGCTTAACACAATCCCACAACACACTTGTTAGAAAATGAAAATTAATTAGGTCACGTCTAGTTAAGTGATTACTTGTTGAGACGAATATGATTATATACAATACCAGTTGCTGAATAGTTGTATCGAGAGAACATCGATTTTTTTTTGTACAGTAAAATATATTACAGTATTGAATTGTAATTATGTTCATCTGCTAGACTCTGTCGGTGGCATTTGTATGTTCAGTAACAATGTGGCCCTGGTCAATGTCCCTTGCTATCGCTCGATGTATGGTCGCTTAAAGACCTCTCTGCGTGAATCTAATTTTTCTATTCGGTATCTAGAACAAAGGAAGTATTAAAGGAAATGTCCGTAAACTATGGCCGTACATGTAATTTACAGGCGTATTGATTCTGTGAATGCAGAATGCCCTGAAACGAACGTAGTGAGAGGAAGGGAAAAAGTAAACGAGGGTGCCCGGGGTATCAAATATTCATTTGTCTAGGAGAGCACTTATTCTATCTAGTGATTCCCTTCAACATCTAGACAAGTAATCTGATTGGCTTCAACTCTCAAAGCGGTATTCAGTCCTCCATATTTCGGGCTTAATTCCGGTACAGTAGCCGTCTATAGCCGACAACTCGAGATATTTATCTCTTCTGATCCTGTTAATTTCCCCGCTCAATCATCCACCTATTACCGATTCAACAATACTAAAATGACGGCCAGCACAGGCCAAAGGTCCTATCGTGCGTGTTTGCGCTGCCGTCGGCGAAAAATCCGATGTGATTTGTGAGACTCCCCTTTTCGTCATGCCATCGGAATGGAGCAATAGTACAAAGCTAACCTCTAATGTTCTTCAGTGACGGTATCGGAGAACCCAAAAAGGCTCCCTGCGTGTCTTGTCATTTCTCCGGTAGTGAATGCATCCTTGCCGAATCACGGCGTGGAGGTAACTTTCGACAGAGACGGTCTACGTTGACGGAAGGAAATCCAAAGACATCGTCCCCATCGCTGAGGGGAGCCACTGCACCCGAGAAAGTTCCTTTGGATACACCATGCGATGTGCAAGAACTCCGTGGTACTGCCTCGATTGATGGAGACAGTGAGCCAGAGCAAGGATCTGGAGATGTTCTAACCATGGAACTTCGCAATCCATCTGATGCGCTGCAGATATTAGCTAGGTCTGGAGAGACGCAAACATCCAAGCAATCTCTGCTCCCGACTTCGAATATACAAAACACAAACATCAACTCGAATGTGCTGGCTCTCGATGGACCGGCGTCCTCTATGCGGGCCGACGCGGCTCAGCATCACTACAAGGCGACGCCAGGGTTCTTTGAAGACTACGAGTTGGTTCAAAGGGGACTGTTGCGTCCAAGTCTCGTTTCTGAGCTCCTGTTTACGTCAGTCCGTTGATGACAACTATGCAAAGACAAATGTGCTAACAGCTTCCTAGATACCACCACAAGTACCACCCATACTTCCCCATTGTCCACTCCTCCTTCCTAGAGCCAGGAAGCATGGAAAAGCTGCAAAAGCCAGATTACTTCCTGCTCACCGCAATTCTTACTATATCATCAAGAGACGATCCTCGGCACTCACTGACTCACCGGTACTGCTGGGACCATACACAACGCCTTCTAATCGATGTACTACTAGCACATCCATGGACACAAACTACGCGAACCGTAGAGGGTCTTTTATTACTAGCCGAGTGGCTGCCTCATATTCAAATACAAGAGACGGCCTCAGAGTCACCAAAGAGTCTCTTCAGCGAAGACAGGACAGCCTGGTCTCTGGTTGGCCTTGCGGTGCGGCAGGGATATCTTCAGCGATTGGATCAAGGTGCTTTTCGGAGTAGTGATGACAGCGAGTCGAAAGAGCGGAGTGAGCAAAATCGACTCATATGGGCTTGTGAGTACAAACTAATATCATCTGCTATTGTTTAATACTTACACATGTTTACTAGACATCTTCATGGCCGACCGGCAAATCTCGGTCCGACTTGGACAATCGTTCTGGTCTCGAGGACCATCCCTCAATTCAAATTTCACAGCCAAAGACTTTCCCAGTCTCCAGCACCATTCGCATGGCGACAGCGAAGACTATGCCTCAGTGTTACAAGCAAGCATGGAACTAACACAAATCCTACACAACGCACATGCCGTACTCTATTTATCCAAAGAGCGAACAATGGCAATGGTGCTGGAAGGCAATTATGCGCGGTACCTGGACGACTTTCGGACTTCAGCGACGACATGGTACTCGACATGGAGCAGTATTGCAGTATCTGCGAAGATAAAGACGACTTTGATGATCATGTACGAGTATATCTGTCTGTATACCAACGCGTTCTCCTTTCAGGCTGTATTGACACGAGCCTCGATACCACATGCCACAAACAAGGAGCACCATAAGAAACGGGTGTTTACCGATTTATTTACCGGTGGTATCATGTTATCCCCGGATGGGAGGTTCATCTTTGATGCTATCAGTGCAGCTATGAATCTTTTGGGTTTGATGAATAGTCTTGATCCTCGTCAAATGATATGTTACTTGCCTTCGCGCTACTACCTGTAAGCGTTTCCCTTTGAAGTATGGCCCACACCCTACTAATTTTCCAATATAGCTACGGAGTGTACGCGGCAGTACTCCTACACAAAGCGGATTGCACTGGGGCATTTCAGACGGCAGACCAGCGTCAAGAAGTCATCTCTCTTGCGCGCAACTTTGTGGCTGTCATGACAAAAGCGCCGTATACCGAATCACATATTTGTCACATCTATGCGCGGATGTTGAAACAACTCTGGGATCGACGCGAAAGAAAGACCGCAACGGATGGCATCCTTGATACAGGCTTGACAAATTCCGGACGGCATATGGCACAAAATAGCGAAAGATCAACCCATATCGAGAACCAGGACAACCTCAACGTGCCTCAATTCTTTGGCACTTCGCCAGTGGCAGATAGCGTTTCAGGCGGGGTGCCGTCTATTGAGAATTATCTTCTAGGGTCTTTTATGCCGGGAATTGCTGATTTCGGCACGATGGATTTTGATACTACTCTGGGTCAAGAGTACCAATTAATGGGTGGCTTTCAGGACTGGTCAACGAATCCGCCCGGGATTGTTCCTCGGGAATATACCTAGGGCCAATTGCGTTCTTCAAAATCCGTGTTTGCATTTGAGAAGCGACATCACAACAAGTACAGGGCCATATCGGGACAATTGATCACTATATAGAAGCTAAAAGTTTATCTGTAATGATGAAAGAGCAGCCGGATCTATCTAGTAATCCTCCCTGACAATATCAGCCGCCTTCTCCGCAACCGCAAAAACCGTCGTCGGAATATTCCGTCTTGGCTAGAACGGGAAAATACTAGCAATCTACTACCCTCACATTCGCGGTGCCATATACGCTCAACTTTGTATCTACGACACCACCATCTTCACGTGGAAGCATGGCACATGACCCACAAACATGATACATCAACAAGACCAACTCGTTGCACGCTTCTTCTGCTTTCTTGAGGTCTGTCAGTCTTTCATGGGTATGTAGACGATCGCCGGCCCTTTTGAGCATGGATGCTAAAGGTTCGGTCTCTGCGATTTTCTCCATGAAGATGGAATGGCCGGCATGAAGCTCCAGGTCGGCTTTCTGTCGCAAATCACCTGCGTCAATGACAGGGAAATCCTTAGGATCGACAGACTTTATATGCACCAATCTACGAGAGAGTGGATAACTCAATAGAGAGACAAAACTGATGAATGATACCGGATGACTTATGCCGAAGATTCCCTTACCATTAGGGCCCTCGCGGGGGAGTAACTGGAATGGAGCGAGGATGTATTGATCTAGTCATTGATTCATACACAAGGAGGCGCATGAGGGCATATACACCTTATTCAAAACAGCAGAGGATGCATATGTATAAGTACAGTGTCATTATATCAGTGCTAGCAGTGATACTGAGAATACAATGAAGAAGGATGATAGCAGTCGCAGAGGAGGCGATAGATCGCACAATTACAATTTGACACCCGTGAATATGGGCATACATGAGAGTGAGGTGTCGTCGTCGGCACTGCTAGAGAAGAAGAATTCGACACATGTTACTGTGGGTAGTGTGAATAATTCGGATACAGTTGGCTGTTCATGGGGCATCGCTGGGTGGGATTCATGTCCCCGGGGGGGTGCGAGTTGGGTCTGCGGTCTAAAAATGGTTTTCGATGTATTTTCCTATGTACTATGTCTCATGCCACGGTTGGGTGGGTGATATGTCCGGAAAGGAATCTAGGAACAGGAATTGGCAAAGGATCAGAGGCATGCATACTTCCATTGCCACCTGGATTATCAAGAAAATCCTCCGATGCATTTGTGTTTGGCGAAAGCCGGTCCACTGAGGTCTGACGCTGTCTTACTAACTACTGCATGGTTCTATACTCTAAGTGTTTAGTATATAAAAGTCTAGGCTCAACGCTGAAGTCAGCGTTGCTCCAAATGAGATGACCTTCAGGTGAATACTCGATACGAGCATCATATTTCATAATATACCAAGAGGAATTGTGTCAACTTCTAGCATTCAGCCTAGCAATTAGATAGGTATTAGGGTTAGATAGATAGGACTTATAAGACTATCTATAACTAGGGCTTAAAGCTCTAGTTAGTAGTAAATACTAGATTAAGAATAGACTTTAAATAGTGTTGTATTAAGTATTAAGAGGTATAAAGCTTCTTTTTTCTTTCTTCTTCTTTTTCTTTATATTTAATATTACTTATAGATACTACATACCTAGATAGCAAAGGCTTGGGTCCAAATATGGCTGTAATGGGGAGCGGCATATGAAGCTATTGCGAGATAGGGCTTCGGCCCTGAGCATGACCATATTAGGAAGCGGTACTGTATTGGGAAGTCCCATTCACACAAAGGGGTCCTGTATAAAGGAACCGCGCGTGGCGAGGGCAATTACTTTTCTTCTTTTTCCCTCCTTATGCTTGATATTCTCGGTAGATAGTCATTTCTCAATACAAGGTTGTGGCTATTGTCACACATCTTCATCTCATGTTTTGCAATTTTTTCATGCCATACGTTTTCTATCAAAATCATCGCTCCATTAAACTAACCCAGACACTACCTACAAAATTCTCTACATCTCTACGCATTTCATTTCACTCTTATCATCCTTCCCATCTATGGGTACAATCCTCCTTCCAGTTCACGATGCCGATTTACGACGAGACACGGTTCTGCAGTTTATGTGGACAGAACGACCACGTCAGGAAATCATGCCCAAAGAATTACTGCCCAGAATGTAATACACCAGGTCATATAAGCTCTAGATGTCCCGAGAAAATGTGCTATAGCTGTGGACAAGAAGGGCATATGGCATCGAGATGCACAATATTCCAAGAATGCGAAAAGTGCTACAGCCTGAAACATCGCCTTAATAGATGTCCACATCGATTCTCTGAAACAGTATTTATTCGCCCGCCAACGAACGATAATATGCGAATCAGGTTAGAAAGTGCAATCGCGAGCAGAGCTGAGCGAACTCGATCACATATCTCAGCGACAAGCATGGCTCAAGCTAGGAATCAATGGATTCGATTCGCAGCATCTGGCATAACCTCAACCATGAGGGGTCAATTTCCGCCCATTCCACAGGGGAGAACATACCACTCAAAGACAAGTAAGACACTTTTCGTCACATTACTGTATGGCTTTTGTGATTTCTGATAGCTATTTAGACACTCTCTTTCTATCATACCCGAAATCGAATTCCCAATACTGGAACACGCCGCGAGAAGTCTTATTGAGAACCTTTCAAAGGGTATCTGGAGTGAACTCAAGCAGATACCATACCGGGAATTGATTATTATGCATGGTGGTGAAGAAGCGGTCCTCCAGTCTGTGTTTGAAAGTATTCCTCGAGAGGTTTTGGAGCTGCAAGGAGAGGCTTTGACGTTGGAGAAGTGAGTCTTTATCTCCTGCGATGGTTTCATGGGCAATACACTAATTAGATAAAAGGTTGAATAAAATTAGAGAGAAACAAGGCCCGTCAGATACGTGGCCAAAAAATGGTGGCTATTGTGACATCGTCACAGATATCAGGGATCCTAAATTCTGGAGAGCATATGTTGGTCAGAGTAAATGCGTCCCAGTCCGTATTGGTCAACACTTGGAGGCCCATAGAAGGCAGCAGATGGATTCACTCCACTATTACTTCATTTCAGCTGCAAATTGCACCAGACACATGAATTTCTTGCGTCTTTGGAGTATCCCGAGCAAGTTTTTACAAGATGCAAATGCACGGGCATCTGTTATGCTCCTAAACAACATCCTCGAAATGCTGATGTGTTATGCGTTCCAGTCGCTTCCTTCTATGGCTGCAGAAGATTTTTTGGGTCTTGATGCAGATACTATCGGACTGAACGTGCTACCTCCACTTTTTGATGGGATAAATGTTGCGAAAGAGGTTCGTAATCGATACCGGGAAGCTCTCAGGGATTCTCCAGATCCCTACATTCGTGACTATCCGGACGTGAGAGAAAGCCGAAGCCATTTTAGAGCTATGGCTGCCAAAAAAGAAGCATGCATTGAGCCGAGTTGGACTACAGATCAATACCGAGCAGAGGTGATCCAAGCCTTACGGAAGCGCAATCCTCAATTAGCATTTGATATGCTTAATTTGGACACGAATATCAGCAATAGCAAGGACTTGGATACAGCCGCGCTTGTACGAGAAACTGCTGTCGATTTGGCCCTGTCCAGTGATGCAGAGCCTCTAGTCATCCCCTTTGGGACAGCAAGTGCTCGAATAGGTGTGGTTCTAGAACGCTGCCTTATTAGAATTGAGGATAATACTGAAAACCTAAAAAATGGTGTCTGCGCTTTACCAGAGCTCTTCTGGAATGCCAGGTTTACAGAAAGCAATTCATTAATTTGGACCTCAGACTTACAACAAACTCTCCGGAAATCTTCTACTTCGCGAGAGGATCGCAGCCCAGAACTCAGCAAAAGCTTCCAGGAATTTCACCGAACCCTAATCGATCACTCTAATCTAAGAATAATCATGATCTGCGGTTCTTATGCCAAGACTATTTGTTTAACACCGGAGATCATCAATCACAAAATTCAAATCAATCTACGTGGCAATACTTATTGTGAAGGATACGCAGAGCTTGAGCAAGACAGAGTCAGTGTCAAAAGGATCTATATTCATATTGACTCGCTACCTATCTACTATGGAAATGACACTGATTGGGCTCAACTAAGGCGCTTTTCGGAAGTTATTCGACTCATGAGTGCCCTTACAAAAGTTGAAGATATCAGATGTTTTATATTCCAGAGAGCTCTTGCCTCACAAATGATTATTAGCCAATTCAGCGCAGAGCAACATAAACTTTGTGGGCAAATGACAGTCAAGTCCTTGGATCCTCGAATTCGGGAGTGGCTCGCTTTGAAAGGGATCATCCAAGATGAACAGATTCAAAAATGGGAGGCATTGGGTGGGACATTATCTCGTGGCCTGTTCCTGCTCCTTTGTACCCTTCCTCGAAATCCAAACCCTGGACAGAGAAGGAAAAAGCCGATTGTTCCAATCTCTAAGTCTGCTAGTCCTGGGACGTTCACAAAAGAGGAGATAGCTATGAGCAAAACACAGTATACGCAGATTACGGGATACTGTTACCAAAAACTTCAAGCGAGTGTAAATTCAGCGACATGTGGAGATGGTAGGGGAACATCTCGAACTTCTCAACCTCCTCAGGCTCCTCATACTTCTCGATCTTCAGGGATGAAAGAACAATTTCTCGCTGTTGAGAAGCCAGATACACAGAAATCTAGCAACACACAACACGAAACCATTACCCCTGAAGAGCTTGAAGATATGGTAGTCAATACAGATTCAGTCCTAGGTGATGATTGTATTGATTCTGATGAGTTTCAGGAAATGCTGAATGCAGCAAATCCTCTAAATGCACCAGAAGCAGTAGACGAGGTCTTCACTGAAGAATTTGAGAGAAAGTCGCGAATGCCACAAGGCTGGGCTCACGCCACTAATGATACTCGTCAGTCGCTGCTGATTGGGAGACTTTATGATGGTCACACACGTCCCACTGAACACTACTATACAATTAATCATTCACATTTCGAAATTTACTTCAGACGTGAGAACCTTGATTTGAAACAAAGACTTCTCGTCACATTGCAGTTGAGTCCGTACGGCACTCGACATCCACATGTCTATGCGTGGCAAGCCCGAAATACCGATCCAGCTTCTCGCATAGCTGTTCTCATACAAGGGAAATTGCTCAATGGAGAAGAATTTGAGTTGTATGCTACCCAATCTGAACAGGGATGGAAAGATCCTATGCGTTGGAATGCCATACATGACTGGTTAAGCGGAATGTCGTGGGAGGAAATAGCTTTCACTAATAAACCACGTCGATACTTGAAGGTTCACAGGACTGCCATTCCTGAAGAGATACTCAAATTTAAAGAGTATGATTTTACCGATAACAGCCTCACACCTGAACAAGAGGAAATTTGGCGAAAGGAGATAGATGCACGTCTAAAGAGGCGAGAGGAAAATGAACGGAAAGAAAGGATTTGGGGGCGAAAGTATTTGGGGAATAAACCCCCAAAAAAAGAAGGAATAGAGGGAAAGTAGAGGGAAAAATTAGGTAGTCTAGAATCTGACAGGTGAATGAGAATATTCGGCGGATAATCGGAATGTCATTGTCCATATCATCTGCTATTGCCGATTTTGTGAAAAAAAAAAAAAAATTGAACTAGTTTAATAAACTGTAAGCATCCCCCAACTATGATCACCTTCCTAAATATACGGACACAACACTGTCATTGAAATAGCAAGCCCGACAGCACTTCGCCTCCATATAGCTCAGCTTACGCGCAATCGGCTCAGCCAGCATATATAATCTGTGCTTTTATAAACATCAACGTACCCTTTTACTGCCAGTGGCTATACAGGGCTCAGAAATCCCTGTCGACAGCGTCGTGGCTTGCAGCCAAGGATTCGAGTTCTGGCTCACCCGCACGCCATTCTTAAAGCATTGGAGAGCGTCTGCTCAAACGTGCTTATGCTGAGCGGCCGTTTCACCATCTACCGCCTTAAATGAGCGTATAATAACGAACCCGCGATCCTGCACTCAGCTATTCCGGAAGATTATGCCGGTGAGTCTGAAATGATGCTGCATGAACATAATCTCCTCTCAACCGGGGAGTATCGGTACCTTTCCACTCTATCAATTCGATATTTTGGCTTCGAATGTCGCCAACGATACTTTTCAGCGGCGTTCGCACCACCACTGCGCCGACGAGTTTGTCAGTCCATCAGTCTTCCAGATCGCTCGTATTCCTGATAGAGACTACTTGCTAAATCAATCAGGCCTGTCACCTTACAGGGGTTATCATCGTCGATAAGCTTCACGGATTCCTTCTCCATCCCGATGGGCCAATCTCAGGTCTTCAGGATTACGTGTTCTCTCAAATCGGCATTTCAAGTATGTCCCCAGGTTATTCAATTTCTAATAAACATCTCTGACGTGGTGGTGCGCAGCTCTATTTGCGGCGTCTATGGCTCGTCTTCCTTTGTCGATGGCCTGGTTTGAGGTCGCTAAGTGAGCTGGTGCGCTCAAACCTACGGAAATAGGAACCTCCGAGGTTGGACAGCCAGGCCGCCATGTCGACATGGCTGTCTCTTGTAAGACGGACAGTAGTAGCTCCCTTTTGGATGGCACGATTTAAGTCGTTGAGATTACCCGTGCGGTCAAACCAAAATGAAGGTAGTTGCCCAAGTTTTCCAACGCGCTGCCTTTATCCGTATGCCCATCAATCATTATAGATTCCGCTCCTTCTGCTCGACTAATAGCGCTTCTGAGAGCGTTCATGGCCCCCGTCCGTTCAAATTTCCGCATAATAGAAGTGCTTAGATTTAACAGGACAGATGACCTCCATAGAGATTCAGGAGACATGAGAGGAATGGCTTATTGTCCCCTGTTGATAGCATCTTCAAAATCTATCTGTTTGCCTAGTCGCTCGAAGCGGCGCTACAGCGTGACGGACAGGTTGGCAAGTGCCATGGCACGACTTGAGTCATCCTTGAGATTGATATTCACGGACTCGTTGCCTGCACAGACAGCCTTATGAATATCTTTGATATAGCCAAGTTGCTTAAATCTAAAACGGAGGCAAAGACCCAGAATGCCCAGAGCCGACGCTCAGTCTAGGTGGCTAGGGGGTGAAGCATTCACAGCTTCTCAGGCACTACTAAGAGCTTCTTCCAATACGTCAAGTTGGCCTGTATGTTCAAACTTTCGTAAGATAGAATGACTAGATTGACCAACAAGCCTGCTATATGATGGTAATCTCTAGGCACTGCGGATACAGCTTCAGTGTCTTTTTTGATTGCATCGTCCAAAGGCCGGGTTGCCGGTTCGGTCGAATTCGCATCTCCGGTCTAGGCCTTGATCGCTCAGCAACATAGCTCGGAGGCCAATGCCATCGGTCAGGAATTCAATATTGATCCCATCTTCCCCTCGGGTGGATACAGAATCATTCTCACTTTGAACGCTCGAGACACTTCTACGACGCAGCTTTGTTCTTCTGTTATGTCGTTCGCATTTCTGGATTAGGATATTCAATGTCTTCCTGCATGAGGTATAGCCGTAGAGGATATCGGATGAGATCAGAGTCGTCCGTTATAGCAGCCTTGTCATCTTGCTCGAGGTCTTCCACACGACTTCATAATGCCAGAATCTATCAGCAATGGAAGAAAATATTCGCACGACTTTCGGGGAAATATGTGGTGGGATATGGATCCGTGCCATTATATCAATACCTTCATGGAAAATAATATTTGTATGAGTCCGGTTTGACTGATTACCTTCCTTTGCCATACCTTGCCGCACGAGTTCGCTGAGGCATCTAAGGCGTCATCGTTCTAGAATGAGGAGCCTAGACAGGATTCCGTCCTCATCTTCGTCTTCATACATCATATTTTCCACAACTGTCGTGCCTCGTCCATATCATATTCCATCATAAAACAATTCCATATATACTTTGTATTTCGTATTACTTTGTATGATAATTACGCAGCCAAATTGGCTTCCAGGAAATCAGAGGTTTACCTAAGACCCACTATCACAACCCTTCTTTTTGATGCCTGAACTTTGATCATCATTTGATGTACTCTTAGGCAAAACTCTACTTAATTGTTCTGGAAGCCAATCGTAGCTTTGTAAATACAGTACATACATGCATATATATGTCATATCCAATACGTAGGAATACAAAGCACCCAAGGCGATGTATTGCAATGGCATATCAGCATAAATGTAGACAAATTTCTAGTTAACAGACATACATATTGACTAACTTTGAAGCAATCAAAGCAGAAAAGAACAATTGCCAGCCCTGCCTATGCATGCCTGATCTGTGTAATGCGAGACTCTGTCAAAGAAGTGCAGGTAGAAGTGGCTCTGTTCTCATTAGGAAAGCAATTGTCTCCGAAGTCCAGAACATAATCAATAGCAAAGTACAGTATACGCTTGCCTTATAAAAACAGATAAAAGCATCGTGACTTGCAGCACGTTTCACAGTAACAATTATAATACCTGAAATGGCTGCGACTATCAGACCAAACAAGCAAAAACAGAAATAAAAGCAGGGGGGATTCAGTTGCTAGCCAACTATACCCCGGTAGCATACATCAAAGATTATCAAGTTTGTCCACCTTACCCACTTTGCGCCTCCGGATAGATATTGTCGCTAATGGTGCTGGAATAACATTAAATTCAATCCATCTATTTCCAGATTCTCAGAGGCTTAACCTCATAGGCGACCAAAACGTGTGCCAGAATAGTCTTGATGAGATCCATCAACAGCAAAAAAGGCGGCCGGGACAGGTATGCTTGCTAATACCCTAGACAACAAAATGCTCTTTTATCTCTGTCGCGGCATATGCAGCATCTAGCATTTTCTTCTCCATCCTATCCTCGACCATGCACAAACTCAAACTCGAAGAGCCACAGGAATATGCCTTCGTCATAATGAAACCGGAAATACATACAGTAGTCCCCTGCGGCAGGCGCTGTCCATCCACTCCCGCCACATCTATACTTATAATCCAGTTACTAAAAAGGAAAGAAGATATACCCTAAGGCTAATGAAAAAAAAGAAAACGACAAGGGTGTGATTTGAACACACGCTCCCGAAGGAACCAGATTTCAAATCTGGCCTATAGTTCTCTGTTAGTTCACTGGTCCGCAAGAGGAAGGCTTTGTTATTGTTACGTACGCGTTAGACCACTCCGCCACCTTGCCATGGACGTCTATATCATTTACAGACCCAAGACCACGTCAGCAAAAGATAGCTCCCAGGGTCTAACACCAGTATGGGGGTCAGATTTGGTGGGTTGTAACATGAGTTACGCCATATTAATATGTGCGTTCTGTAACCCGCTGCCAAGACCCCAATAACCAAAAGTTTACTAGGGATTCGAGTTATTGGGGGTCTGGGTCGTAACCCGCGGCCGTAACCCAGCGTAACTTGACCTTCGCTACCTACTCCGTAGGTATGTACCGGTATATAAAAGTCTAGATTCAACATTGATGTCAGCGTCGCTTCAACTGATATGACCTCCAGGTCCAGGCGCCATAGTTAGTAGCATCATTTTTCATATGATATGAAGTCATTCTCCATCATTCAGTCGTTGATAGAAGGATTTTTTCATGACTAAGATTGAATTGAAATAGTTAGTTGAAATAAAAGACCGTAGGTCTAGTTCTACACCCTAGACAAGCTAACCCCAATTGAGGTAAAGCACAACTCCGCCAAATTATTTATCTATCTCAAACGCGTCAGTTTGCGAGTCATTTTTACAACTCATGGAGCTTTGGAGGCTCAACCATCTCGTCATTCCAATCTCTCACATTGAGTGAGTGACTGACAATGGCGGATTTCAGATCTCACCTGTTCAAATGGGCATTGGACCCACCGCTGGGGCCTCCAATGCGGGCTCCGGATCCAACGCCATTCGACCTCAGACCTTATCTAAACAAGACGCCCGGCAAGACCGATGCGCCTATTCCACACAAGTCCAAGGCATCCGCTAAGGTGATAGAAGCGCAGAAGGCACTTCAAGGACAATTCCGGCCGACGCAGAACACAACCATCGAGAAATTGCGCCCAGCCAGAAACGCAAGCGACTCGGACTCTCTCTTCAACGACTCGGAGGACGATTACACAGATCCCTTCGCGAAGGACGCAGCGCCTACCATCCCCGACTACGAACCGCACGCCCGAGGCTCTTTGCCACCCATGAACATGTATCCGATGCAAATGGATTACAAGGAAGTCGCCGACGAAATCAATCGCTGGTTAGCGAAACACAAACAAGGTTATGGCATTGTGATCCAACGCTCCAATAAAACTGCCCTGGGAAACCTCCGAAGCGTGACGCTTGGCTGCGATCGCGGCGGAGCATACAAAAATAGCCATCGCATGACCGAGGCCGATCGTCGACGTCGATATGCCCGGCCAACGAGGAAAGTTTCATGTCCGTTCCGGTTTCAGATCAAGCCTGGAGGTGAGGGGACCTGGAAGGCGACCATGGTGTCTGATGTGCACAATCATTCTTTATCGGAGGATGTGGCGGAGCATGCTAAGCAGCGGCAATTGTTTTTGTCGCCAGAAATTAAGAATGAGATTATAGCGATGTTCAATGTGAAGGTGCCGGCGAGGAAGGTGCTCGCGGAGTTGGAGAAGAAACATGGAGATATTCCGATCCGGCGAAAGGATTTGTATAATCTCAAACGCACTGCGTCTATCAAGAGCCAGCTTCAGGGTTCGCACTTTCAGTCTCCGGGGGAATCTTGATCCCCAGGAAGTGACGTGCTGAGTTGCGGTCTCGTCATCCGAGATCTGCTCGGCATATCATATGCATATATATAATATACGACCAGACACGCGCAGTTACTGCCAATATTTACGCGACCTGTCAGTCCTCGATTTGTGGGGTTTCCTGATATACTTTGCGCCATGATGTCGATCGTCACTACGAAATCGCTAAGGATCTAGGCCATCTATCCGAAGACTTCTTTCAACGGCAGAGCCGGGATACTCGTTAGCAATCATGCGGATACCTTGTGACATCGATTGTGTCGCCGTATCGGGGAATATTGATGGATTTCAACGTGCCGCTCAACCTCCTCGTCGCCACGCTGTTCTGATCTTTGAAAGTCGATATTTGACTCGCCGTAGGATGATTGGTATTGTCACACTCGACACAAAGTAGAAAGTCGATCAAGATATCTACGCTTCGGTTCTCGGTCAATTATGCTTGTGAATATATATCTGCATATTCCCTACGACTGCTCAGTGTGGTCTTTCTACCTATGTGCCTGCCGTTGGAGTGGTTAGACTTCGGGACGCATATTCGTATCGCTCAATCGAATCCATCAATAAGAGCGGTTCTGCTATTGCTCTAGCAAGATACACCAAACATGAATGCTGATTGATACAAAAGTGAAGGAGTGCTAACGATACAACGAGGAAGCGAAAGCCAATGATACCAAAGAGAAATAATGGAGAGTATTCAGTGGCTTGTGAATCCACGCAGACTGTGGAAATTCCAAAGATGGGATATGATCTTTCCGATCAATTCCGGTGACAACTTCCCCCGACGTCCAACATTGTTGGTCCGAAAATCAAAAGCCACTAAACGATCAGTGATGGGCCAAGAGAAGTATTAAACGGGCGCCATCCTGGGGCACACCACCAGAGATATATCTGTCACCACGAATGAACTCGAGCCGACCACAATCATATCTCTAATTTGCTTGAATTGTCTTCCCAATATCCATGATAACCCGCGTTTCCGTTGAATTGTTGCTGTCACGAGAACTGGCATAGTATCAAGGCCATTCAGGCAGTCTTAGCTGGGAGATTGTTCTTCCCGGACTTTGCAAAATTGGTCCAATACCGGATAATGTTATCAGAGAAGGTGTAGCTAACTGCAGTTGGAGTGCCCACCGTTCGGGTTGAATTCAAACGGTTGCCGAATGTCAAGAGGATATCAGTGTTACTGTAGAGATAAGACTGAACTTCAGAGAAACGGGAGTACATCTTGCAATCGTATCTTCGACTCGGCCATGAAAAACGCATAAAGACGGTTCTGCGATTGATCAGTGTCCTCAACCCTCGACACCTCCCATTTTAGACGGAGCATTTTCTGTACACCCCAAGGAATATGAATGCTATCCAGACAGGTAGTGGTGCTGAAATTAGAAGCCTAGCCGAGTATCCAACAAGAAAATCGCCCAGTGGACGTTTCCACTTGATACTTTTAATTGTACACCATTGAGCTATAATTTAAGCTTGTACGCGACGGACGTCCATTCCTCCGTTATGTGATCACCGTAACTGAGAATAGCATAGTAATCAACAATGTCTACAACTCAATCAAAATAATAAAGCTGGCACTCGGTCCCAGTGGAAATCAAATTTATGCCAGTTCCGGATGTTTGTTAAAAGTCCGGAGGCGGCAATGTTGATACTGGACACATTCCTGAAGCGGCGGACACGCAAGCGGCTTTCTATGTGTTATACACAGATTTGATCGAATAAAATCATACATATTTAATTTAATACAACCGATTATTGCTGTGTTCAAGTCTATTTGCTATTGAAGTGGGGACTTAAATCAATAGCTGAGATAGTTCGCCAACTATATCACCAGGTGCATGATGCATTGATCGAACTACGACGATCTTCTTTCTCCCTTGCTGTTTGCACTCGTCAATCTAGCGGTATACTACGCTACTTTCACCGTATTTCCTTGGCCCTTAGCCGACGACTAAGCGGTATATCCTCTTTAACAATGACTTGAGCACTTTAAGACGATGTATATAGGAGATGTGTTTTGCACATCTCTATCTGCTGAGTTGGCGTCAGAGTAGTTATTTCGCAATTCTGGTCAATTGACAGCATGGAATCGTGAATGATGCGGGGTATCTGGTCGTAGATCCTTTTACAGAATGTGATCTACAAACTACACGATTTAGATCGAACATATTGCGTCAGAGTTCACGATCTCATGACCCAGGGTAGCGTTAGCCTGATCTAGATTCCTCTGAAGATTGGTCGGGACCTGAATTCGATTGAGTCGAGGATAAAATGCGTAGTATACAGGATTGCTCGTTTTCCAAATCAGTATCCCGTCTATCTGAGCTGTCATCGTGTCATTGCGTAGTGCTTCGAAAGTATTTCCCACAAAGGTAAGTACGTAGCATGGGCCAGAACTTGAAATATGGCTCGTGGCTATGTATGGTAACCCACCGACCCCGCTAGCTATTGCTGTCTGGCAGTGAGTTACACTAACCATGCATGCATTCGAGTGCATGGGCGTTCGTGTGAGCTCATAATTTGGAACAGCTTCGTCGGAGTGATCATTCATTCGTGATGAGGAGAATGGCACTCAACCTCAGAATTCCTTCAGCGAAGTGACATTTCCCAACTTTATTTCTTTTTTGTATTCGGCTGGGATGTATAATTGATCCTTCCATGGTTGTTGGTGTCACCTACTACGGTATTCGATATAAGGAACTTGCTTTCAGAGTCTAGAATTGTCATGCTTTCCAGCACAGGTTCTCTCCTTCTCCTGTTAAGGGTTGCATTGTCTATAAGCGAAACCACAGGGGCTTCCTTAACCGTACAAACAACTTCAGGTCAGGTGCGAGGAAGATTTGCGTCTGGAACAACGAACCAGGTCGCAGAGTATTTGGGTATACCTTACGTCAGTACCATTAAATCCCTCCGAACATAACGCTTCCAAGACTAATTCACCGCAGGCTCAACCTCCGGTTGACCAATTACGATGGGCCCCTCCAGAGAAATTCAATGGGACTGAAATTATAGACGCTACAAACTTTGTGAGTATACTCGATATTCCAGGCCTTATGGTGTCGTCTGGGACTGATAGCCGGATAGGGATATAGTTGTCCAGCAAACGCCACATTCGCAACCAGAGAGGAGCTGGTAGCTAGATCGGAAGAATTCAGTCTCACGCCGCAGGCAATCCCTATATTAGAGAACTTGTTAGAACAACCAGGGGTACAATACAGCGAGGATTGTCTGACTCTACATGTATGGACCAAGCGACATACCAATGAAACCTTGAAGCCGGTGTTGTTTTGGATTTATGGAGGAGGGTTCAATACCGGTACGACTAATAATGTAGCCTATAACGGCAGATATATTGTAGATCTTGAGGATGTCATTATCGTTTCTGCAAAGTGAGTGCTCGTTGATATCTCTCAATTTGGGAAGACGCTGACATGAATGCCCCAGTTACCGACTGAACATTTTCGGCTTCCCGGGAGATCCAAACATAAGAAACAACCTCGGACTCCTCGACCAACGTCTTGCAATAGAATGGGTCCGTGATAATATCGCAGCCTTTGGCGGAGACCCCGACCGCATCACAATCTTCGGACAGTCAGCCGGCGGAGAATCAGTCGACTACTACACCTATGCCTGGACAACTGATCCAATCGTGGTTGGCTTCATAGCTGAGTCTGGCAACGTATACTCACCAGGAGCTCAAGCTGACCAAACCACATCTGCCTCGAGGTGGTACAACGTTACTGCCACTCTCGGATGTGGAGATGCGACTTCCGACCCGGACACGTTACTTACTTGCATGCGATCCAAAGATTGGCAGGATATCCAAGATGCAATCCCAGTCACAACAGGCATCGCAGGCGCAAGGGGCCTATTCGGCCCAACAATCGATAACATCACCGTCTTCAGCGACTATGCCACTCGCTCAGCGGCAGGAAACTTTATTAAACGACCACTATTCCTGGGAAGCAACAACTACGAAGTAGGCGCATTCCGTCCGATCTTTGACGCCCAAAATGTGACTGTTACAAAAGCTCAATGGGATTATCTCAACTCTGCCATTTACACATGTCCCACCGGTTACCGAGCAGAGGCTTCTGTGAACAATAACGTCCCGACATGGCGATATAGATATTTTGGAGAGTTTCCGAACTTGAGACTAACGAATTTGCCGGATTCTGGAGCCTGGCATGGAAGTGAAGTTCCTCTTATTTTCAATACGGATAAGGATCTTGAAAATATTGTTGCAAGGACGCAGGAAGAGACTGCAATCGCAGACTACCTGAGGAAAGCATGGGTGGCATTCGCTACCGATCCGGAGGATGGTTTGACGACGTAAGTAACTTTTCACAGTGTGGATGGGAAGGCTAGCAGCTGACATGAGATATCTAGCTACGGGTTCCCTGAATATAGCCCGCTGGAAGCTACCCTACTACAACTGGGGTACAACAATCAAACCGGGCCGCATGCTGTGCTCCCATCGACATACGACACTGGGTGTGTTCTTGGGACTACGCTTGTCGAATTACTTTTGACTCTAGAAAGTGTTGCATAGATTAGAAGAATAAGCTTGGAACGTTTCATTATCTAGCGGTAAGACTGTTTGAGATATAAGCTATTATATTTGGACATATATTGAAATAAGGAATCGCATGTATAAATGAGTGATATGTTGCTTCGACGTGATAATATGGTGGGAGAAGAACTAGATAGAATAGCTTTTGCTGCCAGGCTACTCTCTCAGGATTCGGTTCCCTCCAAGCAAGCTTGTAGGGCAAATTATAGTGCTAAGGTCGATATCGAGAGTGATGCCTGTCACTTAATGCCGAGATTCCCACCAAGAGACTTCGGACGACTTACAAAGAAGAGAAGAGTTACGGAACATGGGCATATCCGAGATTCTTTCACCTTCCATCGTTCCGTCAAATCCTAAGACTGGATTTTCATTGATGTGGCGAATGAACGAAATATGAGCAAAGCCTTATTCAAACACAATTACTATTTACTCATTATTGTGTACCAGTTCGATGATTATCCGGCTCAGAGCGATTGCCTTGCTCCGATATAGGAACCAACATTCTTTTGATGGCTGGTTTTTGCCTTCCCACATGCGCCAACGAAAGGATTCTCAATGGTAAGTACATATCTCGTGGCGATCCGCTCATGGTGTTCGGCTTTGACAGCAAGATGACGTTGTTTCTTTTCTGCTTAGGCGAAAGAAAAATCTTCAGCATGAAAAATCTGCGTACGAATTTTTAAACGGATGGCGAGGTAATACGTGACGTGTCGGACGTCTCGCCATATGCAGCTTTCTATACTCGAATGGCGGCAGAAGCAATCCAGTCGATGCTTCAGGAAGCACTCACTCGGCAAAGGCTCCGAATCTTGGTGGATGCCAAGCCAATCGATCAAAAAGTCTAATTGAGATGCCCAATCAATGCGAACACTAATTAAGCCCTGTGGAGCCATGTGGGTTGCTTTGTCCAATCATATTACATTATGGCCTACCCTTCCAAGCCTCAAAAGGGTTCCACTAATGACAAGCCGATCCATCGCATTAGTTCCCGCGGTTCCCAAACTTAATCCTTCCTTCTTTTTCTTCCATCATGCTTCTATGCATTTTTTATCTGACAGGAAAACTCGGGTCATGATGTAAGCTTGTTCCAACCTCAAAGAACCAATAGCATCCATCACAAAGAGAAGTGGCCTAGAGTCTGGTTCCGAGACCCAAACCTTTGGTACTCAAGGAATCAGTCCCCCCGACCGATGTCATCGGTTATCGGTTATCTTTATTCCCCATTCTTAGTCTTTTTCACTTGAGACGACAAAGAGCGCTTATGTCAGAAGCCATCCAAAGCTGGTGCATCACGCTATTGGTGGCGAGTAATCGCTAGCATGTTCCCGGGATCCTGGACCGCGAGCATTTTCATTCGAAGATTGCCATTCGTTGTGGTTGCCTCTTCTTCCAGGAGCCGTGCACATGCCTCTGGTTCTTCGTCAATGCTCTGACTTTTACCTATGATGCTGAATGCCAATCAGAATCAGTGCGTTGGATGCCTCGTCTCCACGTGTTCGTCCACTTTTCTTCGTATGCCGGAGCGGCTGTCTTATCCATGTGTCAGTGGGCAAGATGTCATCTAGACAACGTTGGAATATATGCAAGAGCTTTTACGCCCGTCCATATGCAACGCGGCGTATTATGATAGGTTTGTTGACTCATTGCGAACTCAATGACCCGGAATATTGGATGCTGCGCTCATTGGAGCGGGGAAACGGCACACTCCCCTGACACACAACGGTCTAGTTTTTATCCCAAATCGCCGGAAATGGCATAATTACCGCTATCCCAAAGAAAAGAAGGGTGTGTGGAGACCGGGGACCTGAGCGAACACCTCGTGGAGGATCGCCACTCCGGCTTTCCCCACGCTGTCATTGGATGTCAGACACCACGCCCTGAAGGCCCTGAGGGCCCGAATCTTTGTCCAGGGGGGAAAGATTCTATGAGGCATTTCACGAGGCGAGGAACAGGTCATCAACCATGGAACTGGATTCTCGTGCTGAGTCAGATGAGGGCTGGCTGCTAATATATAAGGGCTCTCGAAGTCATGCATTAAGTCAGTTCTTTTCCTCGATCATCAACTCCAGTCATTCTCTCTTGACACAGTCATTCTCTTTTCAAAAGTTCAATCTTTTGTACTTTCATTCCTTCGGAAGCAATTCCAAGTCTTTCCTTACAAACTACAACACGTTCTTGACATCTAAGTCTTTCTTTCTTTCACCGCACCAACCAAAATGAAGGCTCAATTCATCACCGCCGCCGCCGGTCTCTTCGCTGGTGCTCTCGGTCAGCAGTCCATCTTCAGTGGTGCTGGTTTCGGTACCTACTACTACGACGTTGAGCAGGTCAGCGCCTGCGGCACATCCTTTGAATACCAGAACATGGGTCCCGTCATGTGCAACCAGCAGACTGCTTTGACCCTCGACGACATCAACTCCAACTACATCGTCGCCATGAACAACAGCCAGCTCCGCTCTGATCCTTCTCTCTATTGCGGAAAGAAAGTTGTGGTCTCTGTCAATGGTCAGGCCTCTGACCTCCCTCTCTTCATTGGTGACGGTTGCGAGCGCTGTGCTGAGGGTTCCCCCGATGCCTCTACCTGGAATGCCCAGGGTGCTCCTGGTCTTGACTTCAGTTTGTCTGTCCTCGACCAGATCACTGGCGGCAGTGCCTGCGCTGATGGCCATGCTGATATCACCTGGGAGATCGTCGATGAGACTCTCTACAACTTCGATACCAATGCTCCCGGTCAGGCCACCGGCCCTGTTTCCTCATAAAGTCAGTGACTATATGATATGACTATATGAATACTATACGGAGTTTATAGGATGCCTTGATGGCAGGATACTTTCGTTGCATCGGTTTTTTTTTTTTTTTTTGGTTTTGGTTTTCACTTCTCAAAAGCACTATGCACTTGATTATCGTCCAGATTACATCACAGATGATGTGCTGGTCTATGTTCATGTCACGTGTATCTATTTCTTCTCTTCTTATCCAGACATTGTGCCTGGAGTACTTTATAGATATCCACAATCGTTACTTTTGATTCCATAATAATTCTTATTCAAGTAATCTTTTAGCCCTGTAACATTGTAATTTTACCTTCCGGTAGTCAAAATCATGTCTTTCCTTAGCCGAAGTCATCTTCGGACTTGAAGAGCTTCGAGGTGAGGTAGAATCCCACATTAGGAGAGACTTCATAGATATTTTCCAAAATGGTATGGCATATAAGACTCAACGACACAAGAACAACGACTCGATCATTAAATCTAGTCTATATGTATGATCTGGTTGACCACCAGAAGAAGTAACTACATGCCCCAAACGTTTAAGCAAATACCCTACCCATTCAACTTAAGACAAGCTCGATCATAATGCACGGTGGAATTGATGCGGCAGTGAGACCTTCACACCAAGCTCTTTAGCAACATTAAGCACCCACGCCGGATCACGCAAAAATTGACGCGCAACAAAAACGGCATCAGCCTTTGGTTCAGATCCACTGACAAGAGACTCGGCAGCCTGAGCTTCATCCTTGACAATACCGGGGTAAGTATCGGCACCCTCCACAATATCCTTGGCTTGAGAGGACGTAGTGACCAAGCCCACTGCACCGACCAACAGATTGTGGACACCTGACTCATGCACCCCTTTGCGAATACGAGCAGCGAGGTCGATCTGGTACGATGTATGTGGATCGATTTTCTGATCTTTGTGGTTTGCGCCAGAGCTCACATCAATGAGGTCCACACCCAAGCTGGGAAGTTCTTTGGCCAGTTTGATTGTGGATTCGGGATCCCAAGTGCCAGACTCCTTGGCAACGTCGGTACCCTCCAGCCATTCTGTTGCGCTAACTCGCAAAAACAGTGGGACTCCGGATGGAATCGCTGCGCGAATAGCTGCTGCGATTTCACGGACAATGCGCGTTCGATTCTCAAATGTTCCACCGTACTCATCAGTTCGCTTGTTTGTCACCGGACTTAAGAACTGATGAACCAGATACCCGTGCGCTCCATGGATCTCAACAACATCAACACCAGCCTTCACTGCCGTCGCAGCAGACGCAGCAAAAGCCTTGACAACTTCTTTAACTTCCTCAGTTGACAATGTCCGCGGAACATGATACTGCTTATCCTCCGCACCACCCCCAGACCAAACCATATCCGGGCCCCCCGTAGGCGCAACAACCTTCTCGGGCCAACCAAACTGCGAACTCTCCGCCCTCAAACTGCGCGCCCCTTGCTCAGCAGCGACCCAAGGTGGCATAACGCTCGCTTTGCGTCCTGCATGCGCCAATTGCACTGCAACTTTTGCTCCCTGGGCATGCGCAAAGTCTACTACACGTTTGAGACCGAGGAATTGCGGCGAGTTAGTGTCGTGATCCCACAATCCCGCATCGTTGGGTGAGATACGTCCGTTGGGCTGTACGGCCTGTGCTTCGATGATGATTAATGAAGCGCCTTTGAGCGCGAAATGGCCCAAGTGCGCGATGTGGTAGTCCGTCAGAGCACCAAAGGCAGGGGATTTGGGGTCTGGGTCGGCGGAATACATGCACATTGGCGATACGACGATGCGGTGTTTGAGAGTCACGTCTCGGATTTTGAGTGGACGGAAGAGCGTGGGGATGGAGTTGGCATCCTCGCTTAGTGCGACTCCGGCATTGTTGGCTGGAGTGAAGTATGTGAGGCCGTCGGCTTTGACCACTTTGGCGTCGGAACTGTTGATTGAGCCCATTTTGTTGATTTAATTGACTTAGAAGGGGTGGATGGTGGGAGACAACGAAGATCGGAAAGAATTCTGAACGAAGATTTGCGATGTTATCGATGTCCCCACCTTTACCTCAAGGTAGTTGACAACAATGACAACAATTTAGGTACAATGACTTCCAATCGTATACTGAATTGAAAAGCAGGAACTGGCAAGCCGACACGGATTTTTCGACTCTTATATACTTTTGAAAAAGGCACTATATTGTGATGTCGACATCGAATTGCCACAGAAGCTGCGCCCGTCCCCGCTTTAAATGGTGTGTATTATAAATCAACATCTGAGAGCATCGTCGTTCTAAATTTGAGCAATGAGCTTCCTGATTATAGCCGACTACCGGTTGGACACATTACTCATCATGGAACAAAGAAGTTTCAATGCAGACATACGGATACCTTCGCTCTTCTGTTGGCTTCTATGTCAGGTTGCGGGTCGCTTATTGGGTAGGTACCTAGGTAGATATGCACCTGGAATATGTATAACCGCCACATGCATCGACGTCCTTTCTACATATTGATACCTAGATAGAGATTAGTATCCATCCACAGATAATGGCGGTCACTCCCAGGGCAAGCCTGCTTATTTCGTCGCTCCGGGTATGATTGCTGAAGTTGGCTATCTGCACGAAAATCCTGAGATCGAGGCGACAATACTACGGCAATGTATCCAATCACTCAGGGAAGAAGAATTCGTTCAATTCCTTGATTACGGCATTTCCGGCCCCGGCAGTGACGCTGAATTTGTCGGTGGGAAATTTACAGGAAACGCAGCTCGCCCATATTCTTCTTACTGGTCTCAAGTCTTACGGCGTTCGCAACTTCACAGCCCATGGGATTCGAGGTGAACAACAGCCTGAAAGATGAGGCCCGTAGCTCCATCTTGGGCGCATCTCTTCTAGCAGAGAAAGACGAGAAGGTAGACAAGACGGCAATAGTGGTTCTCTTGAGGCTGCTGCTGAGTGGTTCAAAGAATTACCTGCTAGAACTGCGCATATCTTTACACCCGAAGCCAGCGCACCAGCGATGTTGGATGCTACGTTATGTCTGGCTAAGAAACGCTATAGGAGTCTGATCCTGATGCACCTAGATGCAGTTGACGAACATGCATCGCTTCCATCCTTCGGTGGTGTTAGTCTACTTGCTACTGAGTTCCAAACTTGGTTCTTCAATACAATCAGGATTGACATTTCTTTTCTTGTCATCGTCAGCCTACAGAAATGCCTTTACAACCTTTCAGAACTTGTCACGGAGAAGTTGGTCGCTAGCTGAGCAAATTAGACGGACAATATTGCAATTGTTGAGGGCTGAAATGACCGTACAGTTGAGCAAATATGGTTTCAAATTAGATATATTCGTTGATTTTTGGGGTTATCATTATTAAATTATATTATCCGGAGGTTAACTTAGAATGTTTTATAAAACTCAGAGGTAGGTTCTCCGGAATCACTGGATGGTCTTGCAAAGTCTCTGTCATACCTAGGTAGTTGCTAGATCATTGTCTTTTGTTTATATTTCCGAACATTTCGGTGTTTCGTTTCTTTTTGCGTATACGCATCTAGCTTAGTAAAATTCTAGAACCAAGATCTATTCTCACCATCACTCTGCGAGTTCCTAATCCTGAGGCCAAAACCCCCGCAATCATTCTGCCTTTTAACATCTTCGCCGGAGAGTATATCCCGTATACATAGGTTCTTCATTCATTATTAAGAGAATGTTTTATTGATATGTTAGTATGTGCCTTCGATCCATAATTGAGATGATAATGGCGCTTGGTGTTCTCGATTTGCTCTTGATACCAGAGACTCAGTTGTACTTTCGAGTGGTAGTGTACACAGAGATAGCAAGGGAAAGAAGCGTTGATGAAGACCTGCTAAAGCGTATTTTGCGCCACGCGATGACTAACCTGATATTTTATGAACCAGAGTCTGGTTTGGTAGCTCATACTAGCGTATCAGCGCTGCTGGTGTGATCTAAATCGTTGAATGACTGGATTGGTTACACTGGAGGAGACCTATCCCAGCTCAGCGAAACTCGTCGAGGCACACGAAAAGCATGGCAACAGCCAGAAGCCCTGTGAGTCCGCCTACAGCGTAGATTTCAACACCGATGAACCACTATTCGTCCATCTTATAAAATTCCCGGACCGTGAACGTCGATTTGCCAATACCATGATTGAGATGACCTCTACTGAAGGATATAGTGTCCACCATCTCGTAGATGGATACAAGTGGGAAGATATTGGAAATGCAACCGTTGTCGATGTAAGTTCGCGAATATCCTGGTTAATGCCATCTAAGATCCGTTGAGTCACGCGCTAATAGCTATCTAGGTTGGAGGCTCAACCGGACATGCATGCATTGCTATTGCAGAGACCAAGGCTCCAGAGGCAACCTTTATCATTCAGGAATGGTCCACTGTTATCGAGCAAGGAGCAAAAGCACTTCCGCGAGGCCTTGAGTCACAATTCACATTCCAGGAACATGACTTTTTTACACACCAACCAGTTTCAGCCTCCATATATCTGTTAAGGTTCATTCTGCACGATAATCCAGATTCGGTCAGTAAGCAAATAATCCAGAATATAGTTCCTGCAATGAAGAATGGTTCTCGCCTGATTATCAATGACACTGTCATCGCGGAACCTAACACGTTGCCCAGATCGGAAGAGCGGAAAGCAAGGTAAGCGAATTTAATGGGCAAATCTTATTGTGAACATTGATTCTGATTATATCTATAGAACTATGGACCTTGAAATGGTGACGATGTTCAACGCCCGAGAGCGACACCTAGCAGACTGGGTGAAGCTACGCTCCGATGCTGACAGCCGCTTGAAATTGCGATCTATTTCACGACCAGGTACTTTCTGTTATGGAATTTGTCCTTAACGACCAATATTCATACTGTCAAATTGTATTTATAAGGCTCAATGCAATATAGAGACAATAGATAAATGGGATGCCTACAAGACTTGAAGCAGGGTTGCTCTCATGACTGCTTAGCTAGGCAGAACCGCTTGGAGATTTGTCACATCGATCCTATTCCCCGAGCCGCACTTTATCCATCCAAACTACATGATTGTTGTACAATAGCGGACAACCAGGGTTCAGGTTAAGGTAGTTTTCTTCGCTAACCAAGGTCTAGGGTAGGATGGATAACAATTAGCAAAAAAATAGGGTTGGGGCGTTGTAATTACAAAACCGGGCCCATAGTTATATGTAAAATAAATTTACAGTTATAATTATAATTTCACATTTGGTTCCCCTTTGTCATTATGGGCACAAATATAGGAAAGAACGGGCCGTTGTTCATAATTGTTGCATCAAGTGGGACATATTACTCGAGAGTTCTTTAGAGGGGGTGATATTCCAGCTATATGCAGGCAGTGCTTATACAAATCTTATCTTCGGTACTCTAGCATATCACCTAACAAAATCAAACCTCCGAGTTCTCAACGCGAGCTCCCTTGCTTGTGGTACTGTGTTCAATGTGAGCCGCTCCCTGCAACTTGCTCTCAGCCAACATGTTCTCTCCCTGGATAGTGTGGTTTGCACCACCGAACAAAACATCAATTTCTTCCAATGGCACGTTCTTGGTCTCCGGGATAAAGAAGAACACGAAGAGGGCAAGAAGGATGTTGATTCCGGCAAAGAAGTAAAATGCGTAGAATCCATCGTGGCTGAGGAAGGTTGGGAAGAATTGTTGGAAGATTGTGTTGGCGACATTTTGGGTCTGTGAAGCCATTCCTACTGCTTGAGCTCGAACGTTCATGGAGAAGATTTCTGATGTCCAGATCCAGACTGTGGCTCCCCAGGAAGGTTTGTCTGTAGTATATTGTTAGTAATTTGCGGATGAATAGAAAATAAAGGATAAACTCACAGAAGAAGATGAAAAAGAACAGTAAAAATACAAGAGCTATACCGACAGACTCGCTCTTAACTCCACCCGGTGTCGGTGTTTGAGTTTCGACTGATGCCACAATGACCATGATCAGACCCATTCCGATACCACCAACAATCAAGAGAAATTTGCGGCCAAATCGATCAACCATCCAGATAGCATTGAGTGTGAAGAGGATACCAAATGTGGCATTCAAGGCATTAATCAGCGCAATTTGGCTAGGATCCTTGAAGACCTTTTGGTAGATGATGGTAGAGTAGGAGTTCAAAGATCCTTGTCCGGTCAGTTGCTGTCCAGCGTTGATGATCAATGCCAAGAGCAGACGTTTGCGAATAGACTTGTCCTTCCAGAGGGCACTATATGTGCTGGAAATGGCCTCCTTTTCGTATTCCAAAGCTCCGCGAATGTGGGTGAGTTCCTCCTCGACTTCCTCCTCAGTCTCGCGGACGCGACGCAAGGCATTACGGGCTTTGTCGATATCATTGTGTCTCTGGATGTACCATCGTGGTGTGCCGGGGATTGTTGGCAACAGAACTAGAATCAGGATGGGGACCAAAAGTTGGAAAATGACAACCATCTTCCAGTCCCATTCACCGAGGCGCGAAACGTGCTTTGAGCAACCATAATTCACCCAGAAGCAAATGAATGATCCCACAGAGTAGAAAGTCTGCCATAGGGTCATGATTTTGCCACGAATCTGAGGAGGAGCGAGTTCTCCGATGTAAATCGGACCGGACGCTATCGACAAGGTCTTGGTTAGCAAATACTTCTTCATTTTCTCCTTCAGGTCAATGGAAGAGCCACTTACTGAGAGCAATACCCTGTCCGATACCGATAAGACATCTACCGGCCAAGAAACATCCAATGCTATGGTACGGAGCAAAGCATTGCAAGAAAGTGGCGACGATAACAAACACACAGCCAATACCCATACCGACTTTACGGCCAAAATAATCGGCAATGGGTCCTCCGAAGAAGAAACCACCGACGATAGCTCCGACCGAGTAGACGGTGGTGATGGTGCCGACAAGGTTGGTGCTGGGGTGGTTGAACCATGCTTTCCAGTTGGCAGAACCTTGGACCGAGTTGAAAACAGAGGCGTCGTAGCCGTATAACACCATACATGCTGCAGCGACGATTGAGATGTACCTGGGGAGATGAGCATTGAGCGGCGCAGACAGAGGGAACAGTGAGTTTCATACCAGTTGTACAGTCGCTTCGAGTGAAAAATACCGTTATTGGCCGCCATGTTCACCACAATAATTATCAATGGAATAGGCGTATGTTTGTGTTTGCAATTCCGCGGCCTCGATCAGTCAGATCCTCAGTCAAGGAGCAATGGGCTTGACTGAGAAAGAAAATCTTTAATCCTGCGGTCAACAACAAGGTATTTATCATTATTTATTATTATGTTATCATGCATGGGACGACTATCCAAACACGTGCCAAAACGTTATTGCGCTTTATTATACTCCGGGCTATGGCTTGCCTGACTGAAATATTTTCCACCACTCACATCAACCCCGGATTCGAGGTCCCTTATTTTTCCACCCTCCGCAAACCCCAACATTGGGGAATCACACTAGTAAGCGCTGGCAACTGGCTTTTGCCCGAGTTATCTGTTTTTCCGGTGACAGATCGAAGTCTATGACTCGCATACCTCAGTAAGTATATCGAGTGTTGTATTACATGGCGAGATTGTCCAATGTTCCTAGATTAATATGCAAGTCCGAAATATGTATAGATTTGAACGTTATTCCTTGTGACAAACTGAAAAATATATATACGTAACTATCAAATCTAAATACGTTGAGGGGTCTATAACATCTGATCTATTGAGAGGTATTGGTCACTTGAACATAGTGAAAGTCCGCCGACGTTGAACTGGGATGGTATGTGCCAAACGCATATAAACCCAACATAACACCTGTAAACTGAAGGCCTATTGGAGGTCGCCTTGTCATCACTTCATTGGCCACCTCACCTACGCACCGAAGCTGTTCTTGAGTTGTTGCACAGCTGTTAACAATTTCCTTGAGGCCGAATTGATAACGATCTCCACAGCTGATTTTTAAAACTATATCGGAGTCCAAGCTCTTCAATTCGTGCTCAATCACGTCAACGCCAATTCCAATTGGAGAAGTAAATTGGACTATTCTTTGAGAATTCTTTTCTTCGGGGGCATCGGAAGTGCAGTTGTTGTTGGAGTTCTTTAGTCGAACGCCAATAGTACTGTATGTAAAATAGTCCATCCACACGACTGTTCCAGCCTCTGTATACGGCGACGAAGGAGTGAACGATAGACGGGTTTCCCATGTACAGAAACGCTCTGATTATTTGCACAGGAATAGGGTTGGGCATGCTGGGTCAGTTAATTTATAAGGGCCTCCGTGAAGACGGAGACAAAATAGACGTTCGGTCAAGGAGCAATCTCGCTTTTTGGGAGTGTCTATGTCCAAAATCACAGTCAATCGTCGGTGGCCGTTGTTGCCTCTTTAGTAGCAGAGGAAGTTGTACTTACTTTTGCGATACCAACCGAACTGCAAATGTGGATCTGAAAAATCGTCTATCCAGGTCCCCTTCTTCTGTGCAACGGCCTGTTCACCAGATTCGAGTGAAATTTTCCGACCTCCATTGAAAACAGGCCAGTCATCCATCCAATCAACAGGAACCAAACTGTTTCACGACCTTCCTTGTCAGAAATGACGAAATAAAATAGTGAAGGGTGCCAACTCACCGAAGACAGATGTCTCCCATTTCCCATGGCTCTTCTTGACAGGATGAACAGCTAGAAGAACGGCCCACTATTTGCCGTCAATATCCTCGACAAAATCCGCATGACCGATATTTTGCACATCGTCTTCGACACCAATGTGACACAGGGGTGTTTGGACCTACCTCCCACGGTCCGAAGGGACCCTTGTCGCTTCGACAAACCCACTCACTATGGCCGCTCTCAGTACCTCCCTCCGCGGTGAAAATGTAGTAGTAGTTTCCTCGCTTGAAGATGTGCGAGCCTTCAGATACACCAGACGATTATTCTCTGATATGAAGCGGCTCCGAGGTAGAGTTTCCTGTCTCGAGATCGACGGTGCAAATGTGGGTGGCGAAGTTTCTGAGATTGACACCTGGCGTGCGATGAAGCTTTCGGCGGGTTGTAGAGAGGTATACGGTTCCATCATCGCCCCAAAAACGCTATACGATTGATTAGACATTCTCTACAAGATGATCTGTGCTCTATGCAGGTGGTGTATTCTAGGGGAACAGGATGGGATGGGCATCCGACTTCATCAAGTCGAATCCCAGATACTGTCGGTCTTCACGTAAAATCCTCGCGGCCACACTCGATCATCATCCTGTGGACGATAACGTTCAAAGCTTGCAGTAATTACGTAGAATATGCCATTATGATGACGAATAGTTGTAGCCCAGACGCCACTACCAGGCTCCGGGGTGTGTATCTGTAATTGACTTGGTCGCGTCAGAGCATGGCCAATCAGCTTCCACGAGACTAGGTCTGTACTATGATATATTGACGCGCCTGGGAAATATTCAAACGTCGACGTGACTAGAAATAATCGTGGCCGACCCGAATGATGGACGGGTCCGGATTGAATCCAGTAATGATAAGGTTCGCATAGGATTTTGCCACACGATGAGAACATTTTTTCTTGCGCTTGGTTGATCCACGTGAGGTTCGAGCGGATTTAGGTATACGTACTCCTTGGTCAGTAGTTGCTATGTGTTCATGCTAACTTTTATAGCTTCAATGACAAAACGTGTGAGGTGATTGATGGAAAAGATTGAGTTGATTGGTGGATAAATATTTGAACACGCGATGTTTATTCCCCGCATCGATTCTAATATGGGGGTGGACCCTAGCTATTCATGCGAATGACCTATCGACAGCCGAGAAACGGCTAGGTATTTAGCAATAAAAGCAGGTTCTCGATGTGCTTGCGATCTTTAGTCGTGCTTTTAGCCAAAGGAAAGCATATCTTGCCATGTTCTCGTCGTCAATTATAACCAATGTTAGAGGAAATTCAATATCGCATCTTACGCATTGACCTCCAGGGCCTAAATATAGACTTGAGCATTGGGGATCTCGTATCTCGAATGCTCTATGGCCATGCAGCTAGCAAGGGGAAGATGAAATGGAGCTTTTAGCGAGCCATGACATTGACCACAATGAAGCACGTTATCAGACAATCCATATCCGCTAATGACATATACCTAAGCCACGGCAATCCTTCTACACGCAATCAACAAAGACTTTCTAGTAATAGGAAATCTGTCTATGGTATTGCTGGAACAACCAAATGGGTCAACGACCCAAAACCTGCCCGTTGACCGTCCGGCGTAGTAAACCAGCCTTCCATAGTCACACAATCACCTTCCTCCAGCCAGGTAACTTTCTGACCTGCCACCCTGGAAAGATCAATTTTTGCAAAAACCGCCTCGAAAAGACATCCACATCCAACTGGTGATGATGGGTCTCGTGCTTCTGGTGCCTATTCATTGTCAGTATCGGGCGAATCCAGTATCGATGCTAATTAGAAGAAATAATGTCAATTGGGCTGTCGTATACTGACTGGTGAAGAGTTTGTGCCGGAGCCGAGTAATTCGCCTGTATGCAAGTCGTAGCCATTTGAAGGCTGGTAGGCTATCATCTGAAGGAGTCCTAATGAGAGTCCTTGAGGAAGGATCGTGAGATCTTAATAGGAGTAGAGGAATTTCCTGTTACTGTAAGCGTCCATTGCATATGATCTGGTCTACTATGCTCGACTCACTGGATAAGAACACTGAGAACTCTATATCATATGCAGCGTGGTTATTTGGGTCGCTCTGAAGATGAGCATCAATGGGCATCTTATTCGCCGGAGCCCGGCCGACTAAGCTACCCTGAAGTGCCTCTGGAGTCACCACCTAAGGAGAAACACTTGTCAGAAAACTCTTCCAATTAATTGGTCCGAAAGGATGCATCTCATAACGCTGGGTATCCCTTGCCGACCAGTCGTTGAGCAGAACATAGCCGAAAACATGCTTCCAGGCATCTTTGGCGCTGACCACATCCCCCGATGCCACAGGGTGGGATATAAAACACCCATGTTCCATGTCAAAGTCCAATTTTTGTGAGGGTTGCAATTTAACACGGTTTTCTTCCGGCTGACAGGGATAAAATCCTTTGGGACGGATAACATCGGTGCCGGATACCAGTACTGACGATATGCGGCCGTTATAGGCCATTGGGTATTCCCAAAATGCTTGTGGAATGGGTACGTTCCTTGCCCTACCTGCCTGCCTTCTGAAGTAGTGCGTGAGATGAAATGCCCGAGGCAACTGATATGGCCAACTTAATACTCACAGTTTCAGCATGCACACCTGATGTATAAAAATCTGTATAACCGGTCAACCTCATTGGTAGATGCATTTGGCCTTCCTCTATGGGAAGGATGGCTTCGGATTGCACTTTGTGACTGGTGAAAAGCGGAGATTCAGAGTTGCCTAACATATTGGCGAACGTCTATTGGCAACACAGCGAAGTCATTCAAGACAGGCTATTTTCATGACTGATATTTAGCAAAAGATTTTCGGCGTTGACAATGTTAATCACCTTGTAAGAAATTGGGAATTGATGCTAACCTGCAAGCATACTCCTTCAATTGCCTTTGCATATTCTCCATCGTTGAAGATGCTATATCGAAGCAATGTATCGAGATCTATAATCCATTTTCCGACTGCTGTGGCCGCTCGTGGAGACTAATTTACGCATGAGCAAAGAAAAGAATGCCGGCTGCTAGATTTTTGAAACCAGAACCGAATATCTCACTTTGACCTTGGTACTGTATATTCCAAAAGGGATGTTGTAGATCCCAAACGGGCTTTCAGCGGGGATATCAATCGGAAATGTGAAAGCAGACATGCTCAGAGTTTGAGCAAAGTGGGAGGAGATGGGTTCTATAATCTAGATATGTTAATTACAGAATTTTTACGCGATCTCAGGTATCTCATTCAAGCGGTCGCTGATAGTTATCTCTAGTATTAAACCTACAATGTAGTTGATTACATCAATGAGAACGATGCTTCGGTGAACGAAATGATCGAAATTGAGACGAAGACCTGATCGGACCGAAGGAATTGATCCAATAGGGTACATATCGGATACGAGAGTTGTGTAACCCTAAGTCGGGCATATCTTCATTGATCATCCTATATCATCAAGGTAGTAAGCGGACTGGCAATTCACGTAGCAATTTAATTGACAGAGCGGTTAATGTATAATTGAATCGAGCAGAGATACATAACCAAACATGTCGTATAAAATTACCAACCCTCTACCTTCGCCGCAATCGGACGGCGCCGTTGTCTCTATAGCAGCATTTGAGACCGGATGGATGAAAATCGATGCTTCCCTGGCAATCGCTAGCCTAAAAGGCGAATTCCACGGGACGTCGTGGCGTTTCTTCATGCAACATGCGCCATCAAACACCAAATTTTGGTTTGATCTTGGAGTGGCTCATGTGAGATTCATATTCAATAAGTGAGCCTTGCAGGCTGACCTTATGTCAATAGGATCTCTCTTTATATCCTCCCCGAGTTCAGCGCGTTCAGCATAAAGTCTTCTCTACCACACCGGCCGAACGTGACCCAGCGCAAGATGTCATTTCGGTAGGGGCCTATCCGAATGACGTGAAGTATATATTTGTCAGGTATGGTGGAGAAGGAGGCATCTAGGATGATTGTTTCATTTATGCTAAGCCATATATAGCCATGCGCACTGGGACCACATATTCCCAGCATTTGATTTCTTCCCAAACGCAAAAGTCATCTGTCACGAAGATACATTGAAGTGGACATCTTCAACATGGCCAACTGACCCCGAAGGTGGTTTTGATGGACGCATATGGAACAAGAAGGAGTCAGTGCTGCCGGTTGAAGGAATTCCATCCCCGGCGTCCGAACCAAACAATTGGCAGCCATTGGGTCCGTTCCAGAATGCCCATGATTTCTTCGGCGACGGTAGCTTCTGGCTCATTGATGCTCCTGGACATTGCGTCGGAAACATGGCTGCTCTAGCGCGCGTGAAACGCAAAGATGGAGTCGTTAAATGGGCATTCCTCGGAGGCGACTGTTTCCATACACCAATGTTTGTTGATTATCCAGATGCTCCCTTTGGAAAGGGGGTTAAAGTAACTGCTACAGATTCTTTCCATGAGGATGAAGAACAGGCAAGGGAAATTATCAAACAGGCAGCGGAGTTGAAGAAAGGTGAAGGAGAAAATGCATTGATTTGGCTTGCACATGCTGATGTCTTGGAGGACTCGTGGAACTTTTGAAGAATCCTTAATGATAGTATTGATATGATCCAGGGTCGGGGCCAGCGCAAAACACCCCATAAATTAGTTGCGTACTATTGACTTTTGCATCGTTCACTTATCACTATGCGCATGCTGTGAAAAGACTTTTCTGCGCTGAGTATAGGATCAAGGGACTCAATAGTGACTCGCATGCCGTGTTGGACGAAATAGTAACCTGTGGGCAGCCACAGGCACAGTCAGCAGAGCCAGCATAGCCTCTGATTGATGAGAGACAATATTTTGGCAATATAAGAACACTCTCTGAAATTTTCCACGAGCCCAATAAATGACGATTATGATGATCACCCTACACCGTGTTCAGGGCAGACATGGTGAGTATCCAAGATCCATAGATTTGCAAGTGCGCATAGCAGACAATTTGATCCATGATCGTTGGTGTTTTATCATGCATTCTATGATCTAGACCTGCCAGCCTTTACCACAGTAAGCTGCCTTGATTGGTTTGGATCAGCACTTGAAACCTTTCATAACTCACTGAAAAGCTTGGTTCGATTTCGCTTACGCCTAGAGCAGGATTTGTAGATGAAAATGTACCGTCGAATATACTCCGTATAGGAATGGAATGCGCGGGATTACCGATTTCACCGGTAATTGTTTCGTTGTGAGGTTACGTACACCCACATTTCCTCACTCTGATAGCTTTGTATCCTTGAGCGATCATCCAGAACCTTGCAAGTTTCGGATACGTACTCGGCAGGGCCGTAGCGGCTTTCAGAGGCCTTAGTGCTCCTTGTTATAATGTCAGTTGTGGGTTGAGAAGGGTCGTGACAATTAAGAAGTGCATGCAGATTGGGACAAAGTTGTGATCATCGTTCATGCTATAGAATGAAACTTCGTTGAGGGTCTATACCGAAGATAAGTATAGTCTAGGCCTTGGTTTTGTATGTGTTCAATTTCATGATTCGAAAAGTTTCGAAATACTAAGTTTTTTCTCTCTCTTGATCGAGAGCATTAAATATTCGTAACCCTTGTCATGGTTTGGAAAGAACACCAGATCGAGCTGCGACCGTTCGAGCTTCATGGAATGATAGGAGATATTAGAATCACCCAAGATTCAACGATATAACCAAGCTCCCCCGATCTCAATAAGTATTCCGCACACCCTTTCGTATATGTGGAGAAAGTTTGATACTGTTAAAGATGAAGGACCCAGCTAGGTAGCCGAACATGGCTAGCACAATTGATCCTTCTTGCCTTTTATTGTATGCCGTCTATGAAAATTGGCGACTTATAATTATTGTTATCTGACAGACTTTGGGTCATGAGACCGTATTTCATTGAGGCTAATACGTCCTATCTTCCAGTTCATAGCAATGGACCAGTGAGCAGAACCTAGCACATATTCATAAAAGAGACTCCATAACACCTTCAAGCACAAAATAGACGAAAGTTGCGCTGAGTGTATCAGGAAGAAGAAGTGGTGCATGCACTTGACGGGCAATAACCATGGTTGCAACAAAAACTGCACAAGCCCAAATACGAGTCATCCTCGCTAGACAGAGGTATACCATTGATACCCTGAGTCGCAGGCGTTGGAACTGGAGTGCCAGACGAGGTACACGTGCATGGTCCAGGAGGACAGTATCCATAGCTGCAAGCAAACGAGCATAGACCAACATAATTTCCTTGTCCGTAACCTGCAACACATACTGCAGTAGTGGTCACTGCCGCCGCAAATGTCTCGGATGCTGCTGATGTGCTTGTTTTCGTCGGTGTGTATGTGACTGTGACAACTGCCGTTACTGTAGGCACTGCGGCTTTCTGAATTCCTTCAACGGTGCCGCCGACAATCACGCCAATAGCTATAAGACTAGCGATGACTCCAAACACTATCCAAAATGCCTTCTGAGGCATGCCACATATTGTTATTCGAGTTGCTGGTCTATTGTTTTCGCCGGGTGTTAAGATCGGAGCTTCGGAACCTGAGCCTGTGGAGGCATATTTTCTTGCATCAGTTGTACCCAAGACTTCATCAATCCAGCCAGTTACTCCCAAGCCTAGAAATTTGATCTATGGAGGGTATCCGGTGTACTTACCATGACCCGAAGACATCCAATTGGGGTAGAATGATCTTTGGACTTCCGACACCCTTCTATAATGCTCCAGGTTGCTCGGGGGAACAACTTCTAAAGTACTGAATCCATTTCCCGACTTCTCGTCAATATTATGGCCATTACTGCCATCAGATGAGGGTGATGTGGGTGAGTAAGGCTCGGAAGACTCGGAAGGTCGCATTTTCGGGTTCCTTGTGTTTTTCGTCAAGATCAAGACAGCAAGAGGAGTCGTTTACAAGTCAGGTGGCATTTATGAGTCGTGATCACGATGGAATAGACATAATTCAATTCCTTCTGCAGCGAGGGAAACTTCAAAATACCTCAAAAAGGCCATTCAAGAATAAGAAATCTTCATTTTGCGAACACCAACACATCATGTGACTAATAATGGCAGTAATTGGTCCTTGTGGGCAGAATACTTGTCCCTCTAGGCCTCCACCGGGGTATATCAGCAACACTAATTGCATCGATAATATATTTCTAACAGGCACAGTCGTGGAACTAGACCAGAAATATATAGCGCCTCACATCACTTCGGATTCCTGACATTGGCTTAGCTGGGTGAGATTTATGGACCCCAAAACCAACAGGCTCTTATCAAATGCCACTATAGTCATTTTCTTCATCAGTTTCACCAATCAGAATATGCCAATCCGCGATAAATAAATTAAAAATATACGCCAAAATCTTATTGTATAAGCCCCGTTTGTCACGACTACTATATAAGTTGCAGAATTAGTGTGTGATTCAACCAATTAGTAGGGAATGATTTACAAGGGGGCTCTTTTATAGTTAGACGAGTGCGAGCCTGTGAGGGCGACGGCAATGATAGAGTCAGCAGTTTATGCTACGTAACTACGTATTAGCTTCGAGGCTTTTACGTGAATTTTAGCGACCGCTCGCAAAAACTCTCATACATCGTCAGCTTGTGTTTCGGTATTTCGTCCATCACCCCGACACCTTAACGACTTAACCTAGATTGCAAATATCCTCGCACCATGATTAATGGCTTATCAGGTGACCCATTAGTGAGTTTGACTTGCGTGTTGGTATTGAGGTCATATTATAGAGCCGACATTTACCAGTATTCTTCTAAGACCCTGGACACCCAAACTTAGAAGTTGGCGCCCTTGATTTATTACCGGTTTGTAACATAGCGCTGCTCAATTACCTGCCCGGATGTGGAACACTTGGCGGTGATTATAAGGAGACGTTGTATACCTAGTATATCAGAAGGATTTTCTACCTGTGTAGGGACGTTCATATGTAATCTTTATCGATGCAACTCATATTCGTAATAGCAGAAGAGCCAATTGAGCGATCAGAATGGATCAACCTGCTTCTTTGCCACAGAAAACAAGTTCAAGTAAATCGGAAAGATACTTCCAGCACTGAAAACCGCAACAACAACACAGAAAGAATACGGCTCTCCACGGGCCAATAGGGCAGCGTGTTTTGCGAATGGGAAAAACGCCGCATCGCTAATCGCAGTTTCCAATAAGCAAGTGGCAGTTTTTACATGATGTCCTGTCCCACGTAGTGCGATTCCAAAAATAATAGGTAGCATGCCGCCTTCGAAAAATAATACCATGAGACCCATCATAACCGCCGTCAGGCCAGTGGTATTCATACATAGGACTGAGAAAACGATCGCTGCAATATACAATAGCAGAAGTGTATGTCGTGGCTTTAGTAACGCCCATAGAAGAAAGGCTGCGAAAAAGTGGCCAACGATCCATACTGACTGTGCAATAAGCACGTAATCAGGCGGGCTTGGTCGAGCACTTAGATGAATAGACCAATGGTCAGTAAACTCCAAAAGTGAGATAGATGTATTTGCTCACCTTTTATGACCTTCAGTGAATAAGGTCATGTCTAGGTGCATGGTTTCTAGTGCACCGCCGTAGAAGAACTGGGACGATACACCTAGCCCGAGAGTAAGCCATATCACTGGGATTCCATACAGCCGAACATTATGTTGCTGATGGTGAGCCAGCTCATCCAACTCCTCGTCCGGGGCCTCTGGAACCGGTAGATAGAAGAAAATGACCGCTAATATCACATTAAAAAATGTTATAGCAAGAGAAGACCACTGAACTGAAACGAAATATTCAGTTGTTGAATGACCGAAGACCCTGGTCTCAATGAGTCCCGCTATAACGATTGCAATGTCACCAGTACCTTTTGAAAGGCATAGACGGATCTCAGAATATTCAAGTGGTCCACATATCGCAACGAACATATTCGCGACTGTATCCAAGACGCCGAATCCAGAACCAACAATTAGGTTGCTTACTATCAAGGTGGGAAATGACGATGAGACAGCAGCTGGCCAAAAGAGTAGTGCCCCGCAAGCATAAATATAGAGACCTGTAATAACCGTGGCTGCAATCCCCAATTTCTTTAGGACTGGACGGCCTACAAGCAGCGGAGCTATTAGATAACCACTCCAGTAGGCGGCATGAAGTCCATACGTGCTCCGTGTTCAGTTTGAGATGCTCTCGGAACCGGGCGTTGATCGAATTCAGAATGCCGAATGAAAATCCCCATAACGAGTAAATGAACGTGACTAATGCGATGGGCGGTAGGGACTCTTTGTTGCTCATTCTCAGCATGTTTGGCGGCTTTATGTTCAGTAAATTGAGGAATGGCTTGGAGGTGAAATAGCCTTGGGCTGCATCGATATCTCCTGCTGCTTCCTCGACCTCTCTCTCTACCTGGCCTCGTGTTAAAACTTCCAGTAGCTCATGCCCTTCCCTCCTATATCCAACAGATGGTCTTGTCCTTTCTTCATTTATACTGCCCTCGGCGGATATCTCGGGCGATGGATCAGACTGAAGATGTTTTTCAGGGTTTCTGAGCACTCTGGGCGCAAATCGATTGGCAAGAGGCTTCAAACTTGGTACACAAGCGCAAATTATTGCCATATTGACATCCACAATTGACCACATGAACGACGATGCAGCAATCCCTGATAGATAGTCAGTGGTGTAATGTCCAAACAAGACAGAGAGCAGCGTGGTCCAACAAACAGGTATAATCTTCATGTGCAATGTTCCCTATAGTATAGGAGGACCCGTGTGGCTTGAAGCGGGACAAGATAGTATTCTGAAGTTGTGCAATGCGGATAACATCCACTACGACTACCAAAATACCAACGCCAAAGGTAATAACCAAGATCAACTTCTGCTGCCATGGTAGGCGCATCCTGGTCAGAAGGGGAATCGGCAGGATGATAATAGCCAGATCAGTAACTATATCATATGGTACAACAGCAAGGGCAGACTCGAAAATGTTTGTACAATTTTCTTCAGTTTGGGTGCTGAAGCGAAATATTGCGCTTATTGGGTGACATTGATAGACTTCGGTCATAGTCAAGGCAAACCCAGCCACGTTGACCACAAAAAGTGTGACATAATTTGCCAAATGGAAGATACCTCTTCCATGGGTAAGTTTCAGGTAGAAGACCAAAATAGAGCTTTTGGTGGCCATCAAAACTGGATTCTAAGCGTCAGAAATCAGCATTAGGTTTCATCTCACAAACCGGTCTACTGACGTAAAGAACGTTAAAGACATAGAGTGCGGTATTCAAAGCTACTTCATTCTCCGGTTTGATATTAGCTTCATGACTCCCAAGTCCCTTCGATATGGCGTAGAAGAGTGAGAACGAGAGGCCAAAATCAAGGAGCTAAAAGAGCGTTAGCTCGTAATATCTTGGAAGGTGCCGACATTTGAAGATAGAGAAATGGCCTCATACCCATGCGAACAGCATCAAATGCTCATGAAATGCCGTTTTCTTTGCTATGAGGTAGCAGGAAATTAAATAAAAACACACAAAGACGCTTCCGAGAACGAAGGAGACGATTGCGACTGCGAGAATTTCTGATCGCCCATGACCCATTGTGGATTGATGACAAGGGATTCCATGTCTTAACAAATGAAAAGTATGGAATGATAATAGAAAACATAGAGGGAGAATATTGACAAATTTCTGAAGCAAATGAGGAAGTGGAGGCAATATTGCGGCGATGTATGATGATACATTACCGCGCCACATCGAAGAGGAAACACAAACTCAAATTGACCTATTTCGGGTACTAAAAAGATATCTTTAGGGTCAAGATGTAAAATTCAATTTCGGAAAATTGTTATACTAATATTACCAAGCTTGAATTTGTCCTTTACCCATTTGTTCCGTTTGAAGTCGAAGTTTGACTGAATGACTGCAACTTCCCAAAGTGGCCATTGGCCCTAATCCAGGATCACGGAAGTAGAAAAAACTCGACAGGAAGTACAGGAATAACAAAAGATAGCTTGCTGGGTTGCTCTTCAATATTGTAATATTTGTTTGTTATCCTAACTACCAGAAGGGCTCTTCTGCCTACCTTTTCACATTTGAGCCTGTCAACACTACCAGTGGCTCTTATCAGATCCCATTAAACTCTTATTTGTATATTATCACATATGCTAATTAATACCAACAATAAGACATATTCGCAAAACCAAGAGATTTCAATCCCGTTTTAACCCCATATTGTATGTCCAAAATCCAACGAGACATGATAATGCAATGCAGTTTAAGCAAATCCTGAATAAAACAGTGATGCAAGAGCTTTGCATGGTCTAGTTGCTTTGGATGATAGTAACAGTCTGGTTAAGATACTCAATCAATGGATATGTGCTTGCCTATTTTGACACAAGCTATGTTAGTATGCATATCGAATATACAGTAAAGTTCAAGGTCGATTTCCAGGATATGTCACTTACCCCGACAAGAGAAAAGTGCGCAACAGTAACGATTCCATTGTCGGTTGCGGCTCCCTCTGGAATCTCCAAAGTGAAGTTCTGGTAAGGAGGCAAGTATGTCTCGTGGAATTCGGGGTCAAAGGGCCCGTTGTATAGTACAGTGCCCATGCTCTCCTCTGGAGAGCTGCATGTGGCGCCGGAGCCACACTTGTTAATGCCGATGACAACGGCGATTTCCTGGGAGCCGGTCAAGGAGTCCTATATTATTTAAAGTCTGTTAGTAGCCATACGAGATGGTTTGTAATGTATCGTGGTAGAGTCGACTCACTGGACGCTGGATCTGAAATGTTGCGTTGGTTGAAGTGTAGAGCTGAGCACCTGCTGCCGGCAATCCGAAGGAAACGGACTGTGCAAGTGCAGTGCTTGCGATGAGACCGAGTGACAAGATAGATTTGTACATCTTGATTTATGTGGATGGTTGGTTTGTTCGTGTAGTAGAAATTGCTGTAGTAGTTTAGAGGCTGAGATATTGAATGTACTTCAAACTTAAGGCAATTGATTGATGTAATGATGGATGTGATGCTATTAGATTTGGAACGACGACGGTGGCCATATAAATATTTACTAGGTGCTTCATGTGAATCGAGTCAAGCTTTGGGTAAGATCTTCGTAAAATCCACTGCGGTCCAATCAAGTGGCAGTCCAATTGAGACATGAGCCGCTGTTGTCTACGTTCAAGACAAGACAACAAAGAGAACGCCTAAAAATGACTTCTAAATGCGTAAGCTTTTTTCCTTTTTCCTCCGTCCTAAATGTCTTTCTTTTCTTTTCAACTTCCAGGTGATTCTCCATAAATGACGTGTTGACGGTTGATGCAGCAAGGATCGTCGTTGCAGCTCACTAGATCTGAGACATGCCCAGCTTTTTCTCTCCATACAACGCGGAATATATGCGGAGGATTTGCGAGTTCAACCATTCGGAGCAGAGAGATTATGACTACTAGCTCGAGCCTAGGCCAATCTTCCTGATTCATTACTTAATAAGGGTAGGTTCCGGCCTATGAGCTGTCCCTCGGGCTGCCAGTTTATTCACAGAGCACGACATAAAATATGCACATATCGCTCCGGAATTGCTCCAAGGCTGATTAGCTGTATATTTAGCCATGTCTCGAAAAAAAACTTCTGAGTGGGTTTTCGTCACAACTGTGACAACAGAACAAACAAGAATACGTAGCTAACCCCAAAATCAAAATAAGCAACATGATCTGCAAGCCACTCAGCCGTTCCGGTGTCCCGGAGTCTTTATATTGTGGGTGTACTTTCATTTCGGATCATCGACTATATATAAGACACGACACTTGAAACATCATCTGCCAATCCCCACCGGCTGAATGTCTTACCTATTTTTATGATGGTGGCCTGATCATTAGGCCTCCTGAACATGTAATAGGGCACCATGAACTTACCGGTACATCCAGCCCTACTTTCAGGTCACAGTTCTATGAATATTCAAAGCATGCGAGACTTGGTGAATTTTTGACTGTACCGCGAGAATGTGTTGGGAATGAGACGCTAACTATGCCAAAGAGATATATCCTAATATCACATGCAATTAGTATAAACATTGCGCTCACTGGCTTGAAAGATGACTTGCTAAAATGATTGAAAATAAGCTGAGCTTTGATGCCTAACAAGAAGCATTAGCGCTATATAGAGTATCATAATTCTTTTCGAGCAAAATTATCCTTTCAAGGCTCTTGGGGATCATATTTTGTATCCTACAGACGTTCCCATCATTATGGCAGCATGAACATCAGAAATTGCGTTGGGCATTCATATTGAATATATCACATGGGCTTCGGCCAAGGCACCATCCATCTCAGCGTGCTATAAACAAAAATATCGGAAATTTATTTTCTCCTTCTCAGTCAAGTCGTCTTGAAACTGTCAACTGACAAAAGAGATATACGGTTAGGGTTATAAGCTTACATTTGACGTCATTTCCCCATCTCCGGACCGGTACCGGCAGAGAAATATATCGTGCAGTTTGAGCATCAAAAATGAAAACAACTCTCATCTTGTACAATATATGATCCTTGACCATAACAATCACAGACAAAAGAAAATGCATGATTCAAGTCTAACAGATTTTTCTCTGGATATTTTAGGCCAGCAATCTCGAATCAACAGGCTTTATACACAAATCACGTTCTGTTTTCCGCTGGTGGGAAATGATGATTCATATTTACAATCTAAAGTCATAAACACGCTCGAGAACGGATTTCGGCGTCTATCGGGGAGTTTTCCATGGATATCCGGCAAAATAGTAAATGACAATGGTACATTCAAAATCAAGCCCAGTGATGGTCGTCCTCACATCGTCATCAAGGATTATACAAAGGACCCATCAGTACCGGACTGGAGTACACTACAACAAGCCAATTTTCCATTCAGCATGCTGGACGGGTCTATCTTTGCACCATGCAAGACACTGGAGTCATCTCCAGACGGGCTTCTTGTATTTCGCGTCCAGGCCAATTTTTTTCGTGGCGAAGGTTTGCTGCTTACCCTGAACGGTCAGCATGGTGCAATGGATATGGCTGGGCTCGCGCAAGCGATGTATTTGTTTTCAAAGGCTTGCCGGAATGAAACTTTTACCGAAGATGAATTCTATATTGGCAATATGGATAGGAGGAATATCATTCCTCTGCTGGATGATGATGCGAATGACGGTTTGAATAATCACAATAGTCCGTCAGCTGGGGACAAGGAGCCTCAGAAAGTGCAACAAAACGACGCACAGGATTCATCAATGAATTGCACCTGGGCATATTTCAGGTTCTGCGATGAAAAGCTAGCAACTCTTAAATCCCAGGCAACAGCCACACTACCCACGGGAACGAGCGAGTTCATCTCCACAGATGATGCTCTCAGCGCATTCATCTGGCGCTCTCTTAGTCGTATCAGACTACAACGCTATGTCCGGCACAATGAGACCAGGTCGAGTCTCAGGACAACATTATCACGAAATGTTGATGTCCGTGGCCATCTTAGCATTCCCGCTACATATCCCGGTCTGGTTACAGATACAACCGTCCACACCTTTTCACTAGAAGAAGTTGCGAACCAGTCGTTGGGGTTTCTGTCGAGTGAATTACGTTCTGCTCTTGACCCAACGGCATTGAGCCGACATACCCATGAAAGAGCAATTCGCATCAGCCGGGAAAAGAAGTTGAAAAATGCAATAAGTGTAGCGAAAGCTTATCCGGAATTTGAGGTTCGATTGAGTTCCTGGGCCAAAGAAAAGTGCTATAGCCTTGACTTTGGCTTTGGATTGCCTGTTGCCGTTCGTCGGCCACGGTTTACTGAAGGTTCCAGGGATGGGTTGGTTTACTTTCTACCCAAGAGTCTGGACGGTGAGATCGTGGTTGGAATTTGTCTAAGACGTGAGGATATGGCAAGATTAAGAACTGATGAAGAGTTTATTGTGTTTGGAGCTTTCCTAGGATAAAAATCTTAGGGACAGGATGGAAAAGAGATCAGCATAAAGGAATGTTATCCGGAAATGGAAAAATCATCGAAAATTATAGCAAAAGATCAGCAGCACTGTTGTTGATGAAGACCCCGGTTGCCGTGGTATCCTTCATCAAGTAGATATACGCCTCAGCCGTCTCCTCCGGTGTACCCAATTTACCCAAAAGTGCCTTCCTTGCAGCTGCCTCGATACGAGCTTCCGCTCCCTCCCCCCAGAGCTCCGTAACGACTGCACCTGGATTGACTTGATTGACGCGGATTGGTTTCAGATCCAATGCCAGATTCCGAGTTACACCACCGAGACCTGCCGCATAGGCTGCGAAGACCGTGTACAGGGGTACTGGTTTTTCGGCAACTTTACCACCCGTGAAAGTAACGGATGACTTCCAGTGCGACTTGAAGAATCGTGGTGCAAGTTTCCCGATCAAGAGTGGAGCTGAGAAGCGGACCTGGCCGCATTTGAGAATGAACTCAAGATCGATATCGCTAGTCGGCCGATACTCGATTGGGTCTCCGGCAGTGAAGACAAGATGATCCAGTAATTTCCGGACCGTCATCACTACCAAAGGCAGTAATGGTATCAGTAAGAAGCTTTTCAAATCGAGCCTCGACGTCGGCCTGTCTGTGGTCAACGGTGTATCTATTAGCTGTTGGCGCGGCGTCGGGTGATGATTTTCTGAGTCGTTCGACCGCGTTGGCTACTCTTTCCGGATTGGATGAGGCGATTGCTACCTTCGTCCCTTCTAATAGGGCAAGCTCTGCAACACGGAAGCCAATACCGGAGGAGCCTCCAATCCCGAGAAGAGTTTGGCCGGAGATGGAAGGCATGATCGGATTTAGTAGCTAATAGGTATAGATCAATTGATTTGTTAATAGTAGTTGCCAGAACTGTTGATGCATAGCCGGAGATTTAAATGCTACATCAGACCTTCTTATAGACCCCATTCCTCACCCACCAAGGCATAATTTTTAATGCATCAATGTACATATTTTCTCTGATATCTCGATGCTCCGACCATCCGAGCTGTCCGGTATGCGAAGCGTTGTAGCGGATTTAGGCAAAGGTACGGATATCTTACTCGTATACGTAGAACATGTGCCGGGAAACAAATAATAGACCAAAATTAAATTGTTCGTGAACGATCTACCGCTCGATGCACATTGTCCCTTTACCTTGGAGCAGCCCGTAGGGTTAGGGTTAATTAACGACAAGCTAAGCCACGCATTGACACAACGGCCTGAAGCCACGCCTCGTATTCGAAATTTGCTTTTTTCGGGCGCCGCGATGAAATTTCACTGCGTGCCTAGGTGTCAAGAAACAAGTACTCCAGAGATACGAGCCATCCGGCAGACTGATTCCACATGGATATCCAGGCAGAGACCATCAACCTAAACTCCCAGAAGGTATCCGAACTTCTTGACGCAGGAGCGGATGTCAATGCTGCAGGTGGTCAATATGGAAGCGCGATACAAGCTGCGGGGTACCTAGGACGCGACGCTATATTGGAAATGCTCTTTATTTTTGATGCGGATTATAACGTCACGAATGTTGGAAATCGGAATCCGGATGGTCAATCAGCACTGTCGTTAGCTGCGGAGAGCGGGCACAGTTTGATTGTGAGCCAACTCCTGGCAAGGGACGGCATTAAGGCTGACTTGGCTGACAACAACGGCAGAACGCCATTGTCATGGGCTGCTGGTAGTGGCAAGAGTATATCGGTCATAGAATCATTGCTTGAAAGATCCGATGTCTACGCAGAATCCAGGGACATACATGGTAGAACACCGTTGTCCTGGGCTGCAGGGAATGGGCGGGTAAGAGTGGTAGATTTTTTACTCAAGCGACCCGATATCGACCCTAATAATAGCGATACAAGTGGCCGGACACCATTGTCATGGGCTGCAGGGAATGGGCACCATGACGTGGTGAATATCCTGCTTAAGAGGGAAGATGTAGCCTGTGATCGTTCGGATGTTGATGGCAGAACATCCTTATCATGGGCAGCGGAAGCTGGGAAAGGTTTGGTGGTGGATATACTTCTCCAGACGCGCGAAGTAAACCCGGATTCTGAGGATAAACACGGAAAGACTCCTTTGTCATGGGCAGCGGAAAAAGGAAAGAAAGACGTGGTATACATACTTCTTTCAAGGGCCGACATTAATCACAATTCCACACACCGGGACGTAGCGCCACCTCTCTGGCAGGCTGCGATGAATGGACATGATGGCGTCCTCGAAGTGCTTCTTGCCGCTGAAAATATCAATATCAACCATAAGGATAAGGATGGTAAAACGTTGTTATCATGGGCTGCAGAATCCGGGCGCGATAGAGTAGCCAAGCTGCTTATGGCAAAGGAAGGGTTGACCCCGGATTCCCCGGATCGCAACGGCAGAACTGCATTATCATGGGCAGCAGAGAATGGTCGTAGCGCCATTGTAGAGTTTCTCCTGAAAAGGTCCGATGTCAATCCAGACTCCGTGGATCACAGTGGCTGTACGCCACTGTTGTGGGCAGCGATGAAGGGCTACACTGCCGTCGTGGAGCTCTTACTGACAAAGGAGCGCGTCAATCCTAACTCTTCGGACAATGGTGGACGAACGCCGTTGTTGTGGGCGCTAGAAATGGGTCACAGTCATGTGGTTCAGTCGCTGATCAACAGAGACACGGTCACATTGCATTCTTTAGTCCAAGAAGGAAACCGACAATCAGTAGCATTGCTTCTTTCCGCGGGATATGATGTCGATCGGTGCGATGCTGGCGGAACGACTGCACTTCGCGTCGCTATTCGACGCAATGATCGTGACATGGTCGAGTTACTGCTGGAAAACGGTGCAGCAACACGAGGAGTCATGGCACATGAATGGCTCGATCTATACGGAAGACAACAAACTGATATAATACAACTTCTAGAAGGGGCTAACGGGCAGAAACACGTTAGCTTTATTGATAGAGGCACACTGGCAAACACAACGACATTTTCTATGGACGAAAGACGACTTGTGTATGTGGTTCCGAATTCTTCATTTCTCAAATCAGTCTTACTGACGGTTCGGCTACAGCGTATTTCCAATTGAGTGGAAAAGGCCGGACGAGCTATTTCTTGATGAAATGCGGAATACAAGCATTAACGAGTTTCGGGTTTTTTATGCGAAGGTCAATGATCATGCCACGAGAGTGTCTGTGTCGTTGTGGTTTCCAGATAGACACGATTCGTTTCCGCAACAACGATCCTTCAACATGCCTCGGTGGCCTTCGACCTGTATAGCATGGACAATTTTATCACCCCCGAATCCGCAAATTCGTCCGTGGCAATCAGTCGATTACCACAGCATGTTGTCAAACGGCTGGATTCCAGATGATGGCATTGATTTCTTTCAGCAGATTATTCTGCATTTGGAGGAAAGATGGCTTAGTGTATGCGATGCAGCTGATCGACACATGAAAAACGCTGTGAGTCCTCCCTTGGGTTTGTGAAAAGTATTGATCGAGATACATGCTAACGCACCTAAAATGCGGCACAGCGCTTTGTGCAACTGTGTTTTGAGGGCAAAAATCCTGATCTCATGCGTCAACTCGCGAGGGATGCACAGGCATGGACAGAGCTCCGTTCTATACTGCAGGACCATACAGATGTTGCACAGGGGTTCATTGTCGAATATTCTGTGCGATACAATGCAAACCAGTTTCCGAAGGATTTGCAGAACGCCGTCAACGAGTTTAAGGCTAAGATAAGCCGTCGGCTCGATCAGCTGGATCAGACTATTCGAGATCTTCTTCAATTTGTACGTTTGCGAATCCATCGACTTACTTTCTGGCTGTGCTTATGTGATGTAGGAATTTGCCTGGGCCTCGATCAACGAAAGCAGAGTCTCAACTAGGTTGGGGCACAACGTCATGCTGTTCACGTACGTTAGCATATTCTATCTGCCATTGGCTTTCTGTGCAGTGAGTTGCCCCCAGTGATTCCACTCGTATATTTTCATACAGTGTACTAACTCATCTATATTAATCAGGCAATTTGGGCAATACCCAATATTACTGACTCCGATACAAGGAATCCCTTTATCATCACATCAATAATCGTGGGTTTCATAACCTTGGTCATATCGTTCAACCTTGAGAATATCACTACAGTTGCTTGGAGACTGTACGAAAGGTGGCGGGCTAAAATATTGAAAGATATGCAATTCTCCAACGATGATCATTGGAGGGAAAGAGGAAACAGACTTGAATCAATTAACAATCCCCGCTCAAGCTTTCCTTCCGAATGGTGGCTGGTTGGATACTGGTTCTGGAAGCAGGGTGTCAAGCTTCGGGATATGCTTTATTGACGGAATCGGAAGATCTTGGTACGCAAGTTTGAGAGGCGTCGTAATTCTTGCTGAAATTGGCCATCCAATAGTGAATGCATGGGACAGAGAGCCCTCTTAGATAACCTAGCCAAAATATCTTGTGTATTTCTTCCGGTTATGCCTACTCTAATGGGGATACCTATGCCCTAGATTTAGCCTGAAATTGAAATACATGGAAGCTCTACCGCTTCCACCAACTATCAGACCCCCTTGGGCTGATACGTACCGAAATATTACTGACAATTTACTCAGGACTGTACTACGATGATCGAATCGGCTGTCTCTTAGATAAAACTAACGACTTAAACAGCCTATCTATTTCCTTATGTAGGTAGGACTTCAGCACCTATTACCCGTCAAAAAGTAAGGAATTGAATGACCCATTTGGGTAGAGGTACTTCAGTTTCAACTAGTGTTGATATCTGCCAGACTGAATAACTAGTCCGCATTAACGAAAGCGCACATTGCTAATCTTACCACTGTTGTTCCCAATTTGAAAACCCGAATTGGTTCCCTGGAAGACAACACTGTTATTGTAGGTTGTCGTAGATTCGATGATCTTCGTGACCGTCTTACTAAGCATATCATCTTGACCATCAGCTGCATCTTTCAGCAGTGAGAGCGTATTCTCGTTTTTGCTTATCTCCGAAACCTCCTCATCGCAGAGCTTTTTCTGGGTCTCCTCGACGGCTGGGAAGAGATTGACCAAATCGGTGACCGAGTCACTTATATCCTCAATCAGTCGCGTGAAATTCTTTTCCTCGAAGAGGATCAGTTCACTCTTCTCCTCGGGCTCTTCCTGTACCGCGCCTTGTCTTGCTTTGACGATTGTATCCATTTTCTGATGAAGTGATTGGGCAGCTTCATCCAAATCCTTTGTTGGATCCAGCACGCCAACAGAAGAAGGATTACGCTTCTTAATCCGATTCGAAGTTCTCTCAGCATCATCAAAGCTCTCCATGATCCTGCCTAGAAGCTCTTTCACCATTGGAAGATCTTCATCGGAAATCTTCACATTTTCCAGAGATTGTACATTTCCCAGGTCTTTCAATCCGACAGCCTGGCTCCAACGCGTCAGTCGCAGCCGGACTACACCCAGCTTCAGTATACTGTCCTGAAACGTTTTACCGTAGTTCTGGCCCATGTGAATGGATCCAAAATACCCGACGATACTATTGAGTGTTCGGGATTGTTCAGTTATTTCTTGCAAAGTCTTCTGTTGCATATCTGCCATATCGTCCTGCTTTGAGGCAATGCCCTGATTCTGTTGAATGATTGCCTCGGTGTTGGATTCAATAGACCTTGTCCGCTCGTCGATGAGATTTGCATTCTCGACAAGGAAGGCGACGTTCCCGCTCATACTCTGAACAACCTCGTCTAGTATCTGGACGGTTTTCAGAGTAGTTAGGCCGACGGCTTGACTGAGTTCATTGATGGCCTCCTCCAGAACCTTGGTAGCTCCGGTCAGTTCCCCGTCTTGCCCGTTCATCAAGTTATCGAACCACTTCTCTAGCCAAACTATTAGCCATGCCCACATAAAGGCCGACGTAAAGGAGCATATGTATTCGAAACTGGCAGGCTTACTCATTCGTTTCTCTGCGCTGTACTTTTGTGCAATTGCACAAATCTTTAAGATGCTTGAGAATACGCGTGATACGCAGCGCTGGAACTGTGGTAGATCCGGCATTTTCTTGTCAATAATAGTCATCCTGTCCAAAAATCGGTGGGTGAATTCGAAAAATCCCATGATTTTGTCGTAGTCGGCTGAAACATCGGCGAATGACTAAATGCGTCAATGGCAAGTCCTTTTTTCTTTTCCACCAGGTTTGCGTACCTGCATGACCTGCCCAAAGGCCGAGAATATCAGACTTGCCGGCATCGCAGGGGGAAAAGCCTAGCGGGGTTTTAGTGCTATTGCTACCTATATTGCTGGGTCTTTCAAAACTTACGGAAGCTGCATTTCCAACAGTTTGTATGGTGTTGACAATGGTTTGAATCAACCACATATTATTTTTGAATGCCGTTCGTACTTTGGAGACTTTACTCTTGTCATCACGAAAGCCTTTGAACTTATTCGAAAGGTTTTCGGTGCCTCCTATGACTTCTTCCATGCTCACAAACTGGCCTAGTCGAAGAGATTTTCCTGTAGTTTTCTCGTAGTCTTCAACCGCTGCTTGCCATAATTGGGCTAGATCTGATACTGGTTGAGTCGTCATGGTTTTGTGCAACAAGTATGTCGATTGGTAGAGATTTTAGGAGCAAGTAGATGGGCCGAATAACGGCATCGATATTGGGGATTTGATTGTAAGAAAAATTGTGTTTTGGACGTATCGATTCCTTCACAATTTGTCAATGGTCAAAGAAGCCCCTATAAGCTGGTAAATATTTCTTCATTTCATCTGTCTTGTTCATAAGCCCGGATATCATATTTTCTTTTTCCGACTTGCACCCTTGCTCGTTGGGACGAACTGTGGCGTAGCTGAAACAGTCGCAATATCCTCCGTGTGCGGCATGCATGTTACTCCCCCTCTTAGAATCAGTTCTATCAGGCCTGTGATATGGGTGCCGTCGGAAAGAGTCCAATAAGAGACGCACGTACATCTAAGAAATGCATGTGGGGATCCGAGTAGCTCTTGATCTGCACGTTCATCACACAGGAGTGTCCCTCGGGCATGCAAGTCGCCGAAATGCCTATAATTGTAAGTAGTACTGTATAGTAGATGCCACGCCAAATGTCTCTAGACAACTGCATTTCCCCATACAACCTGGCCTTATAAACATGCTACGATTCAAAACAGGGCACTTCGACACATGAGCAGGGGAATCACATTGAGTTGATTTCAATCGAAAATAGGATCTACTAGTTGGTATAGCAACTATTAACAGGATGTTTCCTTCGCGAAAATCGGGGCAGAGGGTGGTTTTGGTTGGCAGAAGCATTGAGTGAATGTTCGTATGGTCCTGTCTTGCTGATATTTCCCGAGGCTTTTTGTGCGATGATGGCTGGCTGTGAAATGTACGACATGCAGACGAACGACTATCATTACCCTCTTTGCCGCCCATACATTTACTGTTAAAATGATGGCTAGAGAACTCATGATCAGCGCCTTCAAGACTCTCTCACAACCTCCCTGCATGTAGGGTCTGTCGAGACTGAACATTGGACAGCTTAAAGGCTCATTTGCTGAAAGTAGGTCAATGCTTGCGCACATTATCTAGTCGGTCCCAGCTGGAATTATGCCCACATCAAGGGTAGGTCAATTACGGTATTATGTACTGTAAAGCCACCGTATCCATTCAAGCTACGAACATACCTGGACAGTGATCGAGACAGTGATCGATGTCAAGGATCTGGAGCGTAAGAGGAGAGGGCTAATAGTAGTTGCAGCTATCTGAAAAATGACAGAGAGATTGACAACGACACCAGAACTAAAAGCAAAATAGCGTACGCAAAGACGTCCCCCACTCCTATCTACCTGGCACCGAAAGTGAATCCAGTCTGATTACCCGTATTCTGTCCAAGCTGATAACCGTAGTTGGTAGATCCGGAAAAAGAGGCATTGGAGATATTGTTCGTTGTTCCTTTCTCCTCGGGCTCAGGAAGATCTTCCACCCAGTCCACGAGAACCCTGGAGACATTCTTGAAATCCTTGTCCTTCTCGCTCTCAAATCGGCTTATCTGATGATGGTTTCCTTTAAGCATGGTAGCATCGGGAGAATCACCGGGTAACTTTGCCACGAGTTCTTCCACAATTTCTATCTCCTGATCATTGCTAACAACAGGGGAGCCAGCATAAAAGCTTTCCACCTTGACGGGATTTGATTGTATGAATGCAGCAAATGCTTGCGGGATTGCCAAAACATGCTTCGATAGAGCCTGCAGGTCGGAATCGCTCGGGACATCTTCGTGGGCCAACTGAAAATACTTCTTCGCCTCCGACAGTGTTCCAGGCTGGTAGTGCGGTGTTCCAAGCAGCAATAGACCTACGGCGCAATTGACGATCTGTTTCTTCTTCTCGTGCTTGCTGGCTCTCATAAGGGTCTAAAATAATGCATGAGGGTGTCCCTCTACTGTTAGTTCGTTTCCTCCTGAGATTGTTCGGTCGAGTAAAAACGCACATTTTCAACAACCAATCCCCCAAGACAGTGTGCGATAAAAATTAAAGGTCTGTCCGCCTTTGTTTCGAGTGACCCAAAAATCAGTATGTCAAAAAAACCGTAGATTGGGATATGGGTTCATGGCTAACCTTTTCCCCACGTCGCTCATCCATCAGCGCATTCAACAGGTCATCTGAGTTACTGGATATCAAGTCACGCTTGTTCCAGAATGCGTCCAGGGTGGGATCTTCGTCATATTCAAAGGTCAAGATGCGTGCCTTTGAAATCTGTGTAGCGAGGAGCTTTTCCGGCCAGAAGACTGAGTTCTCAGCGGAAGTCCAGTCTTTTTGGTCTACCTTCAACCCAGGGACTAAGACGATACTGTGTAATTCTCAGTAGTCAGCCAGTGCCAAGTTTTATATAATCTGTGGCTATCGTACTCTACCCTGGCGTCTGAGGGGTCCTTGATGATATTGAGAGACATCTTGAAGAACTTGGAAATTTGAGAGATGTGATTTTTGAATGTGCGGACCGAGATCCTTGCAAATAAACAAGAGTGGACGAGGAAATGGGTAGAAAAGCAATGAAAGACAATAGAATGGGATCGTAGATGATCAAGTCTCTGTATTGTCCTTTTCTGTGATCCTCCGGCTACTGATTTATACAGCATCCACCTTCGGTCCGGTGATCATTACACGGATACAGAATTTAAATATCTTCGTAAAACAATTCTGGCATTTCAACAGGGATGCCCATCATAGCCTATACATACTGGGCACGGTCAACGAAGTGGTGAGTGATGGTTATGATTGGTTCCCCAGCACAAAACATGCATGCCTACGCTAAGCTATTTTTGCAAAAGTTTTCCGAGCGTGGGCACTCATTATTATGTAGTACATACACACTAATGCAGATTGCTAGGGGATGTGACAATGCCGCCCTAATCAGAGTCTGCCAAATGTATGCACGGAAACTCCAAACAAGGGGAGATGACTGAGCTGAGCCATGTCTACAGCGAACTGTGAGAAGCCGGCGAGGATCCACGGACAACCTACGTTACACTGGATCAAACTAAAACTCTCTTTCAGACACCCTTTCCTTAACAGAACTGGAGGAGGGGTATCATGTTTGAGTAGTGATATGTGATCCTCGCATGAGGCGTTTTTTCGCAAGCTGAACGGCGGGGGTAATCCATAGGAGAGGCCTCATGCGCGTCGTGGCTTTCAGAGCGTAGCTGAACGGAGTGATACAGCCTGAATTATAAGAATGTTCCCCGCTAGCTCCTAGTGGGCTTTAATGATTGTGAAGAAATCTTTCAACGTTGCGACAGTGTCCTGTTCACTCATTCTCTCACCATACAAGGCAAGAAATTAAGAATATCTACAATCCTGAAACTCCATCTACCATAATGAGACGGCTAGGGTTAAAGGCAGAGGTCAGTAATAGGGAATCCAAATCTCAGACAATAAAGCCAAATGTTACGGTTTGCTAACTCCAGTAGAAGCCAGCGCTGCCGCCATCTGCAGACTTCTCGCAGTCCGAGAACAAAGGACTGCAGATGGGTCAGAACTATGGCAATCTAGAGGCTTCATTCTACAGCGATTCCATTTCAGGGATCAACATTGCTGCAGGAGCCTCCGTATACATGGGTATGTAGAAAAAAAAACAGATCCCTCCCCCATTCCGTAAGAAGATTGACCGCATAACGGCCGCTAACAAACGTCAATAACTCGTTAGGTGAGAAGAAGAGTGTTGAAGATAAACTACTCAACCTCCTTATTCCAGGTGATGGCAAGGATAGATGCGATATTGGCCGTCCCGAGCCCGGAACGTGCGAATGGGTCTTTGAGCACGAAGCATTTCGTAGCTGGATTGCTGCGAATACTCCGACACACACACCGCTGTACATCCAGGGGACGCCGGGAAGTGGCAAAAGCGTCTTGTTGAGGTTTCTCGCCAAAGAGGTTGAGAAACGCACACGCGTGAGGACACCATCTGCATCATCTCCTGTCGAGGAAGCGCTGCCCGTGGAGCTGGGTATCCCGGGGAAAACGATTGTGGCTGCATGTTTTTGCGACGATAAGAATGAAATGCGGCGCAAGCCGACCTGGGTTTTAAGGACTCTTCTCTACAAGATGTTCCAGCAGAATCGGAGTTTGGCGAAGTATGCACTGAAACATTTACAGAACGCCGAGGATCTTGACAGTCTGGATGCCGATCCAGATGAATTCCATTCTCTCGATGTTTTGCAAAAGATTCTGGACGACATAGTTTTAGATCCGGAGCTAGAACTGCTCTACTTCATCATCGATGGCTTAGATCAATGCGGGCCCCATCTCCCCTCAGTTGTTCGTTTCATCATGGACATTTCCACTAGAGTCAACCAAGAAGCCATTTCGCGAGGAGCAAACTTTAGCCTGCGCTGCATCATCTCTGATCGTGGCAGTAAGATTGTCCGTGACAAGATAGTTCCCCAGTACATCATCGACATGCCAAGGGACAACAAGCGTGATACTGACAAAGTCACGGAGAAGAAGATTAAAAGTATCCAAGAGTATCGCGAATTCTCAGATGACGTTCTCAAGTCCACCACAGAATTGCTGAAAGAACACTGTAAAGGCATGTTCATGTGGCTCTCACTGGTTTTGGAGGACTTGAGCACTTGGGACGGTGCCTGGACCGAGGATAGAGTTAAAGAGAGACTACACAGCATCCCTTCAGATGTGGCGGCGTATTACAAAACAATGCTAGAACGGCAGCAGCGAGATTCTGCCGGCAAGCTGCGCACATTGTTGATTTGGGTTTACCTCGCGTCTCGGCCTCTAACTCTGCAAGAATTGAGTGCGGTGTTGACTCTGCAAGAGAAGAAGCAATATACTGGTGGGGTAAGCACCGACCAAGACATTGACTCTTTACGGCGTAGCATCGAGAACAACTGGAGCGCTCTATTCCTAGTTGACGGGGACACAGTTCACTTGAGTCACCAGTCGGTGAAGGACTTCTTGTCGGAGGTCTTCAGCGACGGCGGGGAGACGGAATACCGAGGATTTGGAATGTCCATGCCAGATGCACATCGACAAATAGCGGCAGCTTGTTTGGCTTATCTCCAGATTGGCGACGTTTACAAGCGTGAAGTGCCTAAGCCTCCCGTTAAAAGCGACGGTATGATAGATGAGATGCAACTTGCGACGGTAAAAGAACAATACATTGAAGGGTTCCCTTTCTTGCAGTATGCTGTCAAATATTTGGGTCTTCATCTTCATGAGAGTCGAATCCAGGAAGAAACGGATGTTCAAGGGATGAAAGAATTCTTCAGCGCCGACTCGGCACCGTTATTGACCTGGGTTCGCTCGTATGACCTCCTGGAACGATGGACGAGTGGAAAATGTGAGTTTTGGCTGTTAATTTCTTCTAATTCGCATCTTGGGGTTCACATGCTGACATTGTTTCTTACCCAATTATAAGATTCGGGGTTTTCCAGTAGTACTAGTTTATTATATGTCGCAGCACGACTCAATCTCCCTTGGCTAGCCAACCGGGCAACAACGTGGAAATCTCTAGGATCTCTTCCCGTTGATGTGCGGACTCCGGATATGTCGGGCTGGAGCGCTATACACATCGCTGCGGACTCAGGAGCGACGGAAATGGTAGCGTGGCTCGTGGAGAATAATGCGTACGTGCATGCCGAAACAATGGGATACCCACATCCGGGCCGTACGGCCCTGCATTTTGCTGCTTCTAAACGATCCGACTCTGGGCCTCGGATGGTGCAAATCCTACTTGCTGGGGGTGCAAAAGCCACAGCCAAAACGAGACAAGGCGGAAATACACCTCTTCACTATGCCGTCGACGGCCGCTCCGTTGAAACCATACAGGCCTTGCTGGAGTCTGGTGCCAATCCAAATGCTACAAATGGCTCTGGCCTCACCCCGCTTCACAAAGCAGTTGCTATACCTGGACTGGAGGAGGTCGTGGAGGCACTGCTTAAAGGCGGTGCAGACCCGAATAAGAAGACCAGCTTTGGCGCAGTGGCGGGTCTGAAGGCGTCTCGGAATTTGTGGCAAAATCGTTATGAGGCCAATATCTCGCAGAGCGCGCTACATATCGCAGTGAAAGTGAAGGACGCCGAACGAACCGTTGAGGTTCTGCTCAACCAAGGCGGAGCGGATCCTAACGGTCCAGATAGTGCTGGACGAACTTCACTCCACGTTGCAGTAGCAAGAACGGATGCCGAGGCGATCACAAAGCTCCTGATCGATTCTAAAGTCAATGTGAATGCGCAGGATTCGGATGGCAAGACGCCCTTGCTTACATTCTTGACTTCGGCCGCTCTTCAAGTAAAGAATCAGCTACCAAGTCCGCCAGAACTTGACGGGCAGGCATCGCGGGTTCGAGTCCTTGATATCCTATTATCGGCCGGAGCAGATCCCTCCATCGAGGCGAAAGACAAAAAGTCCCCAATCAGTTATGCAATAGAAGAACAGCTGGAGTGGGCTACCGATAGATTAGGGCGAAAGCCTCGAGAGAATGAAAATCACAGAAATGTGCCCACACAGGAGTCGGAACCTGCTAACGGCCAAATAGGTGTCAGGATGGGGTTTCTGGACGCTGATTCTATTAAGAAAAGTATGGGTAATTCTAAAAGCCTGTATAATCGATTCACTAAATAACAAGTTAGTTAACCTAGTTACTTCGTTAATATTGTGATCAATCAAGAGATTTCTATTTCCTGATTCCAAAAACATATTAATTGTAAGAAAAAGAAAACGAGAAGAAGAAAAATAATAAGACGGTACCTAGGTATGAGGCGTGGGTTATGTCGATCTTAGATGTTGAATTGGCCCTCCCTAGGTATATATGGTGCCGTACTCAGTCGAAGGGGACCTCATGGGACCTCATGAGTTCTCAACCGCTGTACAGTCTCAATACATATACTATGAGACTGAGCTGCTGGAAATTCATGTCATTAAAGGTATCAATCTTTCGGACTCGTATTGCAGCGTCAATGCGCCCCATGCAGGTTTCATTTCAGGTACCGAAAAACGTTGCTGTGACGAGACCTACAAAACAAATAACCCTTTGTCCAGGAAAACCGCTGGAACACGTTATCTTGTCTGATTAAACCTTGACAAGCAAAATGGAATTGAAGAGACAGTAGCCTATTTTTGGAAGGATCAAGAGTAGAAACACCCAGTTGGAAGAATTTATCACATTGGAAAGATGCTTGATGTCAAGAAATTACCTATGTTCACCTGATAGAAATCATGACTGGCTAGAGCCATGATCAAGTAAACAACCACTTGTTCCCAAGGCTTTCTTTATCATGCCCCCCTTTGATTATCACGTCTCGTCTCGGACGACGATAGAGTTCATCACCTTCCCCATACGGTAGGGCGAGGTATCAACCATTCTATAGATGTACTAATGAGGGAATTTTGCGCGAGCACCAACTAGGAAGGGAACATGTCAGAATATTAGTCATTGATCTCTAAATGCAGCTATCTAGTCCATCCTAACCTTGCAAGCCTTTTTGTATAAAATCCACATAAATTATATCAATAACCTGTTTCACTAATATCCCAGGTCTTCTTACCTACTGGGACACCAGTTCTAAAACCTCACGACAAGCTCAAATCAATATCTCAACTCCTATAAATTTTTCACACAGAATCAACACTATATTTCCATATTATCATGTCAATTAGATAAATCACCAGCCAGATTTAGCTTGTCGATTAGTTCCAAAAGGTGCTCTCCCCCTTTCGTTCATCGTCCAATTTATGTTCCCCACTGTGATCGGATGTAGTTCACGCAGGCAGCGAACTTTTTCCGATACCAAGATCTGGGGGTTAGCTGATGTTCTTGTTACTCCATTACGTCTTTGCTCCTCGATGACTTCCTCTCTTTCTTTTTAGCATCTGTCCGTTGCTTTGCTTCATATCGGCGGCGCGATTTTTCCATTGCCGGGGACCATCTGTTCGCATTATATACCGCCTGCTCTTTGTGATAATGCTTCTGTCGACTCCTTTGCGTACACGTCCCTTTCCGAGGTCATTAATCTCTACGAATGCCAGTTAGCGGTGCTTTGGGCCTGTCCAGTTCTTTCATCATACCGCTTTCAACGATTGGGACCGGAATTATGTTCAATGATTCATCAATTCCGAAATCATCTTGTTGTTGACTCCTGGATGTCATCAGTATGCCAGAGCGCTCGGTCGTTTACTGGGGTCAAAAGAGATAGTCTCCGTTATGCAGTCTTTCAGACACTTCGCATAATCAGCCGCTAAAGGGGACGGCGTCATGTCACTCTCTAGATGCCAAGCGAAAGGTAGACGATATGAACTCATGTAGTAGAATGTGCCTGTCTCACGGTTAGACCTAGTAATTCTTCCAAGGGGAAGACTAACATCCAAGCGAGAATATGTCACATTTTTCGGTCCAGCGAATGAACCCATTACTCAAATTGGTCACTTCATATTATGGTTACATGAGTGGGATACAGTGTATACAGAAAAAAACTTTACCGGTGCCATCAGTGCTCTTGTGCCCGCGTATGTCGAGGGAGCTTTCTCGGGGTTCAACGTCGTACTTAGGCCAAAGTCGGCGAGCTTAGCCATAGCACTGCCCTCGCCAGTCATTAATAGAAGGATTATCCAAAGAACTGTCAGGTAGTCTATCGAATTTATTTATTATATTGCTCACCATTTCCTGGCTTGATATCCCGATGTAAAACGGGGAGTTGTTGAGAGTGGGAATAACTCACCCCAGCTACCAGTTGATGAATGAGATTCCAAATATAACCCTCAGGCAAAATGGTACACGATCGAGATTACGATTAAGCTGGTTGTTCTGAGTCAAATGATGTTATGATAATACCCTTCGTTTTTGATTATGACCTCCGTAAGACTTGACCGGTTGCAGTACTCCATGTACAGCCGTGTCTCAATAGGAAATACCTGGATATCAACGTACTGAACGATGTTTTGGTGGTGTAGCTTCCGAATGACATCGTATTCTTTTTGGACCTGTGCCTTGCTCATTTTGATGTTACGTATGCTTTTGCAAGCCAAGACCCAAATCAACCCGCAAATGTCAGCATGTTGAAAGTATTAGCAGCCTGTGCTTGTTCCAGCTCATACTTGCTGGTCAGACTTTCCTTTCAATTTTGTAGCGACGCCGAAACTGCCAAATCCGAGTAGGTGGTAGGGCTGATCGCCTTCGCCGACACCCTCGTAAGTTGCCAACGTCACGACATTAGACGAGGTAACCTAGGAGGGAGTAGACTGCAAGTAAGATGATAGGTTTGTCTGTGGGAGGGGAGAGCGTGACTCAGCCAACCATGTCGAACTAATCGGAATCTCAGCCACGGGCTGTCAAACATACCAAATTGGTTATCCTTTCGTGGTGCATCCCGACCTATTCCTGTATCACATTTTCGGCTTGCGTTGCAGCGCATGACTAGTCCTGGAACCAGATTACCCAATATCTGTTATTGGCCAAGGTGACTATTTTCGTTGCTTTACCTTCATTCGTCGTACCTGTTCCTATCAAATCACATTGGCTTCTGTTTTCTATGTCTGGTTTCTAATCGCATCAGGCTACGTACAGCCATTCCAGTTTTCCTTTGCCATTGGTCACACATATGACAAGGCTGTGATATATACTAATGACATGTTCTCCTTTCCAGGTCAGCGATCACATTTTTGCAATGGACGGTGTGGGCATCGCAAATATTCGAAGAGTCAGCCTTACTGGAATCTCAATTCCATCGCGCAACAATGGTTCCGAGGCCATATGGTTAATATTTGACCCACCGTCGTCGGATGAAATTGACGATTGTAGTCACACCTGTTGTATTTGTTGAAATGCCTGAACAATATGCATTCGCGGGAGGACTTCCAGGTTGGCTGGATATGTGCCTTGCCCATTGAAATTGCGGTAGAAAAGGAAATGCTTGACGACAACGTCGGAATCCTCGAGGAGCAAAACGAATTGGATGCAAACTCTTACATCTTAGGTAGAATTGGCAAGCACAATGTGGTGATATCTGGCCTTCCGGCTGGAAATTATGGCATCTCTTCGGCCACGGCTGTTGCAGTCAATATGATGCGAACATTTTCCAAGTCGCTACGAATCGGATTGATGGTTGGTATCGGAGGGGGTATGCCATCTATCAGCAACGACATCAGGCTCGATAATATCTTGGTCAGTCTTCCAGAAGGAAATTGCGGTGAAGTGCTTCAATACGATATGGGAAAGATCGGGTTTAGTGGGACACTGGAGCGAACTGGTGTCTTGAATAGTCCACCTCGATCGATGTTGGCTGCGGTTGCAAATATGACAGCTGCTGAGTTGACTGACGATCCGAAATATCTTAAATACATTGAAAAGGCAAGTTAAAGAACGGTACGAACACGTCGGACCTTCGTCCGCCCTGCTGTGCACACAGATCGATTGTTCCGAACAGATCACGAACATCCCACGACTGCAGCTAGGTGCAAGAACTGCGTACTAGAATGGGAGGAAACGAGAGAGACACAAGTTGAAACTGACCCTCAAGTTCACTATGGCATCCTAGCATCCGGAAATAAAGTCACAAAGCATGCAGCGATACGGGAACGGCTGCGTCGCGAGACGGGAGGTCTATGTTTTGAAATGGAGGCCGCTGGTTTGGTGATGGATTTCCCTTGCATTATCATCCGGGGTATCAGCGACGATGCCGACTCACACAAGAACAAGCGATGGCAAGGCTTTGCTGCCTCAGTAGCAGCGTCATTTGCAAAAGAGCTACTCAACTACGTGCCTGTAGCTCAGGTATCGAAAGAAAAATTGGTGAAAGACATCTTTGGTAAGTGAGACGTTCATATTTGACACCCGATGAATTACGTTGCTCTCATATACATGTATTTACCGTTTTCACTGAATTCTGGCATTAGGTGGAATCGTTGATGGGATCAAGGAAATCAACCAAGGGCTAAAGACAGCATTCATACAACAGGAAAGGCATCACTCCGAGCGAATGGCAAGAACACTGACTGAGGAACAACAGGAATGTCATCAAGTATTCAAGACATCGACATATGAGCAGTATAAGAATCTCAATCCGACCCGAGTGGATGGGACGGGTACATGGGTCCTTATAGCCCACAATACCTGGACTGGTGGGAGAGTGACCACAATAATCTCTTGTGGATATCGGCTGGCCCAGGATGTGGGAAATCAGTCCTCGCTAGGTCGCTTGTTGACGTTGACATGACAAAATCAAATTTCTCTGTGTGTTACTTCTTCTTCAAGGACAACGAGGAACGGAACAACCTTGCCACGGCGTTGTGTGCTATATTGACCAACTCTTTGCAATGAAACCAGATTTCTTGCAGCTTGCCCTGGCATCTTGGAGGAAGAACAGAAAGAAAATTCAACAGGAAGTCGACGAACTTTGGCGCATTCTCATGGCTATAGCAACATCGGTTTCTGCAACATCTAACATAGTTTGCGTCTTGGACGCGCTGGATGAATGTCGGAAGGAAGATCGGAATTGGCTCGTTCACAATCTTGGGAATTTATACACACAGACCTAATCCTTAAACTAAAAGAGGTGGATGAAATTTCTGGTTACTAGTCGTCCATACAGTGACATCCAACACAGTTTCAGACTATCTGTAAAAGACTTCCCGCAGATCCACCTCCAAGGGGACACAGAGAACGACCGAATTGGCAAGGAAGTACGCCTAGTTGTGACGACACGACTATCAGAGCTGAAGGATACTTTGAAACTTTCACTAGAGATGTATCAAGGACTTGAAAAACTGCTTCACCAGATGGAGCACCGCACGTACCCGTGGTTGTATCTTATCATGGATGATATCTGTACTATATTTGAGCATAGTCTCCGACCTGATGAAGAATTGATTTTAACTAATACCTAGCTCAGTTAACACGGCATATAAAAGAATACTGGATAAGGTACCTTCGGACAGAAAATGTTGGATATGAAACTGATCCTTCAGATCATTGTTTGTGCGCGTCGTCCGTTAACGGTCCAGAAATGGCCATGGCCTTAGGCATTGCCATGTCCCCAAGTGCGCAAACGGCGGAAAAGGCGGGTTTAAATCCGAAAGGGTTGGATGGGAAGATACATCAGTTATGTGGCCTTTTCGTCTTTATATAAAATTCAAAGATATACCTTGATCACCAGACAGCGAGAGAATTTCTGATAGACTGGCAAAATAAAGGAAATTCCAACAGCAAATGGTCATTTGATTCAAGCGATGCTGAGAAATTGATGGCTCAAAATGTGTCTGTTATCTATTAATAAAAGACTTTTGTAACACTCAGCAGTCTTGGATTGATCAGACACGAAGTCTTTTGGCATATTCGGCCGAATACTGGCCAGATCACGTTCGAAAGATAACACCAGAAGCACTGCCTGAACTCGAGAAACAGTTATATGAATGTCAATACCAATTGCGGACCTTACGGCAGTCCCCTCCAGGCCGCCTCGAGAGGAGGGCATGTCGAAGTCGTTCAACTTTTATTGAAAACAGGAGCGGATGTCAATGGGGAGGGTGGGCGATATAACAACGCTCTTTAGACTGCTTCACTAGGGGGCCATACCGAAACTGTGAAGGTCCTATTAAAGAATGGAGCCGACGTACATGCACACGTTGGACGATATGGAAGTGCTCTCCAAGCCGCTTCTGTTAGAGGAAATGTCGAGGTTGTATGGATCTTATTAGAGATAGGAGCTAATATCAGCACCTCTGGTGGAGCTTATGCTACCGCCCTTCCGGCTGCTTCCAAAAAAGGACATAATGATGTCGTAAAAATATTGTCGGAGTGGGGGACAGTTCAAAATATCAGTTATGATTTTCAGAAGTAATAAACAAAGATTCTGTGTCAGACTTGTCTACGACCACAAGTGCAGCATAGCAGTTAGCAGATTTGCAGGCACTAAATCATGAAGGGCACTTGGGGGAAGTGTTCGCATACTGATTGCCGCCTTCATGTATTTCTGTCCTTAACATTCGTAGGTGTCTGCTCTAGAAAAGAGTGGAGATTGCTCATTTATGACTGTGCTGCAGTTCTGGATCAACAAAGATCAATATCGTTTCTGAAGGGAGGGCGGTTAGTAGTTTTTATTACCGGTAGGTGATAGACTAATGTCTTTTATACTTCATCTGCAATTACAATATTGATTCCTCGCAACAATATGTAATGATAGCATTCCATAGACGTTGATGGTGGCTGTGAATATACCATCCTGTATCCTGAAGACTAACTATTGACACATATTAGGCATGTGTTATGAGAATAAGAGGTCCTTGCGTCTGACATGAGAAGAAATGCCGGTTATGGGTCAGTGGATCTTACCTGGCAATGAAGTTATCCCAAAAGCTTTGAGGGCAGGTTTCGATGAGAGGGATACCCAGGAGCACGCAATTCTCATGCATATCAGCCACTCAATGCATATACTTATTCGTGGAACTCGAATCATCCGTATTCCTCGGATAGCTCGGTTATATCACAAAGGAAAACGGTAATTCTTCCATCCGATTATAGGGCCTAGGCAACCCTATTGTTGGGGTTATCTGGTATGTCGATCTCTACATATGTGAATGTATATATATGGCGCTGCAGACATAAGCGCACATGGATTTTGAATGCCCTTACTGAAGGTATGGCCACACTGTACACAAATGTCCTGATCATCCTGCGTAACTCCTGTATACTAATGTAGCTTAGGGTTTTCAATCACGTCAAGTATTGAATGGAAATACCGTTCTACTGCTTGCCGAGTCGTTCGCCTAGGTTTATTGACAATAATATGTGCACAATTGGGAAAGGAGCGAATGTCAGTTCATCAGTTCATAGAAGACGGATCAAATGTCGTCCACCAGTCCGGTCCATTCATGAATGGTTGGTTCATCGTGGTCGAAACATCGGTATTCCAGTTATTCTGTAAATCCTGGTTGGTAAACGATGTCACTAATTTTAGCCCCGAAGGAGAACATACCATATTGATTGGATTGATATCTTGCGTGGTGGTCAACATGTCACCGAAATCACCGAGATCGAATTGAGACATGTCTACATTGTAATTCTCCCAAGACATGGATGCGGGGTCATGATTGCAAAGCGAAGGATCTGCGAAGAAGGTTTGGTGATCAGCACGCTCACATTGACTCATATTTTGATAGCAACATACCTATCATCCGAGAGGGCATTGAGATGGCATCATTCTCAAAACCCGAGGTGGCTGTCGAAACCCGGTCAAGTCTTCCCGACCTCTGTGCCTTGTCAAGTATAAATCGCAACATTGCAACAGCCTTTTGCGATTCGCGAGATTTATCGGTTGATTCCATCCATATATTATAACAACCTTGCAATGCTTTCACAATCTTAGGGAATGTCTCCTTTCCAAGGCGTTGTTTACTCGGCGCTTCTGACAAGTCATGGTTCAAGTCAACGCACAGGATGGTGGCTGCCAGATAAAAGACATGTTTTACCGATGCTTCAAATTTCCAGTGTTCGTGAGATAGACGTCTCCCAATCTGGCACTCTTCACGGATACTTTCTTGGATGCGCAAAAGTTCCAATGCGGATTCAATACACACCTTGCGAGAATAGCGATATCGATCGTCTGTGCGTGCAGCTAGTAGGTAGTGTTGATGAAGCATACAACGGGACTTGTAACTGATCAACGCTAAGAATATCCGATTGGCAATCACGCCGCTGCTATCGGTGAGTGATTTACTCATCGGGCGCATTTTGAGTGGTCCGGGGATATTTTGGAATTGCTCCTTGACGATTCTGTCGAGTTTCAGAATCTCTTTGTATGAAACAGACTTATTTGGGTAACTTGTGAGGTCGGTAATGATGTTTCGGGTCGATAGTAGCTTATTCTTGATGGCTAGAAATCCGACGAGAGTCGTCTCATGGTCTGGTCGCGAACGAGGCAAGCTTTCCATATGCGCACTGAGATCCTCGTCCAAGAGATTTGTTGGCCCATGCGCATCCACGAGCGCTTCATTTACCATGCGTGGAAGGCCATACTGATCTGCGGCTGCTGAGTCCAGCATAAACAGAGCCGCCCAATTTCGACGACGCATTTCGGCCTGAAATGGTGATAGATAAGATGAGCTGGGGGCCTCTCGATGATAACCCATTCGTACTGCCAATCGAATAATAGTTCCCAGCAAAAGCCACAGTCCGGTTTGATTGTCCCAAACTTGGGCATACTCTATTGACAGATAGAATATCATCGTCTCTATCGTGTATGGTCCACATTTCGTATAATCAGCCAATGTTATACACTGTACGACCCTCTCGCGGTAGATCTGTATCCTTTGCTCTGCGTGTTGTGCTGCTTCGATGGCTCCTGGTAGGGTTGAAAGTGCTGTTGAACTTCTTGAATAGCCGGATGCCATGCACATGATTGAAAAGAGCAAGCCAACCCACATAATGGAGGCTTTCTCGGGGCATTTCCAGAATATGTCATACTGATATACGTGTAAGTAAGGCCATTTACTCGGCTCACAAAACTTTTTTTTAGTTCTTACCTCTTCTAGAAACGTTGGTCCATGAATACAGACTGTTAACAGAAGTTAGTGAGATGATTTATTGACAGAGAACTAGCCTAGAAACAGACCTAGATATAGAGTCGTGGTGTTGAAGAATAGTGACACAAGGCTGTCAACTTCCGGTTTCGGTGGAATGGTAGCTAGGATTTGTTGTCGATCTAGCTTCGTAAAGTTCCCCAGGAGGAGTGCCGGTCCTGATGGAGACGGCTGTCGATTATCAATCATCTGTTCAGTGGCTTCCGGGCTATCGGCGAAGCAATCTTTTAACTCGGCAATCTATGAATCCATCAGTACGATACACTTGTAGTTCAATTATAAATTGAAATAAACTACCCCATCTAAGACCGCCGTCCAATGTGAGTTCTCAACATAGCTGGTTTCAGTATTCTCCAAGCCAATCTTCCCGAAGCTTGCATGCAGTTTAGCCGAGTCATCAGGGATATCGGACTCCGGTCGATCCTTCTTCTCTTTTGCTGCAGAACTATCGGTCTGGTGTGTCATAGACACCACTAGTTTCTCCAATTGCGCAATCCTCTTGTGGAGAGCAGTGGATGACGGGTCAATCAGTCTCTTGCCGCTCTGTAGAGGTGTTGATGCTGGATAGGTGCAAGATAGAGAAAGTCCACGACGAGCGCATGTTTCGCATGGCAGGCCACGGTCACATTTGAGTCTACATGTCATATTAGATTCAGTAAAATATCGACATAACATCAGATTTTTCTCACTTTCGTCTGCGGCAAAGGTTACAAGACAGTTGTGGCTTATCTCTACGACGGCTGGACGGCGGAAGAGGAGATGATGCAGGGGGAGAAGATACCATGATTGTGATGCAACTGGTAATAAGCAGCTCAGCATCAACATAGCACAACGCTGTAACCTCATTTGTAGTTATTTGTTTCTGAGAAGTGTGTAGGGGATTGAAGGAAGATTCGGCGTTATCTCCGACGCGCCGACCGTCCGAGCAACGCTATTCCTGTTTTAGTATGGTTTTGTATTTTTAGCCAATCAACACCCATGGCGCTTTACCCAATCTGGTACCTAGGGTTAGGGCTAGGGCTGTATCTCTTCTTTGTTTATATTCTGACTGAAAATCCAGTATAACCCTCGTAATAGATAGATCTACATCCAACACTCTTAGGCATTGTAAAGCAATACATCTATGGGTGTGGAGCGTACATTGTCCTGACATCAAGTCACGCATCCCTAACCTTGAGAAGCTTGAATGTCAAAAGTCTAAGTGCTATGTGCCACGCGAAGCTCGATGACATTGTATAGTCATCGAGTCAAGTCGATATGATACAATCATGGGATTTTTAGGCCCCTTCCTGTATCACAGCTATTTATTACGCCGGAATATCCGATCAAGTCGTTTGCTGGACAGACTGTCATTGTGACTGGATCGAATCCCGGCCTCAGACTCGAAGCCGACAATGTGATACTTGCCGTTCGCAACTTGGCCGCTGGCCAGGAAGCTAAACGCTGTGTCAAGAATTCGACAGGAAGAAAGGGTGTATTTGATGTTCGGGAGTTGGATCTTACCTCCTATGTCTCTGTCCAGGCATTCGCGAAACGAGCGTCTTCGGATCTTTCGAGGATCCATGTTCCGCTTCAGAATGCCGGGGTTACACCCAAAAAGTTGAACTGGCGGAAAACCACGAGAGGATAATAACAGTTAGCGTCATCAGCACGTTCCTGCTCAGACTACTGCTTCAACCAAATTGAAGGAGGCAATAACAAAGAATGCGATAGGCAAGTCTCGAGGGACTATCGTTACTAGCGAAGTTTATGCCCTCACGAATGTACCCGAGTGCAAGGACGGAAAAACGGTGTCAATCTCGATCATCCACAAAACTCGAACATGAATCGGCGCTACCCAACCTCGAAGCTATCAGAAGTGCTTGTCGTGCGTGATCCAGGACTTTGCCATTCAACCTTGTGGCGCGAGAAACTTTGGGTAGTTTCTATCTTATCTTATTGCTTGAATAAACTACTAAGGTTGGTGCTCGGTGTCTGGTAGCTGGCGCAGCGGCAGGAGACAAAAGCACTGGTGGATAGGGCGCAGTGGGCATCTGTCGGCGTTCGCGACAAGCGATGAGGATCGAGAAGCATAGAAGAAAGTTTGCTCACAACTAAAGGCCGTGCTCGAGGACATTATACCCAAGTTTACAGCATGTAATTGAGCATTGTTCCCCTTCATTCATTCCTTAAGTTATTTTCGAACTGTTGAAATGGTTCCATGAACCAACAATCGAGACTACTAGCCAAACTTTTGATTTAACTACTTGTTAGCTGAAGACACAAGTCGTACTACCCGAGCTGAATATCAAACTATATACCCAATCCTAGGAACAATTATTACTTTACCATCCTAGTATCAACTTTTATTTATGAATAATCTACCCCTACCCCCACTCCGGTTCTCTCACAGATTCATAGAAAAAGCTAAGACCCCTAGTATACATTGCTCATCCATTGTGCTTCGATAACTATTCAAGCTTTCCAGTCAACATCACAAATATGAATCGCTGATAGACGTATTTCAACAGCCAACAATTTGCGTTCAAAACATGCAACTCCGCTCTATAGTATTCATCAGATCATACGCTTTACGCGCATTCTTCTTGCACTCATCATTAGCAGAAGCACTCTGTTCCGCAACCAAAAAGCCTTTCTTCCAAAACTTCCATCTTTGAATCCCAACAATAGGGCCTGTATAGAGTGGCCCATTGCTCCAAGCCTTTTCAGACCAGTCGTCAAGTATTGGCGGGTACTGCACGATCTCATTAAATACCCACTGTCCTGCACATATTATCCATACAGCCGTCCCGTTCACCGGCTCGTTGTATGCCTCTTTCTTGCACTCGGTTTAGATATTCTCTCGCATTGTCCAAATGGCGTAATTTGGTCCTGTAAGGCCCGTGATTCCTGCTGTTGAAGTGCGGGCAACGAATGCGCACATGTTAATGTAGTGGCCCTGTTCCTCAAGGATCCCTATTGTATCAGCGTTGTTAGGTTACTTGACTTGATATCTTGGTGGTGATCTGTGTTACGGGCACAAGCATACATGGATACCATTCCCGGATGCTGAACTTGCAGTCATCCATGCTAACGTAGAAAGTATAGACCTTCAGATATAAGAAAAGTTAACGATGGTACTCAAGTACGTGAGCTCAGTATGATGAGCAAAGTTGCAACTGCTTACGTCATCTGTCACGAGTCTATGGAGTCGATTTGATCTTTCCATCTTTCTCAACAGACGCACGAGATCGGTCTGTGCTGGGTGTGTATATGGTACCTGTCGTGCAATATCCAAAACAACGCAGCCAAACATTCCTGGCTGTCCTCTGTTTTCGTACTCGTCTGCCGTTGGAAGCATATCATGCAAATTTGTGGTAGCTTGGTCTATGGATAGATTTCCTTTTGGGTCAAGGTAACGTTGAAGAACTTCAATAGCTTTCCAATCGGAGTAACGACCATCCACCACTTTCAAAGTCGGGTCCGTCTCGTCTACTTTGAAAGTTAGGGATGCCATCTTGAGTTGTATATAAAACAAGCAGCAACTCAAGTATTGGTATGCCCAACACCATCTGTAGGCGTTGTATCGAAGGGAAATGCTGGTTATAGGAAGGCTTGTCTGCCGTGTCCGAGATAAGATCGAATTGCCTGGGTGGGAGAATTGCGCGCGTATATGTTTACCTCAAACGTAGGAAATCAATTGATGGAATAGGTTGAAACGAATGGCTATACACACGCTTAGAGATGTATGAAACATCGCCCGGTAACCAAGTAATCCTATTTCAAACTTGATCTTATAGATCGTCATTTGTATAAGTTCATTCGGGTTTATCTAGACACGGTTATTGGTCAACGTTAGATGCTGGTTTCATTACTTGCCCTGCACTTTCAAATTCCATTGTCGGGTATCAGGACAGTCTAGGGTGGGATATTTGTACAAATCATATGTAAGCCTACCCAGATAGACCACCGAGTGGTCTCAAAAGACATTACGCTGGATTAAATAGAATCTCGGACATTTGCAGCTTCTTATGAACTAATTATACATACTTGGTTTTATTGATAAGTAAAACTCAAACAGTCTAGTCGGCCCTGCTTCATATTGAGATAACGAATTTGAGAGGGGCTTTATTGCACACATCTAGAGCTAGGCTTCGTATTAATTACCATCATAATATATGTACATGGACAATGATTTCAAATGTAAATCGATCACGAGATTACATTGTTAGGATCATTGCCTGTTTCGGCAAAAAAAGCATCCATGCCTTAACAATCAAATCATTCATTCCGCTAATTATGAGCACAGAGATAATCGACTTATGAAGTAAGCTAGTCATAATCGACTATTTTATACGTAAAAAAGCTACTCCTGATACACGTTCTTTCATACTAATGGTTACTCAGTTGGGCAACAATGAGCTATCCTGGATAGCTAAGATGGGAAGTTAAGACTGGCTGTAGATAGAAAAGCCCCCAATACCTGCCACACATGCCGAACCGACTACATGCATGGAAAGAATAGGTCTGTAAACATCTATGTTTTCATTCAATTATGCCCTCTTTGAGAGTGCAGGGGAAATCGAAGAAGAGTACGTTCAAAGTATCAAAACGGAACATCCATCCACAAGTAAGACCCGGGCTATCATCGAGTGAGATACGGATCTATAAAGCTCTTAGACCCTGAGAGAATGCGTTCATTGTACAACAATTGTATGGTAGAAGATTAGGAACGAGCACATTCAAAATCACAAGTAGTGTGGATTGGATCACATACCTCATGCGATATCAATCAAATTTTGAGCAACGATCTAATGCACTCTAGCTACAGTCGCTGTCGGTTAAGTACTCCATTTCCAGCAATATCGGGAAACAAGTACGGTATGTTTGCGTTGTTACCCAACAGACAAATCTACAGAGCTAGTGGGATAACACATTGCTACCCCATTGCATATGATGATTCCCGTGTATTGTCTTTCGAAAATACTGTGTTCAAATATCATGTCGGAAACTACAGGGCGGGCTACAGTCATTTGGCAGCTATTCAAGACCACCGCAAGACTGAGGAATTAAAAACGCATGGCTATCACGAGATGGAGTATTAACATTTTTTAATGTGGTGATTGATTGGAAGTGCTACAGTATTTGACAGGAGATCTCGATGGAGAAAGAATGGATCTTTTTATATTGACTCGCAACTCCTAACCCTTCGAAGACTTCGATAATGCAACGTACCGATATGAAAAGTTTAAACCATGACCGTAATCCAATTTGGTCGCGGTAAATAAGCTAGTAAAACATGTCACGCTTACTCACAGAGCTCCGGTATCTTTTATATGGACGCTATATTGATTATGGATTTTTGTATCTGGATCCAGGGCAATGCAGGTCTTTGTTCGATGAGATTCCACAAAGTATCACAGGCTGACCGTCTGTACCAGTAAGGCTTGGAGTTCAAATCTTGATCGATCTACACTTTTAATGATGATCCCATTTCATTGAATGGCCAAGCTTGACCCCCAGGTTGACACTATTTTCTCAATTTGGGGCAAAAAGCCTCGGGTTGACATACATACGAGCTAGCATCTACATGTTTGTACATCTACTCCGTGTAGATCATCAAAGCTAATCTAAGGTAATCCGTCTTAATAACGTGTACTTTGCTTGTGGTCATATTCTTGATATATCAATGGTACCTGATAGGAGAATCTCGTGAATGTGGACTCGGAGCCAGATGGGAATTTCAGAATTTCCATTGAAATATAACTCTAGTTCCACAAAGTCGACTCCTCAGATTCGGGCTATCGCTGCTCTAGAACTACATCTTGGGCTCATAAGTTCTTTTGAATACCGGACAAGCGTTTCAATATTATGTGGCGCAAGATTAAAACAGCTTCGACCAATGAATCTTTGTCCACACAAGCGAAACATAGCCTCAACCTATCCATGTATTTATTGTAGCCAGTATTCCCATGCGGCAAAGCCGATTATGTTCCTTCACCAACAACTACCCCTGCTTCTATTGCAACTGCGCCTACTTCCTTGGCTATCAGAGACGATGGAAGCTGAAGCCATATAAAAAAACCGCCGCCGATGAACACGTCGCTAACTTGTGGTGTAGAAAATAACGTCAGACCAAGGGGGACTAGATGTTGCTTTATTACATATGAAAACTTGAATAGTCTTCTTTTATATGCCGGGATCAAAGTTTGTTGGATATGTCATGTCATGCACCCATTTTGGAGCGTTTTGTTGATGAATGTTGATGTGAGCTGAGATGGTGCACCGCCAGAACGTGTAGCGCATCTATCACAATTATTAGATTCCTAATTGTGGTCTCTGGTCACGCATAAAGAGATGTAGACTTACGCTTGTGAAAGTCCATATATAAAAGCAGGGTTCCTTCAGCCCATCCAATTCGACATCCTGGGCCAACAATCTTGCTGATAATGCCATTACTTAGGGCATTACCGAGTTTACCCATTGGACCACCATCCAATGTCCGATCAATATCGACCAGACGCGGCGGAAGTGATCTGGGTGAGGGAGATGAAGCATACGTTGTAAGGGATGATATAGACGAGGAAATAGAAGGTTCTTCAGACGGATTGTGAATAAGGCGTATCTGAAGGTGAAGGAGCATATTCATCCGGATCGATCTGCCAATGAACAAGATCATAGACACCATCTACAATGACTAACGCATCGTATTTTCCGCGCAAGTTGGATGACTTGCTGGCGTCGAGCCAGATTCATTATTCTGCCACAAGGATTCGAAAATATGGACACATAGCAGATAATGTATCTATATAATTTCTTGTATATCTTTAATTCCTTCAAGGACTGTAGCAGAAAGTATTTTAGTTCTGTTTATCTTGTCATGGGACATGTCCAGTAGCGCACCTCTCAGTTGCCATATCCAAGAGCCACTTTTCGAGCTTCATCTTGTAGACTTTGTTCCAAAATCTTGATATCAACACCCTCTTCATATTCAGGTATCCCTTTAAGTTTGCCATCAAATCCGGCATCCGTAAATATTAGAAATGACAAGAAATATGGCGGCTTAATGATGAGTATAGCCTTGGTATATACCGGATCTGTATATAATTGCAATATGCATGCCAAATTCTGACTTGCACCTCGGGTCACACATATTCTGTCAGCGTCCGGTTTTCGAGGTTCGTTTATAGATGATTCTGTGCTATTATCTTAATAGAACACTGTAAGCCATTGGGCAAGATTTTGCCATAGCGGAAGATAGCCTGCATGTGCACCATAGTTTAGGCCCTCCTGCCATACTGATGGTGTTGTCAGAACTGCATTCGCGGCATTCTGGATATCTTGAACTGGAATGAGTGCTGGTGAAGGCAAACAACTGGCAAGATTGATGATTCATGGATTCATTCTTCTGTTGTTCTTTTCCAACGGCGCATCCCAAGACTTCTATTTTGGAATAGACATGGAAAAAATGAATTTTGTCTTTCCACGGGACCTCGGAAGACGTCAATAATCGCTCGTTCAGGTGTTCCGATGCCTGTAGGAAGCGGACTGATTAGACACGGAAGGGCATAGATAAGTTGACAAATATCGATGAATAATAACAAAGGTCAACTCACTGTTTTGACTTCAAACTCTTACCTCAAAGGAAAATGATGGCGTCTGATGAGACATTTAAAGCATTATTTCCTGTTTTAGTGAAATTGGCGCTCCAGGGCTCACCAGTATCTCCGGGTAAATCCAGTCCAGCTTCAGCTCCTTCGCCGATAAGTTTGCGAAGACTCCGACCACAATTCTCGATGTCAGATGCTTGGATCGGTCTTGATTGTAGTCTTCATGATTGTATTTCATTGCCTTATAATAGTTTAGTCGATATTTATATTTTTGAAGTGTTTCACGTTATTCACCATTTCTGGGACAGATTGGAACTGTATGGGACACGAACGACTGTCGATATAACTTGAACGGATCTGTCCTGACAACATACTTTCAAGAGAATCTCAAAATTAAGATAAATTCTACAAGAACTCTTCCGAATCTTGCTCGGGCGGATATACCATCATGGCAACACCTACGGTTCAACGAATTCCTTACGCGGCAAGCCGAGAAGCATTCATCAACACATTGAAGAAGGACGGCTGTGTGATTGTGCAAAACTTCACGGATTTGGAAACACTCGAACAAGTAGACTTAAAGTTGAGCCTTGGCTGAACAAAGATGACAATAGCCAGGTGGGAGGTGAATACAATTGTCACGCGATATTGAATTCTCAAAAGCACCTACTGATCCATAATACAGCCCTAAATGAGGGCACAAAAACATGTACCCGCTTGATTGGACGAAGCAACACAGTCCGTGAGAAGTTCTTTTTTGATCCTTTGTATCAGGTATGTCGATAGATAAATTGTCCGCGAGATATGGTCACCATGCTCATACCATCTCTAGGATCTCGGGGAAGAGTTCTTGGGCATCACTACCACCAACTGGTACAACCAAGAGCCTTCAACAAATACAACACACCCTCTTCTCTCTATCGCCATAACAATGGACATCCGCCCTGGGGCCCAAGCCCAAAAACTACATCGTGATGACAAGAATCATCACGCGCGACACCAAAAAGTTGATGCTTACCATGCTAACCGTGACATGCTTTTGGGTCTGTTTGTACCTGGTTGCGATACAACGCGCGAAATTGGTGCGACAAGAATCGTCCCCGGAAGTCAGCTATGGGGTGATGAGCAACCGGACTTTGGGCCAAAATGGCGACAAAGGTGTCATTGATGCTTACATGACCCTTATTCAGCGCCGGATGCGAGACGGATAGTCCTCCTGAAAGGGCTGTTATTCATCAGAGGATGTCGATTATGCAGTCGCTAGGGATGGGGAATCATACGAGAAGAAGAAAGCGCTGAATCGGTTTTGGGATTCCGGTACGGAACTGGGGTGAGATGTTTATTTGAGTCGTTCTCGGGTCGATTTAGTACGATTCTGATATGTGCTACCTTCTACCATTCTTGTACATGCGAATATATCAAGGCCGGTATATAATATCCTGGACTGTGAATTACTTTGTCCAAGTAGAGCGATAAATTACCGAAGCCGTACTTACGCGTGTTTATTTCATGTTTTGTACCGTATGGTAACTTCGATTTGGCAGTAATTCTGCTGCCTCGAGCTGAGTGCATTTCCACTTCACCCCGAGCATCTTTGATTCAATCATCTCTTCATAGCGTCACGCTCTTTCGCCGTCTCAACGATTGCCCCGCCAACTGTATTTCTGACTTTTTCAGGGGTCGCTGCAAGCAATACATCTAATCCTAGTTTCAACCCCCATGGCCCCGGAGCGCCCAAGAGCAACAAAAGGCCTCGCCATTTGCATCAACAACTTGCAGCCGTCATACAAGCCCGGGGATATAATCACCGGCCGTGTCTTCCGTCAAGTGCCCGTATTCGTTGGCGCGGATTCCGTGACAGTTACAATCCAATTAATTGGCCAGGCGAATACCGAGATTACGGAATGGAGCGACCACACGGGGGAAAGTCAAAGAAGCTCCGTGTCCTGTTTCAATCTGCTTTCCTCTGATGACAGTCACGACACCACCCTACAAACACTTCACCGCGGATCACTGCATATTCCACGCACGGTCCCCGGTTTACCGAATGACGAGATTGACCCTCAAAGATGCGAGGAAGATATTGGCCGGTCATGGCCTTTTAGCATCATCATACCAAGCCAGGCGTTGGCCGGCTCTGGTCACAAGAGCGACAGAAGCGATAATGAAGAATTCCAGCGATATAGCTCCATTATTGGCATGAATAATAAGGATGACCGCGTAGGGCCGCATCCGCTGCCTTCGAACTTATATATCCAGCGCCGGGAATGCGGCCCCAGTGAGTTTCTCACTGGCTATATCGAGTATTTTCTAGAGGCTCGACTAGTCTCGGCGCACTCTAATAACAAGCCCAGAGCCGTGGTTCCAATTACGATCTACAACCCGCCTCATACCTAGGTACCACCAACAGAGCATCCATCATTCTACGAACATTGAACTTCAGCCGTCTCAGTCCGCCATTTTACATAGTAAAACACCTTGGGAAAATGGTACTGAGGTTTACTTAAAACAGATGGATCTATCTAGTCTTAATGATTTTCCAGAAGACAATGAAGGCAGATGAATTCGCTTGAGATGGGGATTCTCGGGCTCTAATACCCTTGTCTCAGCAAGCTAAAGCCACAACTAGCTAGTTGATTAGAATCTTCGCTAAGCTTCCTTACTTACTCATAGTCACATTAGTAAGACTATGTTTATATAGTTGTAGTTAATACCAAATAGATCTTATCCTCCTCAACAGTCAAGTGAATCAGCCTCGACTGTGAGTGAATACTGCATGTGATCCAGGAACCGAGATAGTAATGGCCAAAGAATTCCCCCTGCCGAGCTGAACTCTGGTGTAAACGTACGTACATCACTTACATCAGCTTTACAAAGCGGAAAGTACCTAGTCGATCGCCTATTTTATTTTTTTTTCTGTCCGGATCTTCCAAGTTCGACCATTATAACTATAAGATAAACGATATGCGAAATATTAACTATGGCTTTGACAACTCAGCCCACTATACTTCTTGTGCACGGCGCATTCCACGGCCCAGAATGCTTCGACGCATTAATCCCCCACCTGAGAGCGGCAGGCTACACATCTATCAAGAATGATCTGAAACTTCCAAGTACGGAGCTAAATTCATCGAGTAGTCTACAACAAGACATAGACATTCTCCGCACCACAGTCTTGCGCATCCTAGACGGTGAAAATGGCGCAAAAGGCTCGGACTGTGTCGTGGTAATGCATTCCTACAGCGCAGTCCCCGCCGCCGAGGCCCTGAGGGGCTTGGGTCACAGCGAAAGAGGCGACGAAACTACAGCTGTCTTAAAGATGGTGTATTTATCATGCAACATTCCTAAAGCTGGGGATAGTCATTTGAGTCAGATGACAGCATGGATGGCGGAGATGGGGTTGTCGGCTGATTTACCTGTTGAGGTTTCTGTATGTTTCAACCCGCTGTTTCCTGTGTTGAAAGAAAAGATGGCTGATTTGTCCAGGATGACGGTGTGATGAAATTCACTGGCGATGCGGAGGTGTTCTACAATGGACTTACAGAAGACCAACAGGCGACTCTACTGGCGAGTGTGAGTACCTCGTCGGTTGCGTAAGTCATCACCTTCTTGCCTGACGAATATCATACTTACTTTGCATCTCCGGACAGCACATTCACCACACCATTGAAAGGGTCGATGGCGTATGAGAAAATTCCTGGATGGTACCTCATCTCCAAAAAGGATAACATTTTGCCTGAATCGTTTCAGAAGGTGTGTATCAGTGTAGTCGGGGATATGATGGAGAATGTCGAGGAGGTCGATGCTGGTCATAGCAGTTTTCTGGTTAAGCCGGAGGTTGTCGCTGATTTTATCTTGCGGGCAGTGAAGAGTGTATCATAACATCTATTGGAGGTATCGCCATAACTAGGTAAACAACATTCAACTTATACAAGTATCAAACAGCGCATCGCATCAATTATTCCCATCTCGGAAAGGACTCAAGCAACTGCCACAGTACTCGCATTCATAACAAGCACATACTCCAAAATCGCCGCGCCAGTAACCACAACCTCCTCCACCAATTTTTTGTCGTTGCACGCATCCCCAAAAAATTCGATTTGACTCATCTTCTTCCACTTGAAATTACTCGCTTTGATTCGCGCTAGCATCACACCAGATGAATCCCTCCATTCAAAATCGATCGTTTTCCAGTGATAAGTTGTCTTCCAGGTCGCCAACTGCCCGCCCAGCGCTGGCGAGGGGTACGAGACTTCGTAGTTCAGTTTCATCTTAAATCCGATTGTGAACACAGGCGTGTCTGGCAAGGAAATGTCCATTTTCATGGACAGTTTGTGGAATTTGACGGATGCGAATTGTTGTTTTGTGTCTGGTCGGAAGAAGGTCAAATTCATGTTCCAGGCATTGACTTTAACGTTGAAGATGTCTTGTGACGGATTGGTCAGGTCGTAGATGCGTAGGGCTGTGCCGAGGAGTTTGGTATTTTCGGATTGGAGGGTTAGGTTGGGCGATTGGGTGTGGTGGGCTTGTGGAGGGTATTTTGAGGTTGTGTCATTGTTGCCTTGTGCTTGTTGCTGTTGCTTGACAGAGTATGCTGGTGGAGCCGGTTGGTATTGTTCTGTGTTTTGCCCATATTGCTGTTGCTCGTGCTACATCTTATTGTAAGCGATATGATTGTATTTCCGGCACCGAAGATAGGGACATACCTCGAGCTTCTTGGATGATAGCAAAGACATTGTGTACAAATCTTCGAACTTGTGAAAATATTTGATATTCTCCCCTAGCCAGTTGGTGTTCTCTCTTCAACTTCCAAATTTCAAAGGGATATCAGTCTTTATATACTTCCCAACCTCAAACATCTCATCCATTTCTTACCAATCCAACATATGACGTGGGCCTTAACCCAATGAGGCTCCATGTGCCGCTGGCCTCGCTATGATTGGCTCTTGACAGACCTAGTGGATCCAATTGACCAATAAAATCCAGCACAGCCAAACCACAGCCTCAGGCACTCAGCCCCACCATAAAAGGCCCCCAAAACTTCAACATCGCCAACTCACTCATCAGATTGATCTTCACGACGAAGATCTTCTGATTTTATCGTCTGCGTTCTATTAAGGCGTAGGGGTAAGGTGGGTTTGGCAACAACGCAGATATCTGTGCCATGTCAAAGCTGAATTGCCATGAGATGAATACTGTCGACTCTTCTCAATTCGCATCAATGCATGCGTTCTGGCGGATTATTCACAGCTAGGCTATATCAATTGATATCGCAGGAAATGGCTGTTTCCGCTGCCTCGAGTGTTCGACGCGATTGATCTCTGTCCAGGAAGGCAGATGACCATGACTGCTAGCAACGGCAAGGAATGAGATATTCTCTTTGGAATATATCCACGATATCCCCACAGCTTGTCGCCCTGAACATTCTGGGCCAAAGTAGCCGGCTTCAAAAATGATCGTTATAGATACAGATAGTATACTCTGTCAGCGAGGTGGTGAATCAATTAGTTCATGAGATCAGATTGCGCAAGCTGGCAATGGAAGGCTTTCAAGGTTCACAACAACTGATAGTATACATATGGATATTTAAAAAAAAAAATATTGCTTCATACAGCTAATCGCCAGCCGACTTCGACAAGGCAAATCTCCTTCTATCACTATAGATCGTCTCTGTGAGCGTTACTATCAATGCACGCATCTACACCGATCCAAATAACCTCTGAATATAATTCTTCTGCGCCTCAGTCGCAGCGCGTGCCACCGGCACATCTGCCTCCAACTGGGCTGCCCCATGGTACGTTCCAGGCCAAACGTGCAACTCCGCAGAGCCACCACTCTTCCAAATCTGCGAGGCGTACGCGACAGCCTCTTCACGGAAAACGTCACACTCGCCAACATCAATGAATGCGGGCGCCACACCTGACAAATCCGCTGCTCTGGCTGGCGACTGTAGCTCAGTCACATCTCCGCCGTGGTCGGGACCTAAGATGTGCTCCCATGCCTCGCCGTTCATGCGTTGTGTCCATACAACTCCCCAACCAAACTTTTTCGCGGACAGCGTATCGTTGCGATTGTCTAGCATAGGGATGGAGAGCATCTGTGCTTTGACCGACGGATATTCTCGGTGTCGAGCGATGATGCACGCCGCAGCAGCCGGACTGGCACCGCCAGAAAGACCATACACAACGATTTTCTTTGGATCAACTCCCAACTTGTCTGCATTGTCGGCTAGGTATACCAATCCAGCGTAACAATCATAAGTCGCCGATGGAGCACGGTGCTCGGTACCCAGTCGATACTCGACACTGACAAAAACGGCGTCTATAACCCCGAAAAGCGGAATGGCCTGATCAACGCCAAAGTATCGATTACCAGCTACCTGCCATCCGCCATGGGCGTAGTACAAGACTGGTCTATCTTTGGCGGTGGAGTTCTTGGACTCAAAGAGAGCCAAAATGACGAAAAGATCTCCCTCGTTGAGTCCTGGCGCGTTATGCTCGCTATGAACGAGGTCCGGGCATGCTTGCAGAATACTGGATGCTGACGAAGTTGAGGTCAACGCACGATTTATTTAAGATCTAGATTGCTTAGGACTTCAAAGCCGGCGCAGTACTTGAAGGCTGGGTCAATTGGGGGTGGAGGGATTGCAGAAGCTGGGGGGACAGCTTGTTTGCGTGGCTGTAGTGTGAAGTTTGAACATCATGTCATCAACATCCCTGGACAAAGCCTCCAACAAAGCCTCAAGATGAAGCTCATAGAACAAAGCTCTCAGGAAATATCCTTAGTATTGTTAAACCTTACACCGTTACCGGTGTCGCCGCCAAGGGCAGACCTCTGAGGACTTTCCCAATCTGTGTAGCAGTGACTTCTAAGCAGAGCGAAATGAAGAAGATATGAGACATCAAATAAAACGTGTATCAGTTAATGAAAACATACAATAAGGAAGCCTGATATCCCCTAGAGATCTAAGAAAGAATCTTGCACAATGACTGGCTCATAGTGGCTAACAACATAATGGAAAGCTATATCCTATTATGTGACAACACCCTTCTCAATGAATCCTTTCTATACTGATAACTGAGACATCAAAATCAAGAATGAAGTATTGAAGACATGAATCAACCTATTTCAGAGATGATAAAGGAATAATGAAATGAAACAGCTGTTGTAACTTTACTCTTATATATATAGATATATCTTTTGTCATGTAGGAAGCTTCAACTGATAATCTTCTTCCTTAAACTTTAACATTCTCATTATCTTGATTAATCAACACCTCTTAGTCTGAACCTTGAGACGAAAAGTACGGTTTCAACAATCGAACTCGATCCAATGGCCGAATTACTACAGATCTACCGACCAGGGGTCACTCTACCGACCTTTGGAACGTCAAGCCGCCCTTCAGTATATAAAAATGTGCCGAAGACTCCTCATCATCGAACAGTTCTTCAAAAAGTACCAACTATTATCAACATGGAGCATCAAGCACAAGGTCAAATTAACCGTATCCTTAGCCAAGTTCGCTCATTGGACGATCTTTCTGCCGATAATGTTCTCAAGTTGAGGAGTCTCTCTGAGCAGTCTATTGTTCTCGATAAATTCCAGGTCTCTCCTGCTGAGTATTGGAACTGGCTCGATAAAGTTAGCGACGATATCCGCGGCGTGGAATACGATGCACAGAATGCACATATTATCTTGAAAGGAGGTCCAGGCTGGATGCATGAAGCTACTATTGGCATTATCTATGAACTTCTATTACCTCTACGAGATAGAATGGGTGCAGCTACTGGCTCAGACTACGTCTTGACCGGCAGCAAAAGTGAGTATCATTTTAAACCTACTGTTTATCTTCACAGAAAACTAACTATGATCTTAGATAATTTATTGGATGGCGAATTTGGCCTGTCTACAAAACAAGCAGATGCGTCTCTCCAGAATTCTGAAGCTGAATGGCCTGTTGTAGTTCTTGAGGTTGGCATTAGTGAGACCACAAACAAGCTATACGAAGACGCACGGCGATGGTTGAACGGCAGCTGTGGTCAAACCAAACTTGTGATACTTGTCGATGTTCAGGAGAAAGGGAGACGGGATACTTCGAATGACACATGGGGCCTATCAGAAGCTGATTTCCAGCCGATGCATCATCGAGCACTTTCTAGATATATCTTGGACTGGTATCGATCTCAAGAAATCTGGCTTGTCGGCAGCTTCAAGCTATCTGTACACTTATGGTACAATGATGGTGACGAGCAATGTATCTTGAACAAGGCCGCGTTTTCACCCAACAACTTGATCGATTTGACGACCATCCAGGATGTTCCTTTGAGATTACACTATCTCATACCTACTGGAAGTGATCTTGCTGTAAGCCAGCCTCTTTTATTTCCATTAAGACGCTTGGTCCGTACACTGCAAAATGGCTTCAAAGCTATCGAAATTGAGAGGGCACGTCTCTTAGCGGAAAAAGTGCTGGAAAAATAGCTTTTTAGCATGAGTATATGCTATTCTAGGAACATCGGCACTTTGCTTGATAGAGATTAGGATCAAAGATATTAAACAATTGAAGTGAGTCTGTTTTTGTAATCAACTGTATAATTCTGTAAGTGACGTTGCTAAAAACCGTAGTATTGATATCAGCTAGCTTGTCGCCACTGCACCCAGTAGCTTAAAGTGACTTCTCGTTCCAAAATTAAACTAAGTAAAAGAATGTTCTATTGAGTACCCGTTTCTCATCGCAATCGTTCTGGTCAGATTGCAGGTCCTCATCACCTGTAGTGTCTATGATAACACACCTTATTACTGGATAGGTTTGTTTCTCTTTCTATTTGCCACTCATGTGGAGATGCAAACATAGCAGAACTCATTTCATAGGATCATAGTATAAATTATGGCTTTTCTTGAAACACTAGTGCGTTTTACTTGCTGCCTAACAGAGAACAACTCCAGTACTGAATATTATATATTGAATCATCATCATAGCTTAGTTACTCAAGATTAACTCGAGAGTTTGACCATGATGACTTTTTTCTCTATCTTTACTTACCGTTTTCTCGTTAATACTCGCCAGCTTAGTGCTAGCAGGTAGAGGCCAGAATGTTGTCTATTGGGGCCAGAGTGCAAATGTCATACGATTATCTCCATATTGCAATGAGGACACGAGGTAGGAGATTACTCGCCGGTAAGCCAGTCCGTGTGTAATTCGGGTGTGATGGAGGATCTGCTAGAAGGAAATGCAATGCACTTCTGCTACTGTACTGAAGGTAATGATTGAAATATCAGTTTCATTTGATTGGTAGCGGTGATAAATAAAGCACCTGTATTTTAGAGGCAGTCAGTTGTGTTCTCAATGGCTAATACATACCAGGTTACTGTATCACTCTCTTGTTGGTTCTCATATTCGCTCCTTCCTAAAACAAACGACATTATATTTCTTAGCTGCAGCTGGGACTGTAGGGCTATAAGGGGTGCAGCCGGTTTCCGTATCACTAGGCAAGGTCAAAATTTCTTGAGTCGACCTGCTATATATCTGAGTAGGCAGAATCTAACCTTGAGTGTACCCTGTAGTCTTTCACTGCATGTCCATCCTGATTCGTTCTATCATACCTTACTATCAGTGCCCTTCTACCAATGCATCTCACCTTGCCAAACAGGGATCCTATCCTGTTTAACATTTACGCAAATGTGTTGGGAAATGTAGCTCTGATTTATCGTTTGTTCCACGAGTCTCACCTTAATAAACAGCCTAGTTCCAATTAGTCGTTAGGAGACATGGATGGCGAGGTCTCATACAGTAATAGATTTAATAACTTAACCCTCCAGAATTTAATCATGTTTAAAAGTTAGTTTAATTTAAGAAACGCGCCTATCACAAGCCACTCAAGTACGTGTATGGATAATAGATGAATTATAAATCTCCTGGCTAGCTTCAGCTTACTCCATAAAACTCCAGTAGTTTAAAATAACTTCACAGCTCTAGTAAGTAGAGTCTAGACACTACTACAGGTTTTACCACTTCACGTAAAGACCAATCTAGAACTCTCTACTTAAAATATGAATATGCTTATCTTTACTATACTACATTATCGGCGGTCATTACAATAAGTTTCATTACATTTAATGGAAACCGCCAAGTCTATAACGAACCGACAATTACAAATATATATAATCAACTAACGTAAATATTGTGAGTTATTAAGTTAGTTATCTTATACTAGCCGATACACATAAGTGAGACTAGGGTTGGATTAATTACAAAATAGTTTAGCGTGTCTTAACTAGCTACAGGGGTCAGTAAACAATTGAAATGAGTAAAATCGTGCACCGTTTTTGCCTTTCCCATCCTATCTGTAATAATTTAGAATTGCGTGGTACGTAACTAGGTGGAATGCCACTAATAATGACACTGCTTGTGATGGCCTAAGAGCAGTGAGGCGGTTGGGTTACTACTGGGTGTGAGGGGCTTGACGGATACCGATATATCCGGATTTCCTATTTGGGCGTTAACGAAGATATTGATGCGTATTTAAAGAGTCTTTGTGTGCTAGTAAGCGCACTCTTTACCTTCGTTTCCTTATGCTTATTTTTTCATTGATACGCTACCTCTAGGTTCAAGAATGAGCACTATTACACTGCTTATTATTCTTCATAGTTTGTTGGCATAATAGTGATATGTATGACTACTAATATAAGATGTACTGTATGAAAAATTGACCGCTCAGTGGTATTTGTTGCTTTAAGGAGAGGGGTGTCACTTATTTAAACAAGTATTGCCTTCTAAGTAGAAATCTGGAATAGTGTTTTATATGCCCTTGCTCTGGGTAATTTAAGTACTATCTGTTTATTGTCTTTCATCAAAATATCTACACGTTAAATGTTTATCCTCATTGCCTCAGTTAGGCCGCTCAGGCTTCTAAGACGTGATAACAACTGGTAATAGCATATCATATAAAGTTGATGCGCTAATATATTTGGATTACTAGATTGAGTAGAAAGTACTCCTAACTGATTATTTAATAGGTAGAGATACTGAATGACATTTGTTGAGGGGGAGTTACCATTCCGCAAGAGGAGAAAACTATGACCTTCTGCATCTAGAGTATTAGATATATAGAGGATAGATATCCATTTCCAAGTTTCCTTTTCGATGTAAAGAGCAAAGAGCTTTATTTTGAAAAAAAAAAAAAACGAATCCCACACAGCCTTGTTTCCGCTGGCATAAAGGACCAGATTACTGTTATCTTGGAGGATGAGGACTTGCATTGAAAGGCTAACGAGACTATGATTTCGATATCAAAAATCGAGTGAACAATACATAGAGATGTCATCTGGCATGACTCTCTTCGACTCTCCGTATTTAGTCCTACTATTGACCTCCACTACAACCATTTAGACCTTATTGCCCTTCCCCTTCTTCCCCATCATAACCGGACCGTCCCTAACATCCCCACACGACAAAACACTCATCCCCATCCTCCTCTCATACGACTCTCTACTCCTCTGCGACGACGTTCTCAACATCGTCCATCGCAGATACGGCAACTTCTCCAACAATTCATCCACGCAATCTAGCAACCATCCACCCAGCCCCACACCCTGGTATTCAGGCAGAACGTAGACGTCCGTCAGATACGCGAATGTGATACTATCAGTAACGAGACGCGCAAAACCTATTTGCTCGTAGCTATGGTCCCCCCTTTCTCCTGTGGAGACTTCCTGCTGGCTTGGAGGAGAAGGAGCTTTGTACAGGCCGAAGCAGAAGGAGTTTTGGATGATTTGGGCCAAGAATTGGTCTGGGATGGAGTTGGTCCAGTACATGAATTCTTCGCCAAAGGCGGCGTTGATGGACCGGGAGGATAGTAGTGTTTTGTCCGTGGAGATGATGAAGTCGTCCCTATGCCAGGTCTGGGGTTCGGTCGGAAGCGACATGGCAGGCCAATGTCTAAATATGTTTTTGTGTTTTGAGAAGAGGCTCTTTGTGGTGTAGAGAGGATATAGATTGGATTATACGTCAGGAGAATAAGCCTCTAGAAAGAAAGAGAACAATATGAAAAGATAATAATCAATCATGACTCATAAGCGGATATACTATGGAGTGCATGTCGGAGCCTGGAGGCGCTATCACTGGCTAGTTTCCCCGAGAAAGTATATAGTATAGCAAGGTTTTTGGGGTAACTAGGGCTTCGCCCTAAGCCCTAACCGTAACTATATAGAAAAATGAAGCATATATAAATAATAGATTATCTGGGACCTTAGTATACCTGGATTTTTATGGGAGTGAAAACTGGTTCTGGGCATAAATCCGAATAGAGAAACATACGCCAAGTAGGCACGGATTTATATAGAAGCAAAAATGGGATCTAGACATGGGCTCAAATGGGAGAGCGTACGCCAATTAGGCATGGATTTGGATTTGAGCACGTATGCCTAGGTACTATTAGTACTAGGCACGGATTTGTATAGCAGCAAGAATGGAATAAAGTAGTTATATTAACATGATCAACTTTGCCAGGCTAAAGTTACATCACACTCTATGTCGAATTACTGCGCGCATTCAAGCACACGACGCGCGTTCCCATTTTCCGTACGTTCGAAACAAAGTAATCTGATTCGCCAATTCGATCCGTTCCTGAAATATTGGAGAAATATTGGAGTCCGGAGAGTCCAGAAACGACAGCGATCAATTGGAGCGTGGTTTGTTTTCGATTCCAAAATCTCCGGCTACGGATGCGATAGCATCCGGAATAACGTTATTTATGAAGATCTCTTTGGATCGTCGTTGTTCTTCTGCTTTAGGCTTTTGCACGTCATCATAGACACCGGCATTTGTGTATAGTGCCAGATGCGCACATGGAGTAACTACAACGACGTCCAATTCGACCTCACCTTCGAGACTTCCTTTCCCGTCTTACCCAACGGCGGCACGGGCTATACGAACGGTCTATGCCCGCCGGCAAAAAGACGGGCTCCCTGACTCTGGCCGGGACAACCGTAACCATCAACCCCTTACACTCGAAAACATGGTATGACCGTGAATGGGGCAATGTGCCGCAGTCATGGTACTGGTTCGAAATCCATATTGAGCCTCTACAGGCGGCCGGATAGCCGTTTTATCAGTCTGGAATTGGAAGGATGACAGCTCCGGTTCCAAAGATTTCGCGACTGTCCGAGACGAGGTCTCGGGAACGCAGAGCGTGGTCCCCGTCACGAATTTCACGCTCAATACGGGTTCGGTCTGGATTTCGGAGCATACGGGTAACAAATGGGGCAAGGATTTTGAGCTTGTGCTGGGTGATGGCACTTCTCTTTCTATCTCGAGTATCAAAGATGATCAGGAATTGTGAGATGAGGCAGATGCGGCAGCTGGGGGTGGGTTTGAGGGGTATATGACTTTGACGGGGTCGTATAAGGGTGTGGCGGGTGCGGGCGGGTTTACGGTTACTGAGCAGTTGGCTAATTCGTACGATTCTTTCGCTTGAGTTGGGTTGGATGATGTTGTAACTTGAAGAAGAGGTCTATCAGAAGCTGGGAAGGATAAGGGGGGATACTAGTTGTCTGTAATCTTATAACGGAAAGCCGTATCTCGATATGGGATATAGATTTCAGGTGTACATGTGTAATAGATATATTGGTGATATTTTAAGATAAATTGCGTAGGCGGGGACGATATGATATTATTTTAATTAATTAGCAGAGGTGAAGTCTTTCTACTTACGGTGGTTTCGCTTCAGTATTCATTCATCATCCTATGGCATCCTCTGAGGAACACGGGGCATGACCAATTCAGATCCATGCGTCGCACTATTAATCTAGACCACAAAGTTGATTGAGAATAGATCAATCAGTCACCGGACAAAAGTCATAGTTCCCATTAACGTTATTCCCCCACCACTGTGGAAACGGTTTCGAAGGACCTCCAGCGCCAAAGACAGCAAACGACAGAATAAACAGCACCAACAGGCTGGCACCGTCAAAAGCACCCGCTATCAGATACGAGTAGTCCTTGAAGATGCGCGGATGGTAGTTGCGAAGGTAGTACTGCACGAAGAAGCCAGATGCGACCTGGTTGAAGATGACGCATGTTTGCGGTGAGTTGTAGGGAATGTATCCGGCGTATTGGATGAACTGGGGGAAATTGAACTCGGCGAGCGAGAAGCCGCGTATTTTAGGAATGAACTTGAGATATTTAGTTTAGTTAGTTCGAACGAGGAATGAGACTCACCTTGACCACAGCCCAGTGGACCACAACACAACCAGCGCCAATCGCCAGACCGATAGGAACGATGGAATACGTGGTGCCAGACTTGTAGAGGTATTTTGCCAATGCCCACGAAGCAGCATTGGTGTTATACCCTTGAATAGTAGCTCCACTCCATGAAGCATTACCATTGCCATTGACGAGTAGATCACGATTTCCGGTGACAATTCCTATCATCACCCCGTAATTCACAAAGCTGCCCAAGACGGTACCATAGATCTGCGTGATGAACATGACTCGAGGGGGGATTTTGACTATTGACGGTTAGATGAAGGTGGCCAACGAAGAGTCGAATGCTAGGATACTCACGGTATTCGCCCATTTTCAAATCATTGCACAGATTGACTGTATTGGTGATAACGTTGTGCGACCAAGCGGCAAAGTACATATTGCCAACGGGGCGTCCAGGAACCAGGAGACCTCCCACCAACTTTGACAGATTGTTGGTAGCGATACCGTTTCCGAATCGAGCATACAAAAGGGTGCTCTACACAAAAATCGTCAGCAAATACACATAAGGCACATTGTCTGGATTACTTACAAATGGTCCAAATGCCATCCCTAGAAGAAGGGAGACAATGTAGGCCCACACTGGGAGGGTGATGTTTTCCTTGAGAACAACGACGAGACCGAAAATGAAACTAACGAGGAGAACGGCACCGTACCACCATGCTGGTGTTTCCTTGTAGTGATCTGCCATGTACTGGTGATGACGGTCGTCGGATTTTCCTTGTCTCGTGCTCTTGTACGCTTTGATGACATCCTTACCCCAGAAGAGGATGCAGTGTGCAACCATAGCCCCGATCTAATATGTTAGTCTTCATCAAATCGTCGAAGGGTAGGAACATACAGCCGCATTCGCCATGAACATTCCGTACGCAAATGTTCCTGAAAGCCTGGGAACACCATAAGTCGCCAAGGCATCTTCGTTAAGCACGCCAGCCTCGAAGACTTTGGAAACAGGGTAGGCCGAGCCATCGGCAGATCGAAGTCGCGTAGACATGAACGGCAGCGATTTCGAGTCCCATGCGTTACCGTAGTATATCGCAATCATGACAATATAGCAGGTCAAGAAGCCAAAGGCCGAGTTGAGTTGCAGCTTCAGAGGCAGTGAGGTCTGGAAAGAGGTGATCTACAATTCATTAGTCCGCTGTATGAACGTATGATGTTATACGACTTACATATTGCCAGTCAAATCCAATATTAAAAAGACCCAGTCCTTCATTCGGAAGGGCACCGCCGAAAAGGGTAGTCAGAACAGCTGCCGTGTTTCCAGTGGCATGCATAGAGGCCAGACAAGGAATCGAAATCGAGTTGAGCCAGGGCCAAATGTAGGCTGGGAACCACTCATACGCAAACATTCCTCCGAAAGCGTACCAGAAGTAGCGAAGTGGCTTGGAGTCTTTGACCTGTTGCCAATGCATCCCCTGGAGAACCTTGACAATTGGGAGAGTGCCCCAAAAGACCGACTCGACGTGCCACACGGCAATCGGACGAATGATGCCTGCCATACCGTAGCCAAACAGACCGATTGAGATGGTACTCAAGACCACGGTTGTTGTGCTGATAGGTAGGTCGTAGAAAAGGTTCTGCGCTGCAAAGACCACGACACTTGCCATTCCGTTGGATGCAGAGTTGGCGGTGATGGCACATACGGCATGCTCTTTCAGATTCCAAGGTCCATAGTTGAAGAATGACACGATCTTGATCCACAAAGGCAACTCTCGCTGGCCTCCTGTGTCTCTCCATCGTCGTTCGAAGTGATCACCGCGAGGAAGGAACTTGGCCCAGGCGTTACCGAGGAAGTAGGCGATGATGACGATGAAGGTTCCCTGAATGGTAATATAGGTTGGTTTGAACTGGCGGTGTCAGTGATTTTTTTCTTCGCACTGATTAAAGCAACCCACCTCGTAGATTTGAGACATGACAGCCTGAAAACCAGACAAAATCGTAGCAAGGAACATGCTGCGAAAAGTCAACGATGGCTCGCCGTCGTCGCGCATTGGCAAGAGGTGCCTGGCAGCATCGGCGCCTGTGACGATGACGGTGTCGTGTCTGGTCTCGCCATCATCATAGTCTTCGTTGGCGTTGTACACTGGGATGCCTTTCAGCTCAGTGTCTGCTTCTTTTTTGATGGTTGTCGGTTCGTCATGCGAGCGAACCCCCTCACTGATCGCGCTGTCGCTCGATGGCTCCGCGTTGACGCTGGCCTTGCGTTCAACCACAGTGGCCGACATGGTGGTGCAGTGCAGTCGTGATAGTGTCAGGAGGAGAATTGCGACGCGCCTGCTGTCGGGGGAAGATAAGACTTGAGCCTCAGGTCGCCCTTTATAGACGAACGCTCATCAGCCGTTGGATGGGCGTAAAGGCAAGCCGTGGATGGCCATGATGGTGCGATCTGGAGGCAAAATGAGAGTATGACAGAAAAGGCAAACGGAAGATTAACATATATTGCGGGCCAATCACGTTTGCGACGTCGTATCTCTCGCCATCGCAAACGGCAGGCGCACCTTCCTGATCGGGCTAGCCTGGGCACGCTCTTTCTTGGAGCTATCGCTAATATTTTATATAGCACGGTCAATAGTTATGATCTATACTACACGGCGTATTATTGCAGACAAAGATAACTCTGCATTGCCCTCCAGCACAAAAATCGCGATTGGCCAATTGAGCAACCGAGAAGCGTTTGTCGGCCACCAAGGCGTTGGCGTTGGCGCCAACTTGTTGGTCAAATGACTGACTCTTTTCTCGAGCGTAATCTAACTAATCTAACACACTTCGTGGACGAACAATGGCGCCGCCATTGCGCGATACGTGCAGGTGGCGCCGACTGGCATTGTTTATTTTGAGGTCGTATACAATCTGCTGGATGCAACATCAGAAATAATTTGACGAATCTCGCGTGCAGCCTGCAAGCGCTAAGCGAAGCCGCGGCCGATCAGAGAGCGGATTTATCCGGCTATACCTCGTGACTACTGTATGTCTTACTCGGGGATCCCACCAAGGACGGGTAAATGATATCCTCGAGCCAATGGCTACACCAAAGGCGGAGAATTCTGGTAACACAGTGTAGCAGGTGAGAGGTCACAGGATGCCGATTGTCCTGGGAGTGAATCAAGGCCTGCAAAGGTTGTTATGGAGGAGGTTAGGCTACGTATATGCGGACTCTACCTAGGTACAGCTTGGCAGTCATGAAGCTTGGTATATTGCTTTATGGCTAGAATTGACTTTCTCTAACCAGCATGATAGAATTTCTGTCGCTCTAATCAACAGATTGATTCGATGTTCTTAACTAGTTAATATTTGCATGTGCGTTATAAACTAAGCTCAATTCAATCAGCCAACCTCTCTCCCAACCACGGAATATCCTCCCCCGCATACCGATAAGCCCTAAACAACGCGTTCGACTCCCCTGGAAATATCTTGGCTGTGACATCGTCCGAATACGGCGCGAAATGCGGATTCACATACTCCCAACACACATATCCATCACGCGTGACTTCGAATACCCGCCCAAACGCACTTTCGCATAGCAACGTGTTGCCATTGGCGAGTCGTTGAGCGCTGCCCATGAACGGCGTGAAGAAGTAGAGCATCTGTGACCGGTCTCGGTATTCCCATACAATTTCTTTTGTGGTACGGTCGACTTCGATTGCGCGGCTATATGTGATGGATTCGCCGGTACGAAAGGCGCCGTTGTCGAAGATCAAGATATTGCCGTTCTCCAGTTCGGTGGCATTGTGTTGTTGGGCTAGCACTTCGGGACCGAGTTTCCAGACAATGTTGCCGGTGGATTTCTCGATTATGATGACCGCGGATACGGATCGCATTGAGGCGAGGATGTGTTTTCCATCCCGCATCGGAAGCACGGAGTTGATCAGCGGGTAGTGCTCGCGTGTATAATGTGGTTGGAGGGGATATTCGTCTCGGGGCAGGCGCTCGGAGACCTTCCATTGCCAGACGAGCTTTCCGTGTTGGTCTACCTCGTTGATGGTGTCGGCGTATGTGATGCCATCTATCTCGGTACCAGGCACGCCTCCAACAATTTTTGCAGATTCCTCTGGAGACAATGCTTGGAGACTAGTGTACAATAGTCTACCATCCCCGAAGTGGTATTGGTCATGGTGACCAAGGGGGTCTGTGAATTGGCGAACAGCGTTCCCATCGGGGTCTAGCTCGCTCATCACACCTCCGCCGTACTTGTTGAAAAATGGGAATGGAAATGGACCGCCGTCGTTAGTTGTGCGCTGGGGAGCTGGTCGGAGAGTGTTGACTGCGAGATTTCCATTGGGTAGAATTCTGGCATGCCGGCCAATTCTGCCGGGCAGTTTCCAAGAGTGAACCTGCTTTCCTTCAATATCAACGAGGTATGCCACATCACTGGTCAAAGGGCAGAAAAGTGTGTAGCCTCCAAAGGATCGTTCCTTGTCGACGCCAATGAGCCCGATGCCCCTTCTTTTGAGTGTGTTTTGCTCCATTTTGGCAGGAATGGCTTGTTGGAATAAACCGACGGGCATTGCAGTTACTAGGAATAATTATATCGACAAGAAAACTTTTATCTGCCTATTATCTTTTAAATGTACAAAATGATGTTATTATCACCTCCGTTGGCTTCCCGCCGGTACAGCAGTCTGTAGTTCGGTTGGGGACAAAACGCATATCTTACAAATCTTACATTCCCGCACACGAAAAACGTAGTGCTGTGATTGATCAGACTGCTAGATTCTATAATAAAATACAGCTAGTTGTTCTATGTAATCTACGCTGCTACTTCACTGATCACAGTGGTATTACTATAACAAAATTACCAGCTAGATCCGGATTATTACTCGCGTGGCTAGCGACGTTAGGGTTTGGCCTTCGTGGAGGGCTGGTAGGTGCTGATAAAATGCAAATCTTGAGGCCAATGATAAGCGTACGTGGATTTATTGAATTTACATATAGACGAATGTATTACTAGCGAAATATTCATTTCGTCCCTAACGTAACTATAAACTAGTACCGGCAAACCGACGGCATGCCTCAGGCCTGATAACGACCGCGCCCGGCCTATCTACAACTACATGGCCGATAGGTGAATAACTTCATCACGTCTTTATCGGCGCAATGATAACATCGGTGTCAGGAGATGGCTTCATCTGCTAGACTTATCTTGATATTCTGCAGGGGAAGATAGTAGATATATAGCGGTCGTCAACATCACGAGTTCAATGATGGAGCGACCTACCGATACCATAACTTTATTAACGATCTATCAGCTATCTCTCTGAGAGGACACCGAATTTCAACAAAATGGACCATTCGAAAGAAGACATCAAACATGAAACAGCTAACATCATCGATGACGAACCCATCACCGTACCCGGCTATGATCCGAGTATCCACCCCCAACCCAGCGAAGAGCAAAAAGCCCTCCTAAAAGTCGACCTCTATCTCCTCCCTTTTATCGTCCTCTGTTTCTGTTTCCTCCAATTCGACCGCACAAACATCAGCAACGCGCTAACGTCTACATTCGCTGCGGACCTGCACGTCGACAACTCGAATATCAATCTCGCGCAGACCTTGTTTACAGTGGGCTTCGTCATCACGGAACTTCCTTTTAACATGATAAGTCGGTATATCGGCGCTGAAAGGTTTTTGCCTGTGACTATGGTCCTCTGGGGCATCGCGACGTGGTCTCAGATTTTCCTCCGGAATGCGTCCGGGTTATACGCCGTTCGTTTTTTCATTGGTGCTCTTGAGGGCGGCTATATCCCGAGTTTTGCGTTGTACATTTCAAAATTTTATACAAACCAGGAACTTGCGTTGAGATATGCGATTTTCTGGGCGTCGAATAGTTTTGCGGGGATTTTGGGAGGACCGTTGGCGATTGGGTTGTTGTCTTTGAAGGGGCGAGGGGGGTTGGAGGGGTGGCAGTGGTTATTTCTTATAGGTTTGTTGATCTTTACCCGCTACTTAGGTAGGTAGGCAGATATATTGACAGTTACTGATATTGATAATAGAAGGCAGTTTGACATGTTTCCTCGGCGTGGCAATGTACTTCTACCTCCCGCACAGCGCAGCAACCCCCAAACTCTTCCTCGGAAAATCATACACCATCTTCACCCCTCGCGAGGCATCCATCCTCATCACTCGCGTCATCAAAGACGATCCAACAAAGGGTCTTCGATACGGCAAACCCGTTCTCCCCACACACATTCTTGAAACCTTCGCAGACTGGAGATTATACGGCCATTTACTAGCGGCTTTCTTGTCTATGGTCATGATTTCGCCTATGAATACGTATGCGCCATCCATTATCAAGAGTTTGGGCTTTACGAGTTTGCAGGCGAATGGGCTGAATTCTGTGGGGAGTGCGTGTGCGTTGATTTTTTCCGTGTCGTTGGCGTTTAGTAGTGATAAGCTACGCGAACGCGGTGTTCATATTGCTATTGGGTATTTATGGGGAGCGGCGGGACTATTGTGGCTCGCTCTTACGGCCAATGGGGTTGATAAATGGATTTTATATGGTACGTGTTTACGTCCTCGGTTTAAATTTTCTTGGGGCCTTTGTTTTGTGTCTAACGAACGAGATGTGTTCTAGGAGGGGTGGTATGGACTCAAATGGGCATGGGATCCGCACAAGCCATCAACGCAGCCTGGCTCACCGCAAAGATGGAAGACCACAAACGGCCTGTAGCTCTAGCTGCGTATGTGATGAGTATACAGTTGGCTAATTTCCCGGGCAATCAGCTGTTTCGAGCGAAAGGTACGTCCGCTCCTACCTAGACTTGGGATTATATTGGGTGAATGCTGACTGTCTTAGATGCCCCGCGTTACCGACATGGTTTGATCATTGCAGCCTCGTGTGCTATTGCGGCTGCGGTTGTGATTGTAGTGTGGAAACTGCTGTATAGATTGTTTGATGGGAGGGATCACGGTGTGAGGGTTATATCAAGTGTTGAGCTCAGACATAGCCGAACGGAGCGCTCCGAGATGGCGTAACTTTAGCATATGGTTGCTGTATTCGAAAAACATACTGTACTCTATATGATTGTAAGAACAAGATCAAAATTTATCTCATAATATACCAGCGTACTCTATTGATTCATATAAGGATGGGTTACGGTAGAACCTGGCTATGACGAATAGGGGGCCCCTTGTCATTACATTAATATCGGGTTAGAAATCACTCATATAAAGAGTCCTCCAAATTGTTGTTAATTAGAGAAATTTGTGTGTTACGATAACCTCCAGTCCTATATGAACCAAAACCACCAGATATAAGATCCAGACGATGACAGGCCTTCTGTTCGTCATGGCCAGTTTCTGCTGTATTTCTAATTTCTAGGGCTAGGAAAAATAGCCCTGATCTGATCATGCGCTCTTATCAAAAATGGGTCTTATCTTATCAGCCCTAAGTCCTGCACGTGATCAAATCACGACATTTCCCCGAGATAGATAAGAGCCAGTAAACCCGGTTTATGACGCGTGTTCTATATCGGATTTTGAAATTTTGGGATTTTGCGGTTACATACTAATAAGTTGGAACAAATTCTACTCTATAACGGATTTTCAGCGGGGTCCCGTACTGTTTTCTTTCTTCCGTTACAAACCTTGCATCGTCTCTCGTGTATCAGCATGACAATATGCCTCCGATGAGATCAGTATCAGGTAGGGCATCGAAGGCGTGCGATCTGTGCAGGAAATGTAAGACGAGGTGCTATACATCGTCAAGCGGTGAGGGGAGTTGTTTGAGATGTGAGACGTTGTCGCAGGCGTGTTCTTTGAGACAACGGGCTCGGGAGCCTGTTTCTTCGAGGGAGTATGGTGTCAACGGTGGTCTTTCTGAGCCCTCTGGACAAGATATCTCGGTACAGGATAGGTATTATAACTACAATAGAACCTGCCTATAACGAACAGAATGCCCTCGACAGTCTCGATATGATCCTTGGAGATTTTGATGATTTGGAGCACTCTACTCCGTACATCTATATATGAAAAAAATCTAACCTGGTATCAATAGAGCAATTGGGAGCCCTTCTGTTCGTTATAGCTAGGTTTTACTGTATTGCCACTCCAATGAGTTTCGAATGGGCCAATGAACTAATAGTATGTTAGGCTCAGTCGACTGGAAAGAACCGTTGATAAGCTGGTTGACCGGTTAGATGCCAGGTTCAATGACTTCGTCGGCCCAGACAGCAATCGTCGTACAAGACCTACAACTACAACCTCGACAGCCGAGAGCAACACAGCCCCGGTCTTTCTTCTCAGAGACGCCGCCACAGACGCCGGTATCCCTTCACCGGAGACCAATCAAACGCTCAATCACGTCGATGTAATATCAACTAGTTTAGTATCGATGGCTACTGCACATTCATTACTCGAGCTGTATGCCATCCACTCAAATGACTTCCGCTATGTACTGAAACTAACAATATAAGCTTCCGCATCCACTATGGCCGCTGGGTAAAATTCCCGGAGGACATATCAACATCCATATTACTCTCACAAATACGCAAATCACCCTTACTTCTCTGCAGTGTGTTCCTAATCGCAGTCCGGCACACAACCCAAGACCTCGCCGACAGACTGGCGCCCAAACTGTTTCAAGAAGCGATGCGCCTCGTCACTTCCTCATTACTGATAGTCCCGCAACCTATGGAATTCTTCCAAGCGGTTCTCATCCTGAGTCTATGGTCAACTACAATAGGCCAGGTACCGCTCAGTGTTGATAGCTGGCTTTTGGCGGGTTATGCGCTGCAGCAGGCAATGGCCAGTCCTGATTTTGTGCAGGTGTTTCGAGGTAGATCCAGTATCTCGGAAGGGAGATCGCGCATTGATGCACGGTGTTTGTGGAATCATTTGTGCTTGGCTCATCTACAGTAAGTGTATTGCCTGTCTTAGTTGAGAATCTGTTTTAACTTGGTTTGGTGCTAGATACTGTGTGGGAACCCGAAGACAAGCGCTTCTGAATCAAGAGCAAATCAATCAGTGCCTTCGCCTCATTGAGTTCGATAATATTACGAACTATGAAGCCAGAATGGTGGCTGAAGTCAGTCTATACTGGATCATATACCGAAACTCCTGCGGAGCAAACGTCAACCTGCCCGAGATGAAACATGCTCTACAGAGCTGGAGACGCGACTGGACGACCTTATTCGGTAAGTCGTTAGTACTTTTTAGAGGAGGCCATCCATACTGAATTATAACAGAGCAACCTCGCTCGCAATTCCTCCAAATGGGCTTCCACTTCGCCCATCTGCTAGCCTACAGTCAATCCCTGAGGTCCCCTACAAAGATACAAAACAGCTCCGCCGCCATCGAAACGATCGTTATAGAAATGGTACATTATTCTACCACCATAATAAACCTCGCTATCGAGACAACAGATGACCGAACCCGCCATCTGACAGATCATATATATCATATCGTAACCTTCTCTGCACTGACGCTGTGCCGTCTTGTGCATACGTACGAGGACAAACTAACAGCTGCAAACCATGACGTGGGAGAGCTTGACAATCTTGTTGTCAAGCTCATTGATTGGTTGAGATCAATCGGATTACCGTGCCATGCGGCGCATATGTTAGCTGGCATACTCGCAGCTCAATTTAATAAGTTGCGGCCTACGTATGTGAGGCCGGAGTTTGTGGGGGATCTTGATTTTGCGGGTTTCAGTCACGAGAATCTGGCAGACGAGAATGGATTACTCAACTACGAGTTTGTTGGATCGGAGTTTCTCAATATTGCCATGGATACGGCGCCGTGGCCGCAGTGGGGATCAATTTATACAAATAATGGATTGCAGTAGAGCATGGCTATAACGAACAGAACGCCTTCAAACGTCTGAATCAAATATACAGATTTTTGGCGCCCTATGTACTTCTCGTGTTCTTCTCCCACCACCATGGCTTGAGACGCCAGCAGCATTTTGCTTTGTTCTCCGGTAGCACTTCACAAACTGAAGCTAGGCTAGTTCACGACATGCTAGGGAGAACTAATCCTGAATCGCGGACCGCCAGTAAACCGATCAGCCAAGCCAAGCATGACATCTGCTTCCGTGGTCGAAATGCACACTGACGGCAATTTATGGGTGCGTCAACGACATAAGGAGAGACCAACATTGGGTATAGGTTTAGTCAGCCCAGCCGGCTTCCTTTAAAAGTTGTTGTTCCCCACTCACTTAGCAAGAGGCGTTCAATGTATCTATATCTCACATATTAGTACGGTTATTTTGAACGCTAGTTGGAGCTATGAGTAAGCAGCCTGCAACTATACGGCTACTATCAGTCATCTTCAAGAACCAGCGGCCGATCTGGTATGCTTTACGAAGATCATTGACTGATTTTTTTCCGGATTTCCTGCAGTTCGTTTATCCGTGACAGAATTACTGTACGGCTGTCATGAATAAGGTCAGGAAAGCGCATTCTTGCAGCTCACCCCTTGGCTGGGGTAATTACACGGTCAGGGTGGTTAACGTAACTCTAACCCTTTGAATCATCTTTAAACTAGCAATTGAATTGTGATCTGACAGGTTGACGTAGGACAGCTAGTCGCTACTCTACCCGTTGCTGCCCGGGTCGTTCCTCACAAAAGAATGAGAGGGCCTAGTCGGCCAGGGCGGATAGCTGGGGTAATAGGCAAGCTTCTCCAGCCGAACAGGTTTGTCTTCTCTCTCCGGATTGGGCCTGGCGACTGATGTATCCGTCTCTCCCGCATGATGCTCTTCCGGATTAGATATGCTTGTACCCTCATCAGAACGGCCTTTTGGGGCTTGCTCGGCAACGGCCTCACTTGCACGCCCAGCCTCTATAGCGGTAATACATCGGTACCGAACACACAGAACGGCGATGGGCACACAAACTATCCACCAGGAAAACATAATAGGGAGCGCACGATATAATTGGTTTCCGCATCCGTCGCTCCAAATTTGAACCAACACCTGGTATGCTTCATGTGAAGGAAGCGCGTACGCCCATCGAAAAAAACTTGGATTTAGTTCAAATGGGCTGATGGTACTTGCAACGTTGACGAGTACCCAGGTAAGCACACCGAATGGCACGAAGGTGATAGGAACGAACGTGGTCATTATTTCGAAGACAAGGAAATTAATCTTCATATAGAGCCAGTAAACCATCCAGCTGAGAACGAACTGCTTAGCACCCACATCCCAGTCTTCCTTAAACCCCCAAACATATCCCGTCGTACACAGAGCAGCTATGAAGGTGTATACTGTCGCGACGACCGCTCGGAAAAGCGCATTAAAAGCCCAGGAGAACTTTGTAAAGACGTGAAACTGGGCCGAAATACCATTGAGAGCCATCATGAAAAAGAACTGCTGCAGGATTGGCATCACCATCGATATCGTGTTGTAAAAGACCCTGTCACCTTGATTGGTGGGTTGCAAATTAATCTCCGTCGCCTGAATAGGATTCAAAAACACATTTAGGATCTGCTCGTTTTCCAGATTCACAGATCCGATAACGTAGGTTGCATTGCGGAGGTAGTATGCGGATCTCGTCGCCTGCACGAGAGCCTCCATGTTCGCCCAAACTTCGCTCTGGGAAAATGCCGGGTATTTGGCTCCATTCCAAATAACAGTAAGAGATTTCAAGTTAGCACTCCCACTTACAGTCCCAGTCCCAGTCCCAGCCACAGCCCCGATACCCAATGCTGCAGCCAAATCCGCGGTTGCTCCATGATTGACATACATAGCAGCCCAGTAGGTGCCATCACATACAGCATTTCTGACCTGCTGAGGGTTAGGGAACTGTGCCATAGAGGATTGAGACAGTGTCGGGAAGCTTTCTCCCTCCATTCTCTTGTAGGCATCAAGTACAGATTGACTGACAACGCCTCCGCCATCGTAGTCGACAAATAGAAAATTGAAACTGTGAACGCGGTTGGAACTTTTAAACAACGTGGCATAGACGTATGAGAGGTCACCAAGGAAAAGGAATTGAAGGAGAAGGAAGCTGATTGCCAATGCCTTCAAAAACGATTTAAGCATCCCCCCTTTTGCAGAAATCTTTGTGACATCGGCAGGTGACGATGCGTCAATGGGTTTCAAGATTGACATTACGCTGCCATGAAATACCTGCCCTATGGTACAACTTGTATCAATTTGTATCAGCTATGATCCGGGTCGCATTGAAAACATGATGATTCCGGAGATGAAGACGGGAATGGCCCGATTTAATCAGGAGATAAGTAATTGCTATCCATCACTGATAGCCCTATAACCGCGGCCTATATCGACCTTAACGTGCGGATTTACGGCCGCTAGTGCGTCCGCATCTATACTGGTAACAGAGGTACTCTCCGGCTGGAGAGATTTTAGGCGAATCCTGTTGCAAAATGGATTTAATTATGAACACAGGGCTATTTAGCAGCTACTTTATGGGTGTGGCAAGAGGAACTCTATTCGGAGTGAATCCATAATTGATCAGAAGAAGCTTGTTCCGAGTCTTGAGTTTATTAAAATAATCTCTCTTTCTCTTCCCTTTTTACTCTATCTCTAGTAGTAGTTATTCCCGGTACAATGCACGCACTAAATAACTAAGCTGATGGTATGAGTTATTAGTAATAGGGCGCTTGTCTTAGCACCTATCTTAGCCCCAATACGTACATGAATCGCGTGTTTTAGATGTGCATACTTTCCTTGGCTAAATCGAGTTTCAAGTTCTGAAGCGGATTCCCTACTGTTGTAATCGAATAACATTATTGGCTTCATAATATACCTCAGAATATTAGGATAGATACTACCCTCTAGCCGCAGTGAGAGTTATTTTATACAGATAATGGACTATATTCTGCATGTTGTACTTGAGATTGCTGGGTTTATTTGCTCCAAATATAATGAAGTGCATCCATCCATGTTGCACACCCGAAGCTTTCATTTATCTGGTAGATTCGCAAATTCCTCATACATCTCAACTTTTCTATTATCATGCAAGCATGACCCCTTTCTCACCCTGTTGTACCAATTTATATGCCAACTCACGAAGAACCTGCTTCTGAACCTTACCACTCCCAGTCTGCGGAATGACCTTGGGAAGCAGCTCGTGCGATCCACACACAAACAGATACTTTGGCGCCTTATGTCTACCCAACACCTCTCGCGTCCAATCCCTCAAATCCTCCGCGGACGGCAAATCCTTTACATCAGGCTTGAATTCAATGAAGGTGCCCACAACTTCCCCATAATGACTATCGGGGACCCCAACCACCGTAGCCCGTGAAACAGCCGGATGACGACCCAATCTCTCTTCAATCTCGAGCGGATATATATTCTCTCCTCCACGAATGATAATATCCTTGAACCGTCCCGTAATAGTGCAATAACCATGTGCATCAAAGACAGCTTCATCGCCCGTCCTCAACCATACTTTCCCGTCTTCATCTCTTAGGAGTGTGTCCGCTGTCTTTTGCGGATTCTGCCAGTACCCGCTATGTACTTGATACCCACTCATACACAATTCCCCGCGTTGGCCGATGGGAACCGTACGTCCGGTTTTGGGGTCGATGATCTTTGCGCTGGCGTGTGGCATGACTTTGCCGACGGTGGTGAGTCGGCGATCGATTGTGTCGTGCGTAAAGGCGTTGAAGCATGTGGGTGATGCTTCGGTCAGGCCGTAGCTGCTTGTGAATTCGGTCATGTTCAGTTCCGTGACGAGTCGTTGCATGAGGGAGTACGGGACTGGTGCGCCGGCTACAATCCCTGTTCGTAAACGCGAACAGTCAAAGTTTGCGGGTTTGGGGATGGCAAAGATGGATTCAAACATGGTGGGCACGCCGTGGACGGCGGTGCATTGTTCCGTTGAGATCGCGTCGAGGACTGCGGCGGGATCGAATGTTTCGTTTGGATAGACTATTTTTGCGCCGTGGGTGATGCAGGCGAGAAGACCGAGGACGAGGCCGAAGCAGTGGAACAGAGGGGGTGGGCAGCAGAGGATGTCGGAGGATGTTAGGTCCATGCGGTCACCGATGAAGCGGGAGTTGTTGATTAGGTTGCTACGAACTTAGTATCTGTCCTTTGATGCGAGTGCTATGAGGAGACTTACTGGTGTGTCAGCATTGACGCCTTGGGATTACCTGTTGATCCACTTGTGAATTGCAGGTTGACTACATCGTATGGACTGACGATATTGGCGTGGCGGTATGCCACATTTCGTGGGACGCTCTGCCCATCTCGAATGATATCCTCATATGTCTTCAAGTTCTGGTATTCGCCACGGATAATGACAACATCTCTCAAATCTGGGAGAGACTGTGCTCGATCACGGGTCTCGAGGTAATTGATCGCATCTTCCAAGGAATGGCGGCCGATAGTAGGCGATATAAACAACATCTTGCACGCTTGTTCTTACAGTCAACATGACATCCTTACTGCACGAAACCAGAACTCACCAGTATGCTCCAAAGCATACAATAACTCCGCCTTCGTATACGTATTATTGATAACCACCAAAATCGCCCCAACAGTCGCGGCCGCAAAGAACAGAGAAACATACTGCTCGCAGTTCCCCGCCATGACACCGATTCGATCACCATGTTGGATTCCGCATGCAAGTAGTCCTCGTGCCAATCGCTCGCTTTCGATCTGTAGTTGTCTATATGTCCATCTTGTGTTCGTCCACGGGACAACCAGACACTCGCGGTCAGCGTGTTCCAGGCATTGAAGATCGAGCAGCTCGGCGAGTGTGATTTCCCATAGTTCGGGTTTTGTTGGGCCGTGGACGATTGATTCATTGGTTTGGGTGTAATCGGGGAATATATGTCGCTGTGTCTGTTGTAAGCGCGTTACCGCAACACTGGACTGCATATCGCCGCCCATGATGTGAGAGGGTACAAATTGCAAGTTTCTACAGAAAGCACCGTACGATTGCTTTCTAGTATTGTGTCTATTCTGTCCCTGGGTAGTAGGTAGTAGCCGGAGAATAGAAAAAGTCGCAATCGCCTGTGACTCGGGTCCTTTTTTTTTCTCCTTCGGAGTCCTTCGGAGATGCTGCCCTTCTTGGAATTGAAATCAATACGATAATAAGCTCATTTACATTTAAGCACTTGCGGCTTGCTGAAATACTGATGGGGAGGCCGATCCCAGTCCGATTTCCACAAACATTGATTGTTTCATGTATTACCGTCTCGTAACATACATAATACCCGAATAATACGATACGCGTAACGACCCACATGGAAGAATACAGGCTGCGTATTCTTCAGGGTTGACGCAAATTCCTGGCTGATTTTCCAGAGAAGAGGTTCAATGATTGGTTGATTAGATGGAATTAATCTATTTGCATGGCTTTTACAGGCAGACCATGACAGGAACAATTGTATCATTCGCGGATCCGACACCGGACAATTGTAGCGTATCGAAGTATTGCCCCACTGGCAATCACTCGTGTTTGAATGTTAAAGCTTCTTGGGAAACTACGTAGGCCGGTTTTTGACTGTTACGGTTCAGAGAGTTTATAGAGTTAGGCGAGATATGCATGGTCCGACGTTGCTATCGTATGAGGAAAAGCTTTGACAATTTTCGTGAGCTAGTTGCGTGTTGACGTTGAAAAATTCCGGGATATTTTCTTTTATCTTCCTGCACCAGGCACACCTCCATTTATCTCTAGTCATCAACAGTTTTTACTGCAAGCCTGACTATTCATCACTCGAAAGCGCGCTCATGGAGTCAATCCAAACATCATCGGGCATTGACGCCCCCTCCAAGGCCAGCCCTGAAAGTTACCAATATGACATCGTTTGTGTCGGATTCGGTCCTGCAGCCCTCGCAATTGCTATTGCAATGCACGAACGCGGATCCCCAAACACCAAAAATGTCTTGTTTCTCGAACGTCAAGCAGAATTCGGATGGCATACCGGCATGCTTCTCCCCGGCACAAAAATGCAGATCTCCTTCATGAAGGACTTGGCCACCATGCGTAACCCGCAGTCGTACTTCACATTTGTGAATTATCTACACAAACACGACAGACTTGCGAATTTCATTAATCTGTCTACACATACCCCGTTTCGGGAAGAATTTAATGATTACATGAAGTGGTGCGCTTCTCATTTTGGGGATCAGGTGAGATATAACCAGGAGGTTTTGAAAGTGAGTCCTGGACAGAAGACAGGGTCAACCATTGATTCTTTCTGGATCACTTCGCGAGATGTTCAATCTGGCGATGTGCAGCGAATTTCCGCGAAGCATGTTATTGTGGCCAATGGCGGGGAATACTCTATTCCGGAAGGATTGAGAAGTGCTGATCTTAGCGATCGAATTGTGCATTCGTCTCAGTATTTGAAACAGGTGCCTCAGCAATTCCGGGATGAGAATGCAGAGTACAGGTTTGCGGTTGTTGGAGGTGGTCAGAGTGCAGTTGAGATTTCTGAGGATTTGCAATCCCGATATCCGAAAGCGCGTGTCTCCCTTATTTTCAGAGATTCTGCCTTGAGACCGAGTGATGATAGTCCATTGTAAGCTCATACTCCCTTGCGATCGTTTCAATAAACCTTCAAAGCAATATCTCACATCAAAACTTTTGCAGTGTCAACGAAATCTTCGACCCCGCCAGCGTCGACGAATTCTACTCTCTCGACGCAGCGCACCGAAAACAAAGCTTAAAAAAGAACAAAGCCACCAACTACAGCGTCGTTAGACTACCACTAATCGAACACATCTACGAAAAGATATACCGCCAACGACTCCTCAAACCCGATCCTTGCGACTGGACATTGTCTCTTTATCACAACAGCGAGGTCTTCGGCGCTAAGAAGTCCGAGTCAGGCAACGCATTGAACCTTCAGTTGAAAGATACAATAACGGGCGAAACGAAAACAACTGAGCAGGCTTATGATCTCGTTGTGCTTGCCACTGGGTATCAGAGAAAACCTTTCGCTAGTATACTCAAGGACTTAAAGCCGCTTCTGCTTTCCGCGTCAGAAGAGAATGGATCGTTGGTACAGAGGAATTATCGCTTACTCTTCAGACCTGGTTCAGTGGTGCGGGATGCTGCTATCTGGATGCAGGGGTCTTGTGAGACAACACATGGAGTAAGTTTCGAACCATCCATTTATGTTAATTGATACTAATTGTGAGCGTCTAGATCAGCGATACTCTCCTATCCATCCTTGCGGTGCGAGCGGACGAATTGTTAGATTCGATCAATGCCAGTAGGAAAACCGTGGAAGTTAAAGCCAGACTATAGGCTTTCGAGTCATTTGACACATCTTTTGATTTTTAGATCGAGAAAAGAAAAGCGACTGTCTTTTTCGTATGCAGATAGAAGTATAAACGGAGATGTATTGACAACGATTCAAATTACTGAAGACCGCCGCGAAAGCTTCTAATACGGCCTTCCCGTCAAAATATAATATGGTCTCTCCAACTCTGGCGATGCATCGTGGCATTCAAGTCGTCGCTTATAGATGTATCAATTAGCGCATCTATCTCACATAGTAAACCTGCAATCTATCCACGGGCTTTACTGGTGAAACAACCCTAACCTTAAAGTTCACCAGCTCGTTCTGGTATCCATAGAACCTCAATACAATCTGTGCAACTACGTTCCAAGGAAATAGACTTAGGTTTTGAATGATTATACCACCGAGTCCAAAAGTTCGTCTGCGTTGAGATTGGAATGAAGAGGATTATAACCTTCATTGAGTCTATGGAGATGAAAGCTTCCTAGGATCTGTATTTTTTCATTGATAACTGTGTTCCGTTTGCTGGGAGGAGGTTGTCCCATCATCGTCAGTCCTTCATTCGGCCCATTCAGACAATCCCTTGTTCACTTGAAGAAAGCCAAATGGCATATCTCTATCAACCCTCCTCCACCAGAGCCCACGAAGTAGCAACTTTCCCAAAACCGCGTGTTATACTGACTGCCTACTCGCATTAACGAATTCATGTATGCACTCCCTCAATATACGTTTTCCACCGCTCATTTGTAGATACCAATAATTTTACAACTCATCGTTCAGGTCAGCTCTCTGCCAATTTGGATCAGAAAGAACTACTCGTATTCTACACATCTACAAACAATATCAGCCCTTTTACCATTTCTCAAATTCCAAGATTGAAATAGCCGACATGAATAATCCTTGCCAATGGTAATACTTAACCCATCAACTACAGAGCATGCAAAACCATGCACGATATGATCTCGAACCATACACGGTCAATATGGCACCATGCTATGTCAGTTCTGTATAACTACGTAATCAGACCGACGCATTCTCTCACCGACTCTCAGCCGAGGTAACCGCACAGTCCACCAGAAAGTGGCATGATCCGGCTACTTGAAAACTCAATTGAGTGTGTGCCTGACAAACTCGGGACCCAGATACTACGTAAAACAATTGACGCAACACGGGATGAGGAAAATTTTTTTTATCTGATGGTGGGCGCAATTATGATTTGTTGGTCTCTCTTATCTGATTTGTTGGCCGCATCTTATCTGATCCGCAGTGGGGTATAGGCTTTGACGCTAGTAACTGTGTTTTATTACACTGTTACGCCTTATGTAACGATTACGCCTTGACGATACACCTGCAATTTCGATGCGGGTTGTTGTTACGTATTTAGCTTTTTAGTAAAAATACGACAACAATCTAGAAATTGAAATTGGTGAAACTCAAAGACCGGTGACCACGGAGCTGGTATTCAGGTATGTATGAGGCAACCAATTACGATGGATGGCCGCTGTCACATCCCGTTACATATCTGGGACTGCCGTGCAATGCTCACTTGCAGTAACATCTAAAGATGGTGCAAGAGAGTTTACGAGAGCAGTAAACGTTCCGTTTCTTATTCGATATGAACCGACATCTCGATCTTATGCCTTCAATGTTGGAAAAATATTTACGTTTTTTCTTTTTCAAAATTCCAAGACACGAATACATGAATTGACTCCTCATAGAACTGGCCAGCAGCGTCGATAAGATTCTAAAACTGACCATGTATAATCCCCAGCAAAACAAGATACTCAAAAAAAAAGTGAAAAAGAAGATTCCGGCATAATGAAACCCATAACCAAGACAGCATTCACCATGACTTATATGGAATAGTACTGGCGCGAGAGACATGAGTGGTATGATAGGTATGTAGACGCAGATCCTCTCTACCCTGTCGATCCAATGCTCCAAGAGACGCCTTTTCAAAAGCCTGCATATCCCCTTGGGGATGGTACATGACACCGATCAAGTGCTTTTCTTGATTTGTAACCGCCCTGACGGGACCGCATTCATTGGGAGGCCTACCAAGATCGACTGGTCTAGCCTTCTGCCCCTTTTGTGTCTTTTGGTAAACAATGCCTTGGCGGTTCTTATTTGGCTTTGAGGCTTTCGTATCGTAATTGAAGGGCCGCTCGCTGGGCTTCTTTATCGGGTATTCGTAAAGCTTTTTTTTTCTTGTCTCCATGTCATCAAAAAGTGGATATGGAGTATCCTTAGGTCCTTCGGTGTTTTTGTATTCGTGCGGATAATAGGTGGAAATTTGCCCGGTTGCTGCTGGGCCATATTGAACCTGGTCTCTGACAATGGTGACTGGATAGTTGCCTCTAGGTGTATTGTATTGCTGTCCGGAATTAGGTCAACACGTCCCAAAGAGACTGAGATAAAACATACCAATCTTTCCGGGGGGTCATCTGTGTTGTGTCTTCGGAAAGGCATCTTGCTAATCTGTATAGATCCACTTCTTAGCATTTCATTAGAATTTAATCATTTTTGTAGCAAGGGTTTTGAAGCTCTGTTCTGATGCATGTCTGCACACGTACCTAAGAATAAATAGCGAATTCCAATAGCGAATTCCAATAGCGAATTCCAATAGCGAATTCCAATAGCGAATTCCAATAGCTTCTGTAAAGAGTAGTACTTAAAAAAAAATGTACCGACAATTCAATCCTCTTATTCTAGTGATTCTGCGAACTACTATGTCTTATATCTTCTCCGGCAATCTCTGTTACAAAATTGACCATACCTTTCAACACCTTGCGAGGCTAAAAGTTGCAGTTGTCGTTCTGTACATGGCTACTGAAGGCGCCTAAAGCTAAGCCAGTCAGACATAGGTCATGACATGTGAGCAAGGATTTCCTGAAACCGGGTATAAATAGCGAATCCATATGGTGATCCATAAACCACATACTTACCGCTGGGATCGGAGGGGTTGACTCCGCGTCTATAGAGTTTCAAATCAAACAAAGGCGTGTGAGCACCGACCAGCAAGAATGCTCTAGAATCCCAGAATATATAGAAAATGAAACAAGCTACGAAACATACTTAAAAGCAACATCTAAATCCTTAATTAGTAGCCACAGATTAACCGCCAGGGTCTGTTAAGCGGCACTGATAGACCGTGTGGGGCCATCCATAGATAGCCGGCCAATCATATTCAATGGTGGGGTTACTACTTCCAACGTCCAAATCTTTCTTCTTGTTGAACAATATTTACAAGTGTATAAATCTCCCTATCCTACTCGATGCGACAAACTTTTTAACAGAAAGCCTTTTAACAGCAATATCATTCCGAACTTGCCCCAAATAACCATCACCACTTCATATACTATGACAGAAACTACATCAACTACCGATGCGGGAATCGCATATATCGACGAAGAAATCCAAAGTTCAAGCGAAGGAGATCTTGTTTATGAAATAGGCACCATCTTCAAGCGCCTTCTTGCCACAGACAGAGGTTTGACTCCTCATGATGCAGCGCGACAAATTGATGCTGTTTATTCAGACATCTGGTTTCCTTTGGATCCCACATTCCGCTTCCGGCCGGACAAGGGCATGCCTGGCTTCCTAGTAACCTTGAACGAATTTATTTTCTCGCTGGCGCGGATCCTTAGTTATGATGATATGCGACAGGATACTCTAGTTCAGTTGATCCTTGAAATCCTCGAACTTCCTCCTCGCCAGGCTCAGATTTGGGGTGTAAGTGAAATTACACCAGAGCCCTTCACTCAGCTAATGGGATGCTGACTTCATTACCAGGAGGATTGTACGCTCTACAAACATAATCCCATGTTTTATCTCAATATGGATGAAGATTGGAACATGAACTCTCGTAAGTAGAACAACCCCCAATTCCATAGACCCTTTTTGTGGCATAATGATAACAAGTGTCTCGAATATGTGCAGCTCCCGACGACAAGGACAATACTACTTCTTCTCCTTCTTCTTCAGATGTACAGGAGAAATGTGATGACTATCTGAATTATTCTGCATTTCTTGCGCGCTGTACCGGCGCCAATTTGTATAAAAACGACAAGACTGACGCAAGGTATAAATACTGCACGTATGGCATCGCTGATGGACTGGAAAAGGATATGCCACGCGGTAACATACGGAGATCTCGGATATTGGTTGCTGCCAACTATATACTTTTCTCTGGGCAGGCTGTCAGAGATTATTGTCATAGTCATCCATCAGATAGTGATCGCGGGAAAAGAGCACGGGACATGTGGAATCTGTGGAGAGAAAAGTTTAAAGCGATTGCTGATGGAGAGGACGAGGATCCGGAGATCAAGGATGCGACCAAGAAAGCTCACTCGATGATGGTCGAACTGGATGCATTGGGGCATGATGCAGTCGAGAGCACGTCCTGAGGGAGATGGAGAAGAGCTACATGTACGATAACTTTTGGTGGTGCGGAGCGATTTACTGGGAGGCTTCATTTCGACTTTGCTTCGTCTTTTCTGCGCGAATGATTTTTTTTTACCATCACAATTTGAATATCCCCATCCGTAAGACTGAAAGGCGAGATCTGCCTTGGAGAGAACGGTGACCCTGTGCCAAGTCAGAAACTAGACTTTGATAAAACCAGTTGAGCCTCGGTGGTGGATAATGAGTCGGTAAACCAGGTCGCAGAGATTGTGGATGGGCAACGGAAAGACCAATGCTCCTGAGCTCATCTTCTGGTCCAGACTTTCCGATGCCAGAAATTTCCAGTCTGAATCGCTCTAGTTGCGGTCTCAATGATACAACTGCATATACATTTATCCAGACTTGCTCAACGTCTGGCACTATATCGTCATCCGCCACGTCAAATAAATTAGTGGAAATCGTTTCGACATATTACCTCTGATGATAATACCAATTTGAAAAGATCAATATATTGGTGAGGGCTCTGATGCGAGTTTATGATGAAATATATTGCAAGAATTTGAAAGGATCATTTGATGATTTCTATCCAAAGTACAGATTACTTACACAATGATCGTCACTTACCCGCTTCATAGCTACGCATATAAGCGGTTTATGCATAATTTCCCCTCATGTCATGTAGCAGCAATGATCATAGTAATTGGACAATGATCCCAGCCAGGATGCAGAACGATCTTCACGGCAGTTCATATCCTACAATAAATTGTGATCCTTGACTAGAATTCCCCATCTCGTAGAAGATTAACATAAAATCAGACGAATCCCAGCTGAGAACACACTTTTTTGCAACCCTCCTTTTGCATTTTGAGTAAATCTTTGGAGTAACTAAAGACGTATGTTTGTACACTAGGAACGTTTGTCAAAACGCCACACTGTCTGGTCCCGCTGATGTCTTAGTCCGTATTCAATATTTACTGGTTCTGTATATACCGACAAATACTAGTGGTAAATCTGTACCTGTAGAATAGCTTGTATCCACCTCAATGATGAGCGGGGTCCACCAAGACGGAAATTGTCGGAACAGTCAGGATCAGACTCAAGCGAAGATCGTACGATGATATCGCTGGTTCTGGACTGGTAGCTTATGCCTTCTTGGAATATACGTAGCAGTATGCCGAGGATTACAATTATTAGAACGAACACTCCGTATTCACGGGCATGTCTATGCCTGATGACAGGGCAGGATCTTAGAACTTCACATGTGTTTGAACTTCAGTGGGATGAGAATTTGTCTTGCACTGATCCAATGACTTCCCTTTCCCGTTTAAATGTCCGATTTCGGCGGTGGCTTCTATCCCAATATTATACTTTGTCTTAGACTCAATGCCCAGACCGACACGTAGTTTAATACCGACAGGTGGAGAAGAGCAACCACGGAGGGCGAAGTCCAAATAAGATAATCTTATCTGATCATCTAATCTGATCCTAATCCGTGCATTTCCTCTTCCTAGCGCGTTACTAGCGTGGTTACGCGCGCATGCGGGCCACGCTTGTATTGATACGTAGTGGGGGTAACTGAATTACAAGTATAATACACATGTTTTGTATTGTGTTTTTTATTGTTTACAAGGTCACGTATCCTCTCTCTAGTGATGGTTCAGCTCCTCAGTTATCTCGGACCAAAGTAGAGCGATGAGCCTTCTTCTGTGTTTCGAAATATAACTCTTTTTCTAAGTCTTTGAACACTGCCCTAAGGAAAAGGAAGTTTGGGGCGACATGCTGGTGAAACTTGCATTTCTTTTCCATTGTACGGAGATATATGTTGAGCATTCTAGAGTTGAAGTTTTCTATCTACTTGAAAGTGGCCGGTCTGTTGGAGACCACATCACTGTGCGTCTGATCAAACTCCCACCACTCTGTCGTATATATACAATCACATGCCTGGTGCATTCAATGTTGTCTCCACCTTTGAACGCTGAGATCTCATTAATAGTCGGGTGTTATACTGAGAAAGCATGCGTTGTAAATATACACATCTTTTAGCCATTTACCTTATGGCCGGAGATTCCCACAAATCCACACATCAGTCGAGCGTTTACCCAGACAGAATGCCTCCAGTCATCATAACGGTGATTTTCAATTTTGTCCGTGTCTGGTCTCCACATCGTGGATGACAGCGAAGATGTTATATAAAAGATCATTGCAGCGGTACAGACGTTTCCGTCATAAGCCTTCAAGCACACTGAGCCGGACAACAACCAATAGTGTCAAGAATAGAGAAGTGTTCAAACTGGTAACAGATCTCCAATCGATTTTTGTGTGGTTGACGATATACAATACCCTGTATTAGTAGGGTTCCCGCCATTCTGTAGCCGAGCGATGCGACCATGGCAAAGATCAATAATCGCACGTATCATGATGACTGGGGGGACGTAGACAATGACTCTATATGAAATTTTGGCCGGGAACCCAGTATCCTTGCAGGAAAATCAGAATAGAGATCCCGTCGCCTCTGCAGATAGGAGAGATATATGGCGGGTGTGCATACTGTCAGATATTTATTGGAGAAACCTTTGTTGCCATTAGAATGTAAACCAAGGCCGCATATTTTACTTTGCGTAACCAGCGAAGTGGTATCGACTTCCGTAGGTTCATACAACATCCTAAATAGGAGTATTTGCATTCAAAAATTGGTGTTGTTATTGTATCAAAGTCGACATTAACTCATACTTGTCTATTGGTCCGCATTGCATAGCAATATAATTGATCGGCGACAGATGTAGTCCCCAAGGCCACGAGGCTCCAACCCACCACTCGCAAGGCGGGCGATAATCATTCGTCATGCCGAATTCGAGCATCGTACCTAGGTATCGAGTGGGGCCGGCGACTCTGAGATGGCACTTTGTCAGCAATATATACTACAGATATAGTTAGATGAAGACTCAGTCTTGATGACTCCCAAGGTTGTACGCAGTCTCCTATCGGCAACCATGACGGAATCAAATCACCAAAGACACAGAAATAGTTCCTTTACTACTTATCATATGACAAACAAGTATTTTGCTGACCTATTGTAGCTAGTTCGGTTGAACTCTACTCAAAAACTGTGCATCGGGCTTGTGGGCTAGATGCCATAGATTCGAGCCAATCCCTAATACAACCAACGTGAATAATGCAGGATTGCATACAAAACTCAAGGAGAATCTCGTTCTTTCTTCTGCACAATTCCCAGTGACTACTTTTGTCTCTCTCTCGCATTTGGCCAGCATTGGCAGCTGCATCAATTGGGCTTTCTAACATACTCCTCAATGCCTGATACATCAACTCTGGCCGCGATCAGCGTTCGAAACCGTTAACACCGTCGACGATCCTCCCTTAGTTAATGCATCTAAGCTATCATAGCATGGCATTATGCCTTCTACCATTGCTCGCTATTTATCTCGTACGCAACAGAGATCATTTCGTGATCAGAACATCTTATAGCGGCGGACTTGCACTAGAGTCGGATGCCAGGGGTCATCATCCGACTGACCACGTTTGAGATGTGTGTATTAACAATTTTCTGCAGAAATGAACCCCTCGAGCCTTGAGCTAACTATGCAATGCTCACAAATTAATATGATGCACCTATCAGGTTTAACGTTGAGGCGGATCATATGCATGTTCTTAGGCTATGGGGCGCAATGCTCAAATAGCATCGCAGGGACCCCTGTAACTCAAGCCTTTTGTGAACAAGGTATGGGATCAGTTGATCATCTTGAAACTCTTCCCCGCACCGCCGCAGAGGTTGGTCGTCTAGCCCGATGGCCAGTGGGTGAACTCATTTAGTAAAACACTTGATGGCACTGGGTTGCTTTCTCTCTTTTGCTTATTTTGGTGTAAAGACTGCTTTCTTTGGTTACGTTGAAGACCTGATTCATTACATATAACCGATATGATGTCCACAAAACTGATTGCCTGGTTGATCCCAAGCCTCCTGCTCCTCAGGATTCTCTACGAACGTCTACGAGATCGAAAGCTACCTCCAGGACCACCTCGCCTCCCACTCTTAGGAAACCTCCATCAAGCACCCACCGACCTGCCATGGGTAACCTACCAAAAATGGATTAAGCAATACGGCCCTATGGTTAGCGCCCAATTCGGCGGCAACACCGTCATCTTTATAGGAGACGCTACCATCGCTCGTGCGCTTCTCGACAAACGAGGCGATATCTACAGCGATCGGCCACGCATGGTCATGGCCGGCGAAAATCTGACAAAGGGCATGCATCTGCTCCTCCGTCGGTATAACGATCGATACAAACTTCATCAAAGACTTGATGCGCCGGTGCTAAGTCCCCGGGCATCAAGGACTTATTATCCATTACAGGATCTGGAGAGCAAGCAACTACTGTTCGAGTTATTGTCTACCAACAATTTCAAAAAGGTGTATGAGCGGTATGCGGCGAGCTTGGTTTATAGTCTTGCATATGGTGTACGCCTACGTACCGGCAACGAGTGGATGCTGAAACATGCACACGAAGTAGAGGACAACTTCGCGTATGCAGCGCGTGTGGGAACGTGGATTGTAGATGCACTTCCGGTCCTTAACTACTTACCAATGCCTCTGGCACCGTGGAAAAAAACAGCTGAAAAGTTCTACCGAATCGAAAAGGAGCTACACTTGAACAACATGCAAATCGCACTCGCCAGCAAGAGCTGGAACTGGACCAAGGAGTTTACAAAGTCTAAAGAGGGGGCACAGATGTCACAGGTCGAATTAGCTTATAATGTTGGCATCCTGGCTGATGCAGGCCTTGATACAACCTCTGTGCAGATGCGAATGTTCACTCTAGCCGCTCTTGCATATCCAGACTTTATCGCAAAGGCACAGAAAGAACTAGATTCAGTCGTTGGGCCGGATCGACTTCCGACATTGGACGATGAGCCAAACCTGCCTTACATTTCTGCAATAGTGAAAGAGTCCCTCCGATGGCGCTCCATCGCTCCGGGAGGCGTTCCGCACGCCACCCTCGCGGCAGACGAGTACATGGGCTATCGAATCCCTAAAGGAGCAACAATCGTCTGGCTTTACTGGGCCATGGCCCTCGACGAAAACACCTTCGATCGACCGCTAGAATTTCTTCCCGAACGCTGGCTAGAAACTCCCGAAGACGGGAAAGATCGATTTGTGAACTTTTTCGGGTATGGGCGACGTCTTTGCACGGGGAGGCATATTGCGTGGAACTCGCTTTTCTTGCTCATTGCGCGGATTCTTTGGGGGTTTGATGTTAAACATGCTGTGGATGGGGATGGGAAACGCAAGAAGGTTAATGATTTGGATATGACATCGGGTTTTATCTCGACGCCTGTCCCGTTTGAGGCGGTTTTTGAGCCGCGTAGTATGCATCATAAGGAAGTAATTGAGAGTAATTGGCACAAAGCGGAGAAGGATGTTGATGTGGTTTTGGATTCGATCAAAGACAAACAGATCTCAATTGGTGTGAAAGTTCGTGCTTGAAGAGACAGGATAGCGCTGAAAAGGAAGATAGTCCGTTAATTTTAATCTACATAGTTCAAGCCATAGTTCAAATCACGAAAAGAATGAAAATTTCTTGAGTCCCAAAACGCCAAATGAATACAGGCTTCTGCCGGTCATTCTGAAAAGCTCCAACATGAATAGAAATGGTCTGCCCAAAGTCATAATACTTGCAGTCCTTCTAAACACGGATTGGTTTTTTGGCTGGCGCTTCAGTCAGTTCATTGCGCTTTTCGATTTCAACCAGATGAGCTGAAGGATGTACCGTGTACGGTGCTTCTCCGAGACGGAGGTAGTTCCAGCAAACTACAAAATTCAGTCAGGCATACCCTTCCTTTTCACATTCTGAGGGTGGTAGAGGCATACTAGTAAATCCCAAATCATCCCCAAAAAACATCTTCATAACATCCTCTCCGGATGCCGTGCCGGTATCTGGGCTATACGAAGCAGCCTTCTTTCCCACCGCGAGACCCATCATAGGTGGAACATTTGAATCGAGTTCTTTAAATCGAGGCGTGATGCCATTCTGGGTACTCAAGATTCGCTGGTGGATGTTGACGGCTGTATGGAGGCCTTGATGCATTGCGGCGCCGCAGCGTTTGATGCCCGGCCAGCGGGCGATGTCACCGGCTGCGTAGTGGGAGGTAGCGTTCGGGGTGCCTTCGATGAATGCGGTGCTATATGTTCTTTAGTCTCGATATTAAAGGGTGCAGTGGGGATATGTATCGTTACCTAGAATCGATCTTAACGTAACCTTCCTCGTTCACCGCTGTAGGCGGCAGGTACGTGGCGGTAGGATGGAAATTGGAAATGGCATTGATCACAAAGCCGGCTTTAACGCGACGGCCGTCCGAAAGCACGAGTTCATATGTTATGGAGTCCGAGTCCGAGTTCTTGATAGTGTCCTTTACGCGAGCGCCGAGAATCGTCTCGACGCCGGCTTCGTGGACCAAGTTCAAAGCCAGATCCTTGAACTCGTCTGATAGATCCTCGGAAGATAGTATCTGTTGTCGTGAATGGACCAATGTGACTTTGAGATAAGGATGGAGCATTTTCAGTTCTGCAGCGATTTCAATGCCGACGGCGCCTAAGGCACAAAATCAGCATCTATCACATCGTGTAGTCATGTTTCAGCTTTACCAGCGCCAATAACAACAACACCATCCTTAGCACTCTCTGCCAATCGAATATGCTCCAACGCATCCTCCAAATACTCTTTCCGCGTCAACGCAACCGGCGCCGAAGGCTTTGTCCGTCGCAGACCGGAAGCTGCAACAAAATAGTCATATGGTATCTTAATATCTTGTTTCGTGTTGATGGCCTTGACGGTCGCAAATTTCTCCTCGCAATTGAGTTGCGTAATACTGGCATGCAGGATTTTGACGGAGGGGGTTTGGAGGGCGGGGATGTCTCGGAATTTGATCCACACTTTTTCGGCGTATGCTTTGGAGGCGTATGCGAGTGGTGTTCCTATCAAGTGATCTACCAGTAATAGCATTGTTAGTATGCCTGATTTATTAATGGAAAGTGATGCGTGAAAGGAATGTATATACAAAATCCATCTCGCTCATCCACTATCGTAACTTCAACGGGAGTCTGCTGGCTTCTATCAGCAAGAGTGTTTGCGCCGGAAAATCGCGGCGAGAGGCCGTTGCAAAGATCTAATAAGTTGAGTGTCACGGCGAGACCAGCGTAGGAACCACCGGCAACCAAGACGCGGGTTGCCTTATGGGCTACACTGAGGGATGACATTTTCTGTTTGATGAAAAACAGTCGACAAATGAGTGTATGTGATGGAAGATGAACTCCAATCTTCTTGATTTCTATACTCCAAATACGTAAAGACGTGGAGTCGTCTAACTCGGGACCTCTCCCTCCGATAGCCTCACAGCCGCTCCTCCACTTCGTTCTGTGTCGTTGCGCATGCCCAAAGGTTACGGATGAGACATTGGCAAAGGATTCAGCAACCGATAGCGGAGCTGTAATCCTCGGTTGTGCTCGACAATAGTTCGCTGGGGAGTCGGGACCACGTATCCATACCTCGTACGTACACTTCTTCGGGGCTGCCCAATAGGGGATTTACAACAAACCCCGGTTAAGTTATCTGATCCGCTCGGTGAAATTATCTGATTAATCTAGACTTTGCCCAGAACCACCTGCAACCAATAGACGAGTTCAATGCCAACCCATGAATGCAGTGGGACGAGACAGAGGCGCAAATTGCTTTTTTCTGAGCGGTATTTTCCTTTATCTGATCCGGTTTTCCGTACACAGCCCCACAGTGGTAAAAATACAGCGATACAACGATACACCACGTTGTGTAAAGTCGTAAAAATGCCTGTTTGGGTAAAAAGTTGGAGTATCGTTCGCCAACGGACTGGCCACGTATTTGAGCTACTGTAATGTAGTATTTACCGGTGCATTTGTCTTGTCTCGGTGAGATGTAATCTAATCTGATCATGGCCCTCACGAATCATGCTTGAAGATAGTCAAACAGTCGATTCAGGCAGCCGATGTCGTTATCCCGCCATATAATCGGAATTATCATGTAGCCCAGAAAAAGAACGAACCAAATATGCCGGTATGACAGCCTTTATGAGGCGTCTTTAGTTTATCAGTTACTTGTCTAGGTTGTATACTGCACGTGCTGCTATTCAACCACCTACTGTTTCTGGCTTTCCACCCGATGCCTCTGCGCTACCACTCGGGATGTATCTATTCTCATATATTCATCACCCCAATCCGCCTATACTCTCAAAAACGTAGTAAAAAAGATATTCAATCTTCCTATGACGGGCAGTAGACTCGCTAAGTAATTTTCGTGTTTGATTGAGTAACGTAATCTTTTGCCTTGACATGTATATATATAATATAGTAGACATGCCACAAAAGCTCCTATCCAGACTGATTAGCCGAAAATCCAAAAGAAGACTGCGTTGCTTCCTTAAGGTTCACTAACAGATAATAATGAGATATCAAATACCTAGGTAGCTACGGTCTACCTCGCCTGGCGCCTAATCCAGCATACCGTCAATCTGCAGGACTAGTAACGATTATGTGACCTTTCTACAGCTATTAGAATTGGTGCTATTTAGAAATAGTTATTCATAGCAGATGCGTCAAGTCTCGTGAAAGTATTATAGGTTCTGGAATTTCTGTATTGACGTAATGAAGAAATCAACGTAGAACTACTTGCAAAACTATTTCTAAAGGTGATTCCAGACATTCACACTTCCCAGAAAGTACGGACATTTACAACATATCAAAGCACGTCTCCTCTCTGCTCCATTGATCCATGTGCAGAAACCACATGGAACTGAATGGACCATGCTTCCCTCTCTCATTATTATACCGCACCATTGTAGAGTCCCCTGTCTCACTTTGGTCCCTGTCCCAGCAACAACACGTCGCGAACCGTCATGGGCTTTATGTTCGGAAACTTCCGATTCAGCAATCCCTCCACCGGAATATTGAAGAGCCCTTCGACTGTCCAAACACCAAGAAGCGAGAGTAGTAGCCGAGCAAGCGCCTCCAGAAATGGCGAGGAAGCGATTTCCTTTGCATGGGGAGGGAGTTCAGTGAATTCACCCCTTTCGAGTTGCTCAACAGGATCGTAGGTAACCATGAAACGGGATCCTAGTATTATAATATTCGTCAGTGGAGTGGTCCAAGGCGCAATCTGGTAAATAACCTGCGTTCTTGGTTTCTTACCGGTAACGTCTTCCGCGACTTTGATGGATTCATTCCATGTCGTTTTCTCCCCGTAAAAATATGCTACCTCTTCCCAAGCGGGTAGGCTCAATAAAGACGATACGAGCCTAGAAAATCAAACGAATCAGTAAAAGCAGTAGGCTCATTACCCGTTCCTGGCAGGGCGGCCTGCCTGCTAGCCATATCGGCTACAAATATGATGGTGGGAAGGTGTGTTCTGACGAGAGGCGAGCCGTAATAGTCGAGGAAGAATCCATTTGAGACTCGCGTCCATTCGAGCGAGGTCTTGCGGAGCTCAGCGTCAGACGCCGTCTAAAAGGCGTAAACGGGTGAAATGGAAAAAGAAAAGTGTGAGCAATTATCGGGGCGAACATTCTCTACTTACTTCTTATTTGGAAGAGAACCCCATCCCGAAGCGATAAACCGTTTGACCGGTAACGATCGCCCTGCCTTGATGAGACTAATCTGCGATGCAGATGACATCTCATCTGCAACTGAAATTGTGCATATGACTGTATTTACGTTGTATTCGGTTAGGACTTGGCTACTTCTCCAACGTCGCCGTAGTCTACAGAAATAGACTTGACGTTTGCAGCCGCTGAGCTCTCTATGAAAAGATTAGCATCAGCCCTTTGTTTTCCAACAATACGGAATACCTTGCGGCCAAGAACGATTATTCGTGTTCTCCGAGCTCCAAGAGAGTCTCAATGGTACGGCCGACGTAGCCTGACCCTCCAGCGACAGCAACGACAACCATAGTGACGGTTTGATTGAAGATACTCGTGGTGACTTGTGTATCATTGACGCTGTTTTCTGCTACTGATTGTTTGTTGCTCAACGACTCAAGATAGTTGCTTTATACTTATTCCTCCCAGTATACATCGATTTTCCTTGCAGTGCCTGGCGAATCCTCGCATATTCTGACAAATTCAACTTTACAACAACTCATCTCAGCCACAAACTATAAGGGATTAGTACTTATATCAAGAATGGTCATAACCTAAGATAGCGAGCGCGCGTTGTCCTGAAAAGGCAAGACGAGTGAAAGCCCGAACCGTCAAAAACAAAATACCAAAATATAAAACATTATTCATAATCACCATGTAAACCAGAATGCTACAGTGTATTACTTCCGAGGAACAAACTACAGTAACACACTATCAAACAAGTAAGACATCAGACATCTGACTTTGTAAATAATCTACCAAACTCCATGAATTCTCTCTAATTGAGCTACGGGCTTTTCAGGCAGTCGTAATAATGTTCGCAACCTTTTTATTCATCCCGAAGGATTGAAGAGGCGGTAATTCGGACACGATGCACGTCAATTCCGGTCTCCCATTATCCTCAACCATGCATCCGATAACGCAGAGCGGCCACATTAGAGGGCGAATATCATATTATGATATGAGAGCCTTTATCAGATTCAGCGCTGCGTAGACATGCGCACGGATGGAGGAGTCTACTGTATGCTCCCGGCATATGAACGGCGATAGGTATATGAGACCTGCACGTAGCCATAACTCTGTGACTTGGACATGCTTCTCAGATTCTTCGCTTTGCCTGATGACGCAGCAGCCGTCTCTGACAGTCTCCTCCCTGCCCCTTGCACAGCTCCGTGAGCATGTATCCAGTGCCGGCACTTCTCGTCCATACCCGAGCTACATAACATCAACCCAATCTGCCTCTCTGCCCAAGAAACGGCACGAAATTTGCTGGATCATACGTATGAATTCCCGTGATGCTCTGTTCTCAATGTGGCTAATCCATAGTGCAAAATGTTTAGTATGGCGCAAGGAATTCACAATAGCCAATAAACCAGCAGTAGTCAGGCTAGATGGCATCATCCAGAGTGCAACTACAACGATGTTGTATGAATTTGAAGACTGTCAGCTCGGGGAACTGACGCGAGGCATTGAGGCCCCGATTTGTGAATTTGTTCGTTCGACTTCCCTAGTTCCCCTCAAACAATATGAGTACTAAATATTTGAATCAAATGTATACAAAGGCCTTTATTCGCTTGTCGCCGGATGCTCCATTGGATGACCCTGCCTTGCGTACCTCGATGCACAAGACGTACACCGACTGCTACAAAATGCAGGGATTTGTCGGAGGACAATGGGCATATTCACTCAATGCCAATCATCCTGATGGCGTTGCACTATCGGATATTACCAATGCGCTAGAGCAAGAGAAAAGGCGTCTAGCTCTGTACTTTCTTAGATGGGAGAGCATAGAGGTAGGGCTGCCATTTCCAAACCTAGGAGACCCTTTGAAGGTTGTTACTTACCGCGTTGATATATAGTTGCATCAAGATGCATGTCTAGCTCCTATTTTTGCGGAGGAGATTGATAAGTTACAGCCATGGTTTTACGCCGGTAGTGGTGCATGGCATAACAGCTTTCGGAGGTGCGATTGAGAATGAAGTTCATTCCATGGTTGTTACATACCTATCTAGGTGAATAGCCAGTCAACCATTCACTCGATATAACAGTCTACTCTACACCGACCACAAGCAGAATTATATATTGGATCTATGCCTGAATACAGTAGTTCAATCAATCAACACCAATACATGACTTCGCATTACAATTTCCCAATAGCATCCACCAACCCCTCCATACTCTGCAAAAACACATCATTCTCCCCTTTAACTACCTGCATGTCCTCCTCAATATCATCCGTCCACCTATGCACGTACACCGTCCTCATCCCCACCGCCTTCGCACCACGCGTATCATACGCATGCGCCGCCACAAGCACACACTCCTCCCCTCTCAGCTTCAGCAGTCTCAAAACCTTCTCATAATTTTCCCTCGCGGGCTTGTATACCCCCAACAACTCGCTAGAAAACAACATATCGAAACTCAAACCCGAGGAGCGACACAAATCCAATTGCAGCCTGGTTGTCCCGTTGGCATGCACAAAGATCTCATACCCCAACTCCTTAAGCGTGGAAATGGCAGGCTTGACATCCGGCCAGGCCGGCATGGAATGCCACGCCTCCACAACCCTATCCTTCACCTCCTCCTCCTCCTCCTCTTCTTCTTGTTGCAGAGCATCAAAGCCAGCCTTGACATCCCCCCACCGCTCCTCCGCCAACATCGCCTCCAACGTCCTTCTAAGCGTCAAATCAATATCCTCCGGCGGCTGATTGGCAGCGAGTCGCACAGCATTTGAATCGAAGTAATTCTGACGCCATTGTAGCGCAAACTCCGACCGAGTCTTGGTGCTGATGGATTGTGGGAGGGCGGCGACGGTACCGCTGTGCCAGTCCAGACAGGTGCCCATGAAGTCGAAGAGGATGGCTTTGATTTTGGGGTTTGCCATCCTTTCTTCTCTGGTTGCTTTGAAGATGGCTTTCTTGGATTGACTGTGTTGATGTTTAATAGATTCCAAGGTTGGGATGAAAGGGCTACAGATGGATGCAGAACTGGATCACGTTAAGCTCGGGTTTAAGAGCTTTCCAAGGTTTATATATGCCACTAGTCTTGAAGACTGATTAATAATGGATTGGATGCCCTAGGGATTGATTGATTTCATTCGCAAATCTGGATATATTTTAAAACGACTCAACCTTGGAAAGGCTGCAGTAATACATACTCATACTGCAACACCCACTGACGTGCTGACAAATGTAGCCATATACTGCGGGGGAAAATAATCGTGAAAATCATCGATCCTTCAATCACGCCATGGTCTATAGATAGAAGAAGGTCGGTGATCTTTCCGTGTTGTATATTACCGCTCAGTATTTCGTCTTTTGAGTGAGGAATGAATACAACACGGAAAGATCACCGAACTTTTATACCTCTCTATCCCGTATGAGCAGGGCTAGTCTGATGTACAGCTCATTACGATGACTCTCTCAAAAGACGGCATACCGGGTGACCGAAGTCATTTGGGGCAGAGAGACATTTTCAAAAAAATATTTATTGAATAATTATATACACACTCTGAATCAGAGACACATAAAATAAAAAAGTGTGTAGAGAAAAGAAGAATAATACACCAAGTCAAGGAAACCAAAAAGCCGGTGGGAAGTGAAACAAAAAAAAAAGAATCGAAGTCTAATGGGATCAGATAAAATTGGTTTGAAGGGGGGAAGAAAAAGTGAGGTCGTTCAGTCAACAAGCAAACCATAAACATGTTGACTGCAAGAATATATATAATCACAGTAGAGTCGTGAATGCCATATCGTCACAGACGAGAAGAGTAAATTCATCCAATCTAGAAAAGAAAAGAGAAAAGTCCTGGTGTATGATCGATATGTGCGACGGTTGTCGTTTAGTTCTTTGAGCTGATGCCGCTGAGAAGAGCAGGAGAGAAGACGGAGGCCTTCTGGGTGTATTGCAAGAATCCAAGGTAGAAAACTGCTGAAATGATGATGATGAGAACCAAGCGACGGGTGCCGACACCACGGAGGGATTGACGGGTGCTGGAGAGGAAGTTGCGAACTCCCTCGGCACCAAGCTTGTAGTAGACGAGACCCATAAGGGCGATACCGTATCCGAGAGCTTGGAGGGGGGTAACGGGGTCGTGGAAGATGACCATGGATGCAACAACGAGGAGGATATCTTTGAGGACACCGGAGAGAGTGAGAACGAGAGCGGAGGTTTTTCCAATCTGTTACGCATTAGCCAAGATTCTTTCAAACTCAGGGGAATTACACACCAAAAAAACAACAGCAACGTTCAAGGCAAAGGCCACAGACGCGTTGGTAACGAGGTTCCACACTCCGACGCTATAGATGTCGTACATGGTCATCTTGGGAATTTCAAAGAAGAGAGTAGCAATGCCGTTCATGACGAAACAAGCGGGAGCAAAGTAGTAGAGAGACACGAGGGGGTCCATCTTGAACTCAGCGGAGCTGAGAAGTCTCTGGACCATGACCAAACGGACAGACTCGAAGACGGTAGCAAAGACCTGGTCTATTTGTCTGGTTAGAATATGCTTGCAAAACTGAGGATACGGAGCATACAGATAAATCCGATAAGACTGAACTTGATCTCGCCAATCGAGGCAATGACAACACCGACGACAATGACGGAGACGTTTCCGAGAGTTTCGAGGCGAACAGGGGCAACACCGAGGGCCCAGGTAGCGATAAGAGTAGCGACAGAGTTGGTTGCCTATACCTATTAGTGGTGGTCAATGCAAATGAGAAATAGAAACAAACCTTCAACATTTGAATGAAAGAGACACTCAAGTAGAGGTAGACCAAGTTACCGAAGATCAGACTCAAGCTGAAGAAAATGCCAATGGGGACGATAGCGCGCCTATAACTGTCAGGTGTATTCATTCCAATGCACGCCGTGTACGAACATGTAGACGCTGCGATTCATCGGGACCTTGTGCCGGGAGTCGAGAGCAGTGGTGAATCGCGCTAGCAATTGGGTCATGACGGTCGCGAACAACAAGTGCCATGTTGTCAAGAATAGGGCTGATGGTCTAGTCAGTTGATTGTGTTCTGATGTGCATGAGGGATACGTACGATAACCTAAGTGAATGTCTTGTTAGTATAATGATAAGTAAGAAATCAAGATCAGGGGCATACCGAATCCAGCAGTGTGAAGAATCCACTTGTTGAAGATGATAACACCAGAACTGAGAGCAATCCACGAACTATCCACATATCAGCATGACACGTTACACAACCCGCAGGAGCTCCATCTCATCTCGTACGCGATATAGACAGCTGGATGCAGGGCCGGGGCGGGTTTGGCAGCAGCAGCGGCCGCCGCGCCCTGGTTGGTGGTTGGAAGTTCGGATGTTTTGTTCGACATAACGGATTTTCAACAGAACTAAACAACGAAAAAGAAAATAGACAGGTCGGAAAGTAAAAAGACGGTTGTGGCAACCGGACGAAGACAAAGTTCAAACGAGTGACTGAGTTGGGTTGATAGAAACGATAAAGGCGATGCAAGGGGGAGTGGTCGTGAAGTCGTGGTGGACGAAGCAGGAGAGGTAGTAGGAGGATTTGGGGTGATGTTGCTCGGTTTGTTAGGGAAATGACAGATTCAAGCTGGTGGGGGCCTTGGGCTGCTGATTGGCTGGTCTAAGCATGTTAGTCAGCACAAGCCCGCTTTTATAGGCGCTGCTAGCCTGATTGGGTATCTCATACACAGTACATACTTTCTGATTGGCCAATCTGGCGGGATCTAGGCCCACTCGTTATCTAGTCACGTGCAGATTCCTCTTGTTTATCCGACTTCCTCTGGCCTTCATGTCATAAACATTCAATTCCTCTAAAGCACCATCTAGTCCAACTCTGGAATCGGCAGTCCATTGACTATTCTTGCCTTCATTCCTAACCCGTCCACAGCCTCCGTCGCCTTTGCTACTCGCATCTCCATGGCCTCCTCTTCCGTCGCCAGGATAAAGTCATATCTCAACATCTTCGTGCCAACCGCAACATCGTACTGTTTCGAGATCGCCTCATCCACTTCTTCGAGGTCCACAATCAATGACTCCTTCACGCCAAAGACCGGGTCGGACGTCTCGTAAGGATCTCCGCGAGGGTACAGCGCTGTGATGAGAGTATCGTACCCCTCCTTCTGGAACATGAAATGCACATGACCCGGTCGATTCGGATGACGATTCAGCGCTTTCAACATCTTGCCGACTGGCCCATCGTCCGGGATGGGATATGGCACGGGCACAACCGCATTGAAATAAAACACACCGTCCTTGCTCGACCGTAGCACAGCACGTCCATCTGGCTCCGCTCGATCCGGGTTTTGTATATCGTAGAACCCTTTGCTGTCTCCCTCCCACACATCACATTGCACATCCTCAACCGGATTCCCTTTCGCATCTTTGACTGTACACAACACAAACAATCTCGTCGCATCCGGATCCTTGTGAAGCACATACCCGTTCTCGGTCACGGGTGCATCGTGTGTATGAAACGGTCCTAAGACAGTGCCCTCTGTGAAGTTTTCTGACCTTGGATGATCGATCGAATCAACCAACATGCTTAACCCCAGTGTATCTGATAGCAAAATCATCTCCCCGCGTAAATCATTGCTGATTTGTCCGATTGCGACGAGAAAGTCGAGTCCGGCTGCCCATTCTTTGCTAGACAATCGGGTCTCGCGCGCAAAGGCGTGCAGGTGGACGACTAGTCGTTCCATGAGGAAGCGAAGACGTGGGTCGGCGCATTGTGAGTTAATGAGGTTTACATTTTCTGTGATATTTTCGGTAGTGAGATCTTTCATGGGAGGTATTTCGCGTGTGACGGGTTTGGCGCGAGACATTTTTGCTGTCTGCCGACTTATGAGTATTGCAACAACGTATTATATGGTTTTAGAGTAAGAATCCCCGAAATAGTTCAAACTCGAAGCTTTATATAGGCCCCATATTCATGCGGGGAAGGGGTATCAGCTCGGGTTGGGGGAGGAGTAAACATCCTGTGGGGCTACATCAGTACATCAATTGATGCTCCCCACACCCGTGGACGCTGCAAGCAAGCATAGCTCACCATGTGGCGGCATCGACTTCATATATCAGCTGCTTGTTGTAAGCTCGTCTGGAGAGTGGTGATCGGGAATCGGTCAATTGTTACTGAATCATGTCCAACTTCTATCTTGATGGAGATAGTCCTGCTTGGCTTTCGAGAATGCTGGGGTCTAAGGTATATATTTCCGATAACTAAACACATTGTCTCGGCCACAAACTCTCTTGAATAGATATCGATCCTGTAATTGATGGATCTGTCCAGAAAAATAATCTCGAAATCCGCCCAAGTACTAGAGTCAGTCAACCGAAGCATCCAAAAAGTCCCAATCGAACAACCGAATATATTGTGCATCAGCCGTCCCCCCCCAAATTGCAACCCAGTGATGAACAACATAGTTCATCTAGGAATGAAACAGCGGCTTATCAGATTCCAACTCACCCTCCACCAATGATCCCCCACACGTAGCCAGGCCAGTTCGCCATATCATCCGCAAACCAGGTCGCCGTCATCATCTCCCTCCAAGTCATAGAAAGCAGCCTCCGCCTCACCAAGACGAGCCTCAGAAGGGGAATCAGAATCAAAACTACGGCAGCCATCAGTTTTATCACCAGGCCACTCCGCCTCTACATCTTGAATCGTCCAACCATGCCGTTGCATCTCATGCGTAATCTCCGTCCGCTCCACATGTGACGGAAACTCGGCCTCAATCGTCTCCAAAGACGGAATTTCTCTGAGACGTTTATTAACCAGTGCTACTGCATCGATTATATATCCCGTGTTTCGGGCTTCCATATCTGCCATCTCTTGCAGCTGCATGATTGAGTCTGGGAGATTGACGACGAGCACTTTGAGACCGGTACAGACGCTTTGCATCTTGTCGAGGATTAGGGCGTGTCGTTCATCAATCACAGGTGCAGGATCGTCTGAGTGCGTCTTCGTGTGTACACGCGGAAAGAGGATGTAGATTTCCCGGATGAGTCCTGCGTTGTACGACACGATTTGGTCGAACCATTTGGTTAGAAGCTCAACTGCCCAAATCTCGAGGCTGAATGGCATCTCAGAATAGAGGATGGAGCGGTATTCCTGATAGATGAGCTTGTTTGCTCGAAACAGGTTGAAATGAATTCTCCTGTTGGATTTGTGCCAGGGACGTATCGGTATGCCATCCGTGGGTAGGAGATACCGATATATCATGGAGCGAACCCCGAGAGGAAGGCTGACGAAGCTGGCCATTTTGGTCTACTTGGACCCAATCTATTGCGGCAAGAATCTGATGTATGTATTGTCCATGAGGGTAGGCCGGATTTAAGTGAGGTTAAAGAAATCGTGCCGCGATTGGCTAAACTACCTAATCGGGACGTCATCAAGTTTATGCTCCAGCCAACTCTAAGGCAGCCATAGGTCTGAGGGTTAGGGCACAATTACTTCGAATACATATGTAGTTGTAAAACCATAGCGGACAGTGTAGGGTATGAGAGGAAAAAATTATAGATACATGTTGCTAAACGCAAGCGAAAGCCAGCCCATCGGCAGATGTTCGAAACATAACATAAACCTGAAAGTCTCAACCGAATGATCCTATATACATTGCGCCGTCAATCGCTAAAAAAGAACCGTGTAATCAATAACCTTCTTAAAAATAAAAAACTCAATCACGTTCGCCTGATCCGCCAATCATAGGCCAGATCCAATAAGATATCTATATCACCCCTTAAAGTCTTAATCACTCTACGGGGCGTCGGTGTATTGGATCATGATAGTTATTCTCTAAATCATCATCACCACACGGTTCTTAATTCCCAATCCCCTCGTTACCAGGCCATGCGCCGCCTGTTTCCTCAATTACCCAGCCGCTTTTCTCCATTTTGGAAATAATCTTTGTCCAATGCCCTCTTGCAGGAATCTCAACTTTGATTGACTCAAGAGACGGAATTTCTCTGAAGCGTTTGTCCAAGATTGAAATTGCAACGCCATAAAACGGTGGCTCCGAGTTGATTTCGTGTAGCCGCCCCAGCTGCCGCCATGCCATTCCCAAGTCAATAATAAGCATCCTGAGACCGGGACAATCGATTTTAATTATACGGAGGATTTCTTCGCTATCCTCATCTATGAGCTCTTCGTTACCGTAACTGTCCGGATAAATATACGGTAGACTTATGTAGATATATCGGATGAGTGCTGCATTCTGTCTGTCGACTTGAGCTAGGAAATCGGCGACGCTCTTGAATTCCAGACCCTCGAAGCTGAACCGTATTTCAGAATAGAAGATCTCGCGATATTCACAAGAGATGGCCCTGCTCACGTAAAGCAATTTGGGATGGAGCAGTGATATGTCGTCTTCGTACCGGGGGTCGATGGGATTGATAACGTGCGGCGTTATTAGGAACTTGTAGATGATGGAACGGAGTTCAGGAGGAAGGCTCAAGAAGCTGGCCATTTCATCTATGGATGCCCCCAAGTCGTGCCGCTAATATATCTGAAAGACGGGTTTGTAGAGAATACGTATACTCCGTGTATATTGTTTGGACGAGGTCCATCGCGATGGCTGCCTAGTCGGACGTGATCAATTCAGGCGATTTCTGCTAACCCTAAGGCCAATCGCTGCTTTAGGGTTAGGCAAAACTGTTAGGATAGATGTCAAATCTTAGCAGAGCGTGCAGGACAACTATCAAGTTCCGTTTGATACAGTTGAATTCGCACAAGTATACTTCGATCAAATCTGTTCTACACTCGAAGGATCGTCCGTATCTTCCTGGTGTTCGTTTTCAGAATCACTATCAGACGATACCAAATACCTCCCTGAGGTTGTCATAATTGCTTGAAGAAACCGTCCGTTACTCATGTACAAATATGACAGAGTATAGCCAAAGCATAGACAGTGCATTACTTGTATTGCGTCTATGAATGAATTTGCGGGAAAAACGTCCCAGGAACATGTCAGTAGCTCCACCTCCTTTGCTCTCTGTTCCCGTACATACTAGCTGACGTTGCTTCCTATTATATTCTCTCGTCCTAGGTTACCCTATCACCCATGTACCTTACTAGAGTACAGCCATAGTATTTCAATTTCAGATATAACACCCTCCCGATGCCGACGTACAGGCATTTCAACCTTGATTGTTTCAAGTGATAGAAACGTGCGGAACCGACTGTCCAGCAGCGAAATCACTCTGGGTAAGAGGTCAGGTTTTGTTGCATGCAAAGACTCTAGTTGCTTCAACTCCCAGTCCGAATATCTGAAGTCCAAGGTAAGCACCCTGAGACCCGGGCAGTGGCTTATTAGCGTGTCGAGCATTCTGGTTTGGCCTTTATTGACGACCATTTTATTCGGTTGAATCGTCCGAAAAATGTGTGGGAAGCTTATTCAAACACGTCGAATAAGCCTTGCGTTATGTTGACCGATCGCCAAAAGAAACAAGTATACGTGCTGAGATGAGTGGTAGATGAAGTTGAACTCTGTATCAGAATAGATAAATGTACGAAACTCTTCATAGACAGCCTTATTTGTGTAATGGAGATCGAGTCCCTGCCGTGGTCTGTTAGAAGAGGTATAGGCATTGATACTTTGCATGGGCAAAAGAAATCCGTAAATCAAAAATCGTCGGGATCGTCCACGGGAGGAGCCTCGACGGAGATTGTGTTAACGCAAGGCATTTTCTTGAAACGATTTTCCAATAGATCCAGTGACTCGATGAAATCTTCTAGGTTGTCATCCATATGTTTCTGCAAATTCCCAAAAGGCACGACCGCCGTCGCCAACCAAATCCAGCGAAAGCTGCCTCAAGCCCGTTGCAGTTTTTTGAATCCTGTCGAGAATTCCAACGCTTTCAGAATTCAGGCAATACCCCCTGATTTTTGGGAAGCTGATATAGATATAGCGAATCAATTTCGCGTTATCTTGACCGATCTTATCAAGAAACCAGGCCACACGATTGGGCCAGTAATTGGTGAAGCTTAAAGGTATATGGGAATAGAAAACAGGGCGATATTCTTGATAAATTGACTTATTGATGTACAACAATTTCACGGGGAGCGATGACTCGTGTTTCGGGGATGTATGGATCAATGCTCTCGCCAAGCCATGGCGGATACTTGTAGACCATAAGGCGGATCTCGGGAGGAAGATTTAAAAAGCCAACCGTTTTTACCGCCTATGCCATGATTCGATTTTGGGGATATATCAAAGTCATTCGATGATCATATCTTCATGGTGGTGAAGAGAAAATCGAGTGGCGAATTGAAAGCGCGTTTTATTGGGTACCATGGATAGAGGACTGTCCAAACTAAGAGTCGAGATGGGCCAATCTTGATATCTTCTATACAGAGGGATGTTTCCAGACCTTGGATCAATACATTCGCAATGTCGATTTTCTTCATCCCGTTCAGCCGTCAACTGTGTTGTTGAGCCTGTTACTAGACAAGTGGTTTTCTCCAGGCCAGACACGATACAATCATCACCTTTCCCGGAACAGGTAAGCAAAAGAGTCAACAGAAGATGTGCAACACTCATGCATCCTGCATATCCAACTCGTCAACTTCCCAACCAAGACCCCGCATCTCCCGATATATATCCCGGAAGTTTTCATCGCGCACTACCTTACAGACGATTGACTTCAGAGATGGGATTTCTCTGAGTCGTTTGTCCACCATCGACAGTAACCTAGTCAAATTCCCGGGATCCCATTCGTGATCAGAGATCATTTCCACTAACTGGATCTCGGTATCTGCTTCATACAAATCGAATGTAAGTGATCTCAAGTCGATGCAGTGTTTTTGTATCCCATCGAGGACAAGAGCGCTATCCTCCCATATGACCAACTCATTTGTAATTCTCTTGCCCAAGATATATGGGAAGTTCGTATAAATATATCGAATATGTCTTGCATTGTGACTCCCTATCTGGTCGAGAAATTCGCAAACACCATCCGGAGTATAAGAGTCCAAGTCGAACTGAATATTGGCGTAGAACATAGCGCGGTATTCTAAATAGATAGTTTTGTTCGTGTAAAGCAAATTCACGTGGAGTAGCAATTTCTTCTCCTTTTTAGACCGAGGATTGATGCGCAGAGTACCCGGTGGGTTTAGTGAATATTCGTAGACCATGAGGCGAATCTCCGGAGGAAGATCTAGAAAGCAAACCATCTCGGTTGACTAGGTAGATTTAGTGGGATCGCTAATATCGCGCGGATCTCATGGAATTTCAACGTTGTTTTGATCCTGTATCGTTTTTCGAGATGGTGGAAAGAAAGTCGCGTCGCGATGCAAAAGGTACGCGATTAATTGGGGCCACGGCCGACGCGACCAACCCTAGGGCTAGTAAGTATTAGGCCTAGTTCAAGGGTGAAGTTAGAACGACGTGGTATGTCAAGCGAAGCAATGAGAAGTAGAGTGGTGGTGATAATTACAGAGTAGCGTGTTTGTGAGTAGAAGCTTCTATTAAAGTATTCATTGATTGCCCTAGTTGTATGTGATCATGACACTCTACTGCACATCAAACCAGCACATCACTATGTACCTACGTACTTGATTTTCTCTGACACCCTGGGACTTTCCTCTTCCGTTTTAGTGCTCACCCTCTCGCCGCTTTTACTCCCTGAATAGAATTAAGTACGCCCCTAAGCACCATAATCAGATCAATGAGTGTTATATAAGCTTGCTAAAATATTTAGTAATCTACTACTTAGCATACTAATTTACTTACTAAGTATAAGATATGCTTTTATATATTACTATTAACTATTCTACTTTATAAGGTATAGAGCTATAATATTAATCTTAAATTCTTATATTTAGTCTTATAATATCTTATCTATCTACTTAACCCTATTTTAATAGCACTTATAAACTATCTTCCTAGTTAGGATCCTAAGTTGCTAATAAGTAGTATTAAGAAGTACTAAAGACTATAAAAAATTATAGCTTAATAATTACTAAATAAATAAGAATAATATATTATTATATTTAACTTATAAGCCTTCTTACTTATAGTATAGAAGTATTCTAAATTTATAATATTTAATTAGTTTCTTATTACTTAAATCGCTTAGAGTATTATAATATTCTAAAAGATATAAAGGTTAGTTATAGTAATAAGCTACTCTCTTAATATTCTTTTACTACTAAGATAATATAATAAGATTTCTTATTAATACTAAAAAAGTAAAATATTTATAATACTATTATAGTGAACGAAGACCTAGTAGTCTTATAACTTTAAAGTATGACTTAGAAGTACCATACAAATATTAGCAAATAAGTAACTTCCTATATAGTGGTCAAGGGCCTATGCTACTGCGGACTGTGGTTAATAATAACTAAAATTAGAAATCTAGTATAATACTAAATAGCAGTCAGCTTACGACCAATTAGAGACTATACTAGAAAGGAGCTATATTTCTAATATTATATGACAAAGATGCTTCTTTAGGCACTATATGGTCAGAGAGGATTTCCTTTATATAGAAACTATATAGCGAATTCTATCTCTACTAAAGACTAACTAGACTTGGATAAGATATTAACAATTAATTCAGCCAGGTTGAATAATTAACAATATTCCAAGATGCAAGACCACCTTGATTTAGGATAGTTTCTTAGTATTAGTTATACCATTTTATTACCATATTATGGTATATCTATCTTAACAGCCACACCACAACTTGTGGCTATGCTATGTATTATAATATATACATACTCTGACGCGAAACTGTCATACCATTAAAAACCAGCGATACGACATACTATATCATGATGGGGCTTAATTACACGTATTGAATTTTGAAACCTGTGAGTGGTCAGTGTTTCCATAATTAATAAGCGAAGAGCGGAAATCTTCCGCGTCTAATTAACACTGGCCTGTGCTATTGAAGCCTGATCCGCTGGGAATTTCTTCTAGGACGTACTATATATGAAAATGATATAGTTGGCCATGACCGTTCGAAATTATGTACATGTTCAGTCCTCCTATAGTTATACACGTTCTTATACTAGGAATCCAAGTGTTTACTAACCACAAAATTGGAGCGTAACTCTCTGCTATGAATACGCCGTTAAATGAGTGGTTCTATACATTTTCTAAGGTGTTAAAGTGTAAGAGAGTATCTATAAGAGCGTAATAGTTTGGATAAGAGGTATGGCTAGTAAACCATAGGTGTATATATTATTCATAGCTATTCACTGCCTCCTAGAAAGCCGCGCCGCTTAGCTTCAAGATATGTGTTCTACTAACTAATACATAATAACTAACTAACTAGTTAGCCTAGCCGAGGTTGTGTAGATCACGTGCCTCTAATACATAAAGCTATCCGCAGTGTTATTCATTCCACAGCCTTATAGCTAGTAGCTTTACCATATTTATCAGTTAACTTTAGGTTTGACTAGAAGCACTAGAATCGGCTTACTTATTTCTGATAAGCAGACTACGTATAGGGAACATGGCCAATATAGCCAAAACTCTAACCGCTACATTAAGCGTAGCTATATATAGATATAGAGATACCTTATTTATCATATATATATTGTCGGTTCGTTGATATCAACCTCCGGCACCTAAGCACCTCTCTATTGCCGTACGCACCCTGGAATGGTGGTTATCCCATTCCAGAGCACATACATGTTATTTATATAGCACACCAGACCTCTAGCACCCCTTTTCTTAGTTAGAAGGTAAAATAATAGAAATATATAATATATTCTTTTTTACTTTAATTTATAAGGCTATTAGACTACCCTTTCCCTAATCCTATTAAGCTAATCTAGGACTAGGATAAACTAATACTAATTAATAAGATCTTATAAATTAAATATACTAAAATCCAATACTAATTTATATATATTTATTTATATATAAAGCTCTCTTTATTTTTAATATTAAACTCTAAATATTAAAAAAATAATAATAGCACCTAATCTGACCAATATAAACTTTAATCTAAAAAAAAAGAACTATAAGGCGCTTAATACCTATATTATAGCAAAATATAATTTATATAAGAATAAATATAATATACTTTTATAAATAATATTTAAGTAAGACTTTAAGAAATAAAGTCTTAAAAACTTTAAAAGAACTTTATTTTTATATCTAAATAATCTTATTATACAACTCTATACTAATAGTATATATATTAATATTAGTAACCCTAGTCTAATCTCTAAAATAATATTTATTACCTCTTAAGAATTAATCCTAAGGCTATAGACTAAAGTAGATATTAGATATTATTATAATACTAGTAAGATTCTTAACTTATAAACTCTTATATAAAGATAATTTATAATATTAATTACTATATATTCTAATGATCTAATTCTAGAGATTAAGATCTTAATTTTAAAGATATTAACTATATTAATATACTAGTATAGTATAAAATTATAATTAATCTCTAAATCTCTAAAAGAAATTATTCTAGCCCTAACTTATATAAGTCTTATATTATAATATAAATTAATACCTCTAATATATATTAATCTTATACTACTATCTATTAAATAAGTATTAATTAAGCCGCCTAGAGCTATACTAGAATTAATAACTTTTTTAAAGCTCTATACTAATAATATAAAATATTCTTAGCAGGTTATTTGATCAGTGAAGTAAAGAGAAATAATATGCAATATTTTAAAAGAATAAAGAAGAAATA